>KZ308884.1:224500-296950 GCA_000376725.2 Ladona fulva
CGAGACTCCCCACCCACCATGGAGCCCAACAAGGGGACGCTGAACTTCAGCGCCAGGGATATCTCGAGGATATAGCTCAGCAGCCACTTGCCCTGCAAGCCAAATGCATTCTCAGTGGCCCCAAGCTAACCCAGCTGGCGTACGCTCGAAAGGAGTCTCCCGGCTCCCCAGCCGCCAGCAGCCGATTGACTGGGAATGGGCTAGTTCCCAGCCGCCCGTCTAGGAGAGGCAGGGGCCAAAGTGGAGTGTTGGGGATACCTCCCTCCCAAGGGAGGTCCCCTCAGCCACCAGGATCCCCCTTCCCTCCGACACGGGTCGCCATGCACGGCAAACGCATGGGTGGGCGTTCTGCACACAGAGAGGGCCAGCAAAAAATGAGAAGAAGAAAGTGATGGAATGAATGAAGATGAAAAAAAAAGAGGTGATGAAGCATGAGAGCCCTCCCTGTGCCCCCCCCCCCTCACCACGTGGAGGAACCCACACCGAGGGGGAAGAGATATTTATAGGGATTACAGAAAACAACTAAGGTGCTATGTAAGAATAGAATTTTTAACTTGTAAACTTGTATATCTGATCTTAGGATTTCAAAACAAAAAGTCCTTTTTTCTTAAATTATACTTAAACAGATAAGGTTTATCAATATGTCCACCACGGTTGTAAAACACTCTTAAGACCTTGTATGCGAAGAGATACCTAAGAGGAAAAATTTGTAAGTTATTATATAATGGAAAGGAAGACTTCATTCTTGAGGAGAGCGTCATTACTCTAATTACTTTATTTTGAATTACTTTAATGCACCGAATATTTGAATGATATGCACCACCACAACACACTATACTATACTGCAATCTTGAGTGGAAGAAGGCAGCTTGCATCACAGATATAGGGCAGGCATATTTCAAAAAATAAAACTGCCTTAAAACATAGTGTATATCCGATCTCAACTTACTTATATGCAATTTCCAATTATAATTACTGTCAATTATTAACCCTAAATATTTTATGTGACTAACTAATTCTATATTTATATGAGTTACAGTTGTCTACACTTTGAGTATTACACCTAGTTCATTTGTGTAATAAGTAAAATATAGTAAAATAAAGTAGCTACAAATGTAACCTTTCAACCTCAAGAAAGGGCTCCGTACCGCTATTTACTCCGTATACCTCACTTTTTTTGACATTTCAACCTGAATTAAACGTTAGGCAAATACATTTCACAATTTTTAAACTGAAGACTACCTCGGCGTTACACCACGATTAAAATGTAGGATTAAAATTCTTAGTATAAGGATATGTATTTACCATTGGTTTTGACAGGGAATGTTACAGTTTTAAGGTATGTTATCGTTCAATTTTTCTATTTTCCCAGTTTAAAGGAATAACTCTCAGATAAATATAATTCAAGAAACGGATATTTAAATATGAAAATCCGATTTGAACGCAAATTTAGGTAAAGTTCTGATGCTTCACAACCTCAGTGCTTTGAAAGAATATGAAATTATCTCAAACTATGTTTTAAGGCAACGTCCCGTTTGAAATCGTTTAAAAAGTCCCGGTTCACTCTGCTCCTCCTGCCATTGCTGTCCTCTGCTACTGCAGCATTTATTGAAAGAGGAGGAGCAACACACAACCAGAAGTAAGACTAAGCGATGAAATAACATTGTAGATCAAACTATGTTGTAGATACCGCCCTCATAATTACTTGTAAACACGTGAAAATATTCCAGAAATGGTCGACATTTATCAGTTGTTGAAAAAGATCAGTACTTATCTTTTGGTTCACTGTACCTGTAGTGAACAGGCTTTAGATGACTCGGAAGTTTCACTCTGCTGCTGCTGTCCTCTGATATAGCGGAAGTGATTGAAAAAGGAGTTAAGCAACGCACAACCAGAAGGAAGACCACTAGTAGGGCCCAATTTTATCGCTATATTAAGCGGAGCCATGGATTCAACACAAAAGGACTACATGTATCCTAATCTTACGCGATAATATAAATTCTCTATGAAGGAATCCGAGTTCGTACTCTATTATAACAAGACTGAGTACTTGCGCGTCTCTCGTAATCGCTTTGATTATCGGCGTCGCCACTGTCAGTGGCTCTTCAACAACGTCGCCATTAGTTGCAAGTTGTCCTGCTTGAATAATTAGCCATTCTGTAACGGGTGCCGATAACTCTAGACTGTCAGAATAGAGTAATTGGAAATCTTAGATTTATTAATTAGAACATTCGAAAAATCCAATGTACAGTAATACAATTACATCAATCCTTATAAGTAATGGACATTCCAAAGTAAGAAAGCGATGCCGTTGAATTAAAATATTATAAATTGTTGCAACAACTATTTCTAAGATGCGCGGCATGTTTTAACAGATACATTTGTTGGATGTCTTCACATTAAAATAATTCAAGCGGTTTAAATTTCAGAATGATTACGTCCCATGAATTATTGCTGACTTTCTATCCAAGTTTTAATATCTTCATAGCTCCTTTCCATCCATTTGATATTTGCTTGAACTTTATCTATTGCTTGCTTAAAACTTCTCTTCATCGATCCCAATTTTCCTTGGTGATCATTCCAAAATTGTCGAAGCTGCAAATATCAAGAAAAGATGGATATTTAATATCAAAAACGTAGATCGTGTTAAAAATTTCGAAACGGTCATTATATCCTTCGATTTTGATTCAGATTTTAGTAATAATGGCTCCTATTTGGTTTTGTTTCGATTGACACGATCTCTTCCACAGAGGTTTGAAATGAGATTTGTAATTACCTTGATTGGAATACGGCGTAAATGAAACGATTTCAGTCAAGCGAGCTTCGTAAGGAAACTTTATGTAAATGTATGCAAATATTCTCTTTTACTGAAATGAATCTTAAGAACACGTTGACGAGCTTTTCTAATAAGAGCAATTAATAAAATGTGTGTCATTATCTTGAATAAACTCCATTCCGTTACCTGAGTTAGTTGATCCGGAGTATTCATATACTTCATTGTCTCGACAATCGCTTCAGCAAATTGCGGAAAGTCCGAACCTTTTCTATAATAGGTAGAAACACAATGGGACATTAAATATCAGATGATGGAGGATTTCGGAGCTAGCCACTTCACCATATTATAATCGAATTTTTCGATGGTAGGTTACTTACGTCTTCCAAATGCCGTCCCAATTGTTCCTCAGGGAATCGAACACGAGAGAGCTTCCTAAAGGATTTTTTGTCATGGAGGCCAAAACTATGCGCCCATCTTCGTTACTTATTCCCGAACTGCTGTTTAGTAGCATCCCTAGGTACCTAGAAAACTCAAGAGATATTATTGAATGTAACTCCAATATAAAAAACCTATGTTATGATTTGAATTTTATTTTCGCTAACTCAATCAGTTATTGCTGGCCACTTCAAAGGTTATGTAATGAAAACTACGAATCAGAGTCACTGAAGGATACCATCGGAAATTACGTAACTTCCATTGTCTACTCGCATTTACTCACTTTTCAAGTAAGGGGATTTCCCTGGTGCAACCCAATGAGTCGAGAAGGAAGTCTCTTTCCGTGCTAGCATTCGAATTAAGACACCGCTGCCAGGCGAATTCCCATTCACTTGTTGACCCGTATCTGATTCCATTGCAAAAAACAACTTCACGCAAGTCTGGTGCGACCCTGTTCCACCAAAGAGAATATTTTCTCAGATGAGGCATATTATCAATGAGGGTTACCTATATCAACGCTATGGTATAGATGAGAAAAAGTCCAATGGAGTTAAATTGTGCTAAATATCTAAATTAATACGGAAAGTCAGAAAGACACGTAGAAATAACATAAAAGTAAGTAAAGCTTTTTTGAGAAAGGATCAGTTTTACTGAAAGATGCGGTATAACAATTTTATTATCTTAGGGAGGAGACATGTTTGTTAACGAAGTAAACTCAACGAAGTCAAATGATTTTAGAGGTGATAAAATGAGCCAAGCAACAAATTGGGGGAGGTTGTTTATTTGAAAAATTGGCATTGGGATGGGAAAAATCGGAGAACCGCTTAGAATTACACCGATGATGTACACATGTGATACACTTACCAATAATTGGAGTCACTGTCTGTTTCAAATGATTCCTTCCATTGAGAAAATCGCTTCTTCGCTTCGTCGATGCATTTTTCATCTCCCCAGTGACAAGACATACGGAGGGCGTAATCGCGGTTCAGGCTTTGAATTTCTTTTTTCTCATTGGACTTCTCCCAACCCACCGATTCCACAAATTCATGGGTAAGACCAATCATTAAATTCTGCAAGCAGATGTTAGGAAACTACGTTATTGTTGGTATTATTAACAAACTGCGTGTAGGCTGTAAGCCTGGTTCCACTAGGCTGGTGGCAGTTTTACCTCTATACGTACAATATATTTATAAAGTAAACATTCAAAAGCTACATGACATACACACAATACCTACAGGAGTATTATATTCTTATATTTGTAAATAATATTTACTTGACACCTCAATAATGCTTATATGACATAAAATTTAAATGGTTTCTACTGAATTTTTTCGGGGTTCAGGCCTTCTCGGCTACCGTTGTAATAACATACCATCGCCCAAATTACGAATAAGTCGAGCATCTTAGCCGATGTAGTTTTTAGAAATCTATTTATTTGTCTTATTTATTTCAATTCGCGTTGCAACTTGGCCTTCTGGCCAGGTGGCAGCGCTTTCCAGTCTCAGCCATGTCGCTATTTTTAAATGCGGCATGGTAGTTCAGTGGTTAGAATACCTGTCCGGAAAATTGACAATAAGAAATGGGATACATTACAAGAATAATATTGCAAGTAGACGTGAGGATTTTAAAGAAAGGATATGTATAGAATTGCAAAGGAATGCTTGAAAAGATCAGAAAGGGTTTGCAGGAAGCAAAAGATGTATGCATGAAAGGAAAGAATGGAGAATTTTCAATAGATGTGGCCGCTAGCTAACTTAACTTCATTTGCAACAGCGCGATTGATGTATCTATTTATGTACTTCATGCTCATTTTGAACGGTTCATATTGCAGGTAGCTTGTGCTCCGTAACAGTTTGTTTTACTAATTTCTTTGCAAGCTTATCCTTATCTATAACTATTTTTTGGGGATCTGAAGCATAAAGATCCGAAAAATACGAAAGAAAATAGCTTTTACGAAAAATACACCACCTAACCTGTAATTTTCAATGCAATGCCGATAAATACTAATAATCAATTTTACCGATCTTTCTCTCCGTAACTATTCCAATTTTCTCGTCCATATTGCTTGCGAGACCATTGTAAACAAAGCAAATATTTAAATTGTAGTCATAAATATAATTTTACCAATAGCATTCACATAAAATCTTAAGGGATAAATAATGATATGGTTATACTGGTCAGTAATTATGGTATAGTAGTACTTTGCAGTTTAAGTATCATTGATGTCCAAATATATGAAATTCATCGAACCTAATATAATGTAGGAACAATTCATCGAACCTAATATAATGTAGGAACAATTCATCGAACCTAATATAATGTAGGAACAATTCATCGAACCTAATATAATGTAGGAACAAGGAAAAGTCGATTCATGAAGTCCTTCCTTCATATAGTCCTACCATGAAGTCACGGCCGCAGCACTTGTTAATAATAACACCCATTGTTAAATAAATGACAGTAACTTTAATATTAGCCTATCATAACAAGAAATTTCATCACAAATTTTCTGGGAATCTAATATTTTTCTGTCGAATGAAGTAAGAGTACTTCTCCATCATTATCCATACGTCTATTCTATGTGTACGCTTATTATATAAAAGAAGATATCCGTACAGAATATAATATCCTCTCCTTCCGAGAAATCGTAAAAAAAAGAAAGTATTTCTCCTTGAGAATTTTCCTAGATGCACGACTTATCGTGCCAAGTCATCTTACCCTTTTCCTTGTTTAGCATTTCTTATGTTATTCCTTAAATTTTGAAGACTCGATATACATTGGAATGATAAATAGTTCCAGGGCTGGAAATAATTGGTACAATATATGCAATAGCGCTGTCCTCTCGATCTCACACTCTGTATTTAGGTAACACAACGATTATTTTAAAGTATAAAAGTACCATAATTCCTCACCTTAAACTCTTCATATATCGGAGAATTGGTCAACATCTCGTCCAGGAATGACAATGCTCTGTACGTGGACGCCCAAGGCAAGTAATCTGTGTCATTTCTCAGAGTGAGACACAAATCCAAGGCGGTGCTGTAAGGTAACAGTCCACTTCGGGCCAAATTAAACGCATCGTCCAGCAGCTGGGATCTTGCAGAAGGTGGTATGACTTGCTCTTTTGCACCAGCTTGCGATCTGAGTTGATCAGTAAGAAGTTTCCAGTTCCGAGCGTCGTAATTTACCCGATAGTATCCTGGAGAATTTATAGAGCGAACAGTGGTTAATTTAGCAGTGGTAACATTTCAATTCGGAACAGAATAATGAATCACTTGTACTGCGAAGGTCTCCAACGTGCTAAGCAGGTTTAAGATTAGCTATTTCAGTTTACTGCGAGGCAATATTACCTGTTTTTACTTTGTAGGATACTAAGGGTCAACTTAATATTTTATAAGATTAAGATTTTGACATAAAAATCATCGATTGAGAGTTTTCATATTATTAAGGTGACAAAGTGTCCAGAGTGATAGTACAATATTTTCGGGTCACTTTACCATAGAATCCTCCTCACAAGGTGTACTATAATTCTTTAGCTTCACCTCCGAAAACGAGACTGGTATTCAAAATTTCATATTCCCAACAGAGCCAAAATTTCGGAAACTTGCCTCATAAGTCCTGCAAAATACGCAATTCCACAATTAAATTTACTCCCGTATTTGATTGTAAAATTCTTACACGAATTTTGGGACAACCTTCATATGTGCATTCATTGCGGACAATACGAATTAAAAAAACAGGCCACTTTGTCCACCTCTGTTCTAGGATCCTCTGGAAAGAAAGACCGTTTGTTTCCAAGATAAAACCGCGTGACGAATCGTTCTTCATAACATTTTATTATATATACTCGCACTCGGTATAAATCGTGATTTCCGATGTATAATGAAAGAACTGCCGTCATTTCCTCTTTATATCATTACCGTGACCATTGCTACCGACAATCGAAAACCGATTGCTCTTCTTAGCGCTAAATAAACGGATTAATCAATATCATTGGACCTTACTCGGTTGAACGCCATGTAATAAACGAGAAACAATGGATTATATATTTCCCGATTTTATTAGCCGACCGGTTTTGCCCAATAAAGGGTTAATAAAATCGTGCGGAAAATACTAAGTCAATTGTTTCTCATTTATTAATATTCGGACTATCTTAAACTGACTCGATTGTAAAAATTAATAAAAACGAGAAAAAATTTAACGTTTATCTCACCTGTTTCTTGGATATTGACTATAATCCATTTCTCTCCTGGTGACTGAAGCATGGAATATGGTTGCTCCTCAGTAGGGTTCAGCCAAAACGATGGCCTTGTATTAGTAAAGTCTGGATTATACTGGGACGTGTATGTAATGGGAACCCACCATCTGGATGAATTTCCCATTTTGGTAGTGTGTTTGTAGAGTAAAAATCTTTCCTGGCAAGCATTAGAAGAAAATAATAAATTGAAAACTGTGTCACAAGAAGGTTAGTATAAAAAATTTAATAGACTAAAATAATTTACATGCAGTACAGTGAGTAAAAATAAACATTTCTTATTAAATATGGGAAGTAATTAAATTAAGCACAAAAATTTACTTTCAGCATTAACTACTTTACGTTGAGGCACATAAGCTCATCATCTCTACTGCTAAACTAACTATAATTGCCAACCCAAGTTTCGAAGCAATGCTGCGTCTTCAAGTTGCTTATTACAAGAATATATATTTACAGAAAACAACAAATGTTATAAATTTTTGCTGCACTATTGAGTAGTTTAGTGTAATAGACAGCTTCCTTTTTTAAATGAATTATATTCTAGAAAAATTAATAACAATACATAGAATGAACATATATTCTATTCTCTATGGCCAGACTTCGTGGAAAGATATTCTGAAGGAATGAGTAAAACTTTGTAATATCCACAAAATGTTTTATTACGCCCGTTTCGGCTAAGAGTCCATCATTGTCTTAGCCAAAACCAGTCATAAAAAAACATCTTGTGAATATTACAAAGATTTACTTATTACTTCATAATGTACATACATTTAACTAAGAAAAAATGACATGCAAAAATCTCACAATCAACATTTTAAATGAGAAAAGCATTGATGGATTTGCATAAGTCAAATATGTCCAGCAATGAAGAGGAAAGTTTTGACCCATAGTAACAAAAAGTCAGAGATGGACGTATTTACAATTTACAAATCCAACATGTTTTTCTCGTTGGAAATATCGCTTGTGAGATTTTTCCATGTTATTTTTTCGTGGTTAAATGTAAGTGTATTCTATGTAGTGTTGTTAATTTTTCTAGGATATAATTTGTGTATAAAAAGAAGCCGTACTTGTATCTATATTAGTTACCTGGGAGAAAGACGTCAATCCGCTTTCGTAGTTTCGGTCCACCGTGACCACTGGATAACCTGCTTGCAATATCCAAGTGTCCATGACTTCTTTCACTGTGATGTTGGTAGGAAGAGACCATCCAGATGTGCCTGCGTTGTCAGCGACTGCCAGAGGTCATCTTTATTAGCGGAGGCATTACCATAAGCATTGAAGTATGCTATGAGACCCCTTCTGAAGGTATTTTCGCCGAGAAAGTGGTTCAGCATTCGGATGAGGGAAGCTCCTACATTGGTGGCAAAGCGTGCATATTAAGGAATACTGCTTTTTAATTTGAGGTGTACGGAGTGTACCAGATATACATTCTTAGAGTTAAATGAGCGTTATCAACTATTAAAGGCGTATGTTCAAGCAACCTAGTGACTCAAAAATATCCACAGCAGGTGATGTTGATGTGAAGTTATGGCATTAAAATAGTTGCCTTTTAAAAACTGGATCCTTGTAGTTCGGCATGTACAAAGTTCTACTTAGCCGCGTACTTGTATTCAACGTAACTTTCCATATTTCATCGCTGGTTTGGGGAACACCAGCAACAATTACCTAAGTCATAAAATTAACATAGAAAAGACAATAAAACAAACTTACAAATAAAATTTATAAAATATATTGATTATAAATAAAAATAAAACGAATGTTCTACATTTTATGATGAATAGTGCTCAAAATACCCTATTTATTCCAGAATTACGAAAGAATACAAGTTGTGGTATGTGTAAACCGGTGTAGGGTGGTAGCTCTTTTCTTCATAATGGACCCCTGTAATGATACCACCTCCCGGACATCAAAAAGGGTGATACATATATCTTGGGATGGAAGAAATACAAAAGGTGGCACCACCCAATTAGTATTAATTAATGTTAAGAAGTTCAATAAAACACTAGGTTAAGGGCTAGGATTGAAATGTTACAAATAAAATGTAATGTTGTTCCAGATTAAGGAACAAACTAATGTAAGAAAGACTGAGAGGCCACTCGAAGGTAACAGTCAACAGACAAGAATCACACACAAAGACCAATATTAATATTTACCTTTGGCGAAAGAAAGGTTTTCGAATATACCTTTCCCGTCTTCAGGATCAATCACTTCCTTTTGAACTGGATGAGAGGATTCAAGCGCATCGACAAAGAATACATCCTGAATCTCATGAAAAGGGAACTGTTCCAATAAACTCCAATTGGGCTCAACCTAGTGGCAATTTGAGAAAAGAAGCAAGAAACTTAGTATTTGACGAAAATTTGATTTACAGAAAATTTATCAGCTAAAATGATTTTATCGGCTAAAATTCATCATTTGGATGATTTCTAGTGATATGAAAATAACTCGCTGAGAGATTGATTTGTATAAAAAGATTATATCATCAGACGAAATACAATGATAACAGGAGGCCAATTTGTTACAGAAATAGTTTTAGAGTCATAAAGAACGTGAAATTCGAGTTAAATACGAGTTGCTGAGTTAGATATGCATTGAGTTAATATGCAAATAATATTAAATACTAAAGGAAGATAAAGGATGATGGAAGTTACCTTCTAGAATGCAGAATTCATATTCTTAAGGAATCGGAAAGATATTATAAAGTGTTTATTGAACAAAATAGTACTAATATTTCCTTGAAATGAAATAGAATGAAAAAAGACGTTAGTGATAATAAATCCGATGCTGGAATGCGTAAGGTAGAAGGAGTTTTCCTGAAGAAACAAGCACTCTTGCGAAACCGGTGGTTTAGTAAATTTTCTGTGTACATGTACTAAGTCTTTTTATTAAATAACTTTAGAGTTAATGTCGTATGAGGTCTTCGGGGTGCTACTCGTCTTCATCGGTACAAAAAAATATATACATTGGTATATATTATAATTTGATGATGGTATTGTTATATTATATTTATGGTAAAAATCTTATTTTAAAAAACACGGAATAATGTGTATAAACTGAATGAGATTCGCCAAAACAAATTAACGCTGAAAAACTATTAACTATACCAAGGCCCGGTATTATAATGGTTTGATAGAATTAAAGCGAAGATTACAGATAAAATCCATGCTAATCCATCATCATAGTACATTAATTATAACACCCACTAAAACTCTATCACATCAATTTGATACACGGCCCTAAAGTGAACATTAGTTAAAGCCCATCTTATTTATACATCATAATACCATGCCTTAGTCAGGAGTATTGAAATTAAACACGATTAAGCCATTATAAAGACTAAGAAAAAACACTTCTACAGTTACCACGATAATTTTTACTATACGACCATGGTTTCGACCATTCAGGTCATCCTGATGATGACTTGAAGGGTAGAAACTATGGTAGCGTAATAAAAAAAATTGTGGTACCGGTAGAAGTGTTTTTTTCTTACTCTTTATAATGGAGAACTACCACAAAGTCGAGGCCGAATCTGTAGATTTGATCAAGCCGCACAAATTATGATTTCCGTAGTTCTACAAGTGCTCGATGAACCGTTTTCAGAAGGAAAAGAGATATTACGTATTCTGCAGCGACGTATTCCATGTAGATTGCAAAGCACTTGGTCAGCCATAGGTCGTCCCACCAGTAAGGAGACACCAGGTTCCCCATCCATTGGTGGGCCACCGCATGAGCGATGTCCATCGCGATAACTTGTTTATTCCAGGTAGTTGTCTCTTTTGGGTCGAATAGCGCCATCGGCTCCCTGGAAATCGAAAATTCATGTCTAAATTCTCTCTTCTTGGGAATCAATTCCATTCATGTGCATTTCCAAAGTTCTTTCTTTTAATGTAAATAGTTAGCGTAAAAAGCTAGAATACAGTATGTTTCGATTGGAAAAGAATCAGTAGAAGAGACAAAACCGGAAAAAACAAAACAGACAGATGACAAAAACCGGAGAAAAGTACTGAATCTTCAAAAGCGATTGACCGCTTTTTGAAATTTTTGTACGGAGTAGAGAAATTGATGCGATGTAAAAAGAATATTCAGTACCTAGATTGCACAAAAGTGTCATTAACATTTAATGCATCGAAATATAACACATTCATTGGTGTATGTGTGCTCAGCGTTCATTTCTAAGCAGGTGATAGGAACGGTGTCAGTAGTATGAACCGATGAATTACCATGTTTTATTAACTTAAGTTTAACTCAAAACTCTCTCCTCAAGATTCTTCGCGAATTCTCTTCGAAAGATTTTCCGCATAAACTGTTTAGTTTTTGAGTTAAAAAAGGAAAATTAACATACATATTTTATTTAAAATGAAAAACTACCGATCATTTGCCTTTATCCTAATGGGAAACTGATGATATTAATGGAAAATTGGCCTCGGAAGCCGAATAGATTTAGTTTCAGTAGGAAAAGATTTACTGGAAGAGTAAAGAATAGAAACCTCAGAAAGGTTTAGAAGCTCTAAATGTGATGAACGGGTGAACGTTTATTCAGAAACAAGAAACTATCGAGTTACCAACGAGAAGATAACGACAGAAAATTAAGTATACAAACAAGAACAGGGAAGATGAGATGGGATATGAATGGTTCAAAGGAGGAAAGCATAAAACGATAGGCTACCATCAGAGAGAAGGGTGAGCGATCAAAGAGTAGATTGAGGGAACATTTAAAGGAGGGGAGATCAAGCTTAAATAAATCAAGGACAAGCAAAATATTAAGAATCCCCGGGGTTGAAATTGTCAATGTATATATTGAAGGTGATGATAGATCTTAGAGTATTTGAAAATGATCAGGATCTCTAAATGTAGGGAGAAAATATGACTTATCTTAGACACGGAATTTAATCATAAATACTTATGATCAGAATGAAATATTGGAAAAAATAAGTCGATCGGAAAAAAATGATTAGCTTTATCGTCCGAATTTCTCATATGGTAACTTTTAAAATATTTCGCATTACGTACTAAAAAATCGAGATCTTTTAACGATCTTCAAAAATTGTCGAGTACATACAAACATTCCATTCCATCATAGTTTCGTCTAGTGTATGAATAGAGACAGTTCCGAAATCATTGTCTAATACATTTGATGACGAATTTACCTGAATATTATCAATCCCCAATTCTCTAATGTGAAGTCATCGAATTCTGGAACTACTACGATGTCCAATTTCGGCAGTGGGTACGGAACTTCGAAGTACTGCTCGAAGTAATGCAATATCAATGGAGCAATTTCGCCAGCATATTCGGTCCGGTTCTGGACCTCGGATCGGGACCAAACATTAAGACGAACAGAGTCTCTGGCGTTGATTTCTTCAGCTAAGTCGGGCTTCCGCAGATGTTCGAAGTCGAAGACAAGGTATGCCGCCGCTGAGATGGACATTGGGGGAGTAGTTTGGTAGTGATCCCATACCCATCCAGGCATCCCCTCTCTAACCACATTCAAAGGAAAAGATCATTAAAACGCCATAAAAACAAAATTTCTATTTCGTTATCAGTAAAAGTGTAAATCTTCATAACATAATCTTTTCAACCGGTTCTATTTAATCTTCAGAATATATAAAAGAATGTGTCGAATGATACACCCTACGTTCACGTATCTAAAATTCGTGTGTACCCTGAGTTCTGATCTTTTGGTTTAAGCTAGTGAACATCTAAGGATAAACAGATGTGAAAAATAGCGACTGGGACTCGAACCCAGGTCTCCCACTTTCCGGGCAGGCAGGCACTCTGAACTACCATGTCGCATCTCTTTCATACTTCCAAGGGAAATTCTTTTGTAAGCATGGCGAGTAGTCTCCACGTAGTGATATCAGCTACCGCTAGAGGTCTTCACTGTGGCAACCGACTCACAAAGCGATGTTATGGGGAAATACCCCAAAAGAAATCACAATGTCAGAAGATTTACCCTTCATTTACCTTCTATCTTTCCGCCTATCTTCCACCCTGTAGTTCAGTATTGAGGATACTTCTCGGAAAGTGGATGACATGGGTTCGAGACCCAGTCATGTCGCTATTTTTCACACCTGTTTATCCTGGGGATTCAGCTGCACAGCTTTCCGTGCTTGGTTAATTACCATTCCATCATCCGAGTGAACAACTTCATGCGTTCTACATGCTTCTTGATTTCTCTCTTCTTTTTCTGTATGAATGTTTACTGAGACTAATAAGGATACGCTCACAATATCAGATTACAGTACAAATGCACCTTTTTCCATTATTTTACAGGTGAAGAACTTTATGAGTGAAAAGAGAATTGTATGCTTAGGTATCGAATAATATTCATAGATGAGTTAAATATTTCTCTTCTCCTTTTTTCAAAATAAATGAAATTTTATCAATGGACTTGATAAAAACCATCAATTACTGATGCGTCTCCTTCCGATAATCTTCCTTTGCATACATTGAGTACTTTTAACAAATCTGGTTGTATTGCATTATGCACATCGCTGTAAATCTTTTGCAGTGCATTCCATTAATACATAACTTAAGCTCAACACAATGATTTTTAAGCCTCAAATCCCACGGATTCTACAATCAATTAATCTTCCTGTATTTTCTGTGATTTCAAAAACGTAAGAATAATTGGCATAGACGAAATCTTTTGTGTATTTATTATTTTCCTGATGAGCGATCTAAACGTTTCCGGCGTCGAAACGTCTCAGGAGTTTCCTGCTAATAATCGAAAAACTTCTTCAATATACATATCAGATTCTTCGGTGTTAAGTTTGAAATTTAAACGAAGCAATCAAAATTATTACTATCATAATTAATAAAATACAAGTACAAGATATCCACAAAATAAAAACACTTTGAAGACGACCGGTTTCGGCATAGATTATGCCATCATCAGGTAAGGGGAAGGAAGAACGACTTATACACGAGTACAAGAACTAGAGGTGTGGGGTATTGAAAGGGTGAAGGGAGGGGGGTGGGAAAAAAAGGATGTTGACTAATGCAGCCCATTGAAAACCGTTCGGAAAAATAGAGACTGGAAAAAGACTACGGGTACGAGGGAGTTCGAGTTAAAAAACCGGGAGGGTGTTTTTATTTTGTGGAAATCCTGTACATGTATTTCATTAAATATGGTGCTTAACCTGTTCCACCAAGCCTATCAAGTTGATTTTTTATTGAAAGTATCACTAGACATACAAGTAAATATTTTGAATCAGATGAGCTTGATTACCAGCAAGTACTATAAATACAGACTTATCGTATACTCACATTGGCTCACTCTTATCAAGCGGCATATTTGATAAGGAGGTCATGTTTGTGGTTCTCGCAAGGATGAATTCAAAGGTGGCCTTGTACTCTTGCTCATCGAAACATGGAAATGAACTACGGGCATCGGTTGGTGCAAACTGAGATACCGCTATCCATCTGGAATCAATGAAAAACGAACGTAAACATATTACTCAACAGCTCTAACAAGAATCGCTCTCTCATATCTATAAAATACCACCACGGACTCGTTGACTGAATCGCGTCAAACGCTGAAATCACAGATTCTTTATTTTGGTACGGAATTAGACATCACCTGCATTAGGAAACTATTTTTCGGTGTAAATAAGCGTCGAAAAGGTTGATAGAGATTGGTAGGTAATTTCATAATGGATCGATTAGAGGAGATATAATGATAAGAGAGTCCCTTAAACTTCGATGTAAACACGCCCTGTGAATAGGACTACCGACACTCAAACCCTGAAAATGAAGACTTTTATCCTCAGATCATAAAACATGCAATAAATTACTCTTTTTACACTTCGGAAACAAATTTTTCTTTGGTAACAGAACTGTTACCAAGGCAATAATAATGGACAAATTAGTGGAAGATTTCATGTCCGCAGCATTAACACTAACGAAAGAATTGTAGGATTTATCTACATAATTCTTATTCTGAATGCCTATATTCCAAAACCTGAAAAAAATTATAAACGTGAAAGATTTATTATACTAATTTAAGTACTTTTATTTTACACTATGTTCTTTACTTTTATTTGTTTAAATTATCATATTCTTCCACTGATGCAATTTTTCTCAGAAAATTTGGGTCGTTCAATAAATATCAATAAGAATCATCGAAATAAATTCAAACTGAATTTCAAGCAAGGCTCTGAAATTAATCAAATAGAAGAGAGCTCCTTTATTCCAACAACCGATATTCCATCATAGAAAGAAATATTTCAACGAAAGTAATATATGAAAGAACAGAGAGAAATTGAGGAAACATTGGGAACCCCTGATTCACATCATACTCACCATCCCTTTGGTTTGTAAGCACCTGTTTGCTGAAGCCATACTATCTCACCCAAGATTATCTTTCAAAGACATCCACCTTTCACTGATTTTATGCAGGTATTAATAATTTCTATACAGGTTTTCTACAAACAATGGATAATTATATTGAAAGCTGCTCATTTGTAACTTAATCCCTCTTTGTCCTTTTCCGACGTAAACATCACTCTTAAAAAAATAATGTTTCATCCTCTTTCAGCCAGAATATCTCCTACCGAATCAAGATTTTTCAAAATATCTATTACAGAGTTCAGTCTTTTCAATTTTTTATATCATCATAAAAAAGCTTTAAAATATTAGGGAGGCTTCTGCGATTAAAAGCATATCAATGCCGGGTAAATACTATTTATTTTTGGCATGGTGTAATGAAAGCCATTGTGTTGTCCGCAGCGGCCGCTGTCAGGGCAAATTACGCTCTCGAATGTAAAAACCTAACTCGAAGAATTTATTGAAAATATCTCCAAGAACGAAAGATCCAATCAAAATCTAAACACTGAAAAATAACAATTTTCCTTGCGTTAGTCGTTACGCTAAAAACAAAATATTCTCACACGACTGCTAAATTGTGCTGCACGGCAGAAAAATTTTCTAAAGTAGCGTAATCTTTGAATGAATTTTAACTTGCTTTTGACGCTGAATACGATTAGTGCGACTTGGAAATTTTACAATTATAAAGAGCGAAAACGTTTAAAAATATAATATCTGATTTTCCGGACATTTTTAATCTTTCAGGAATTCTCCCCGAGCACTTGCGTGAGAAATGAAGACGTGTCCCGGGAAAATGAGGACGGTTGGCAGTCCTACGTGTAAAAAATAAATGATTTATTATATTTTAATCCGTTACTTTGAATTAATAATTAATTTCGAAGCACCTTATTCTTCCAAATATAAATCAAGTTACTACATTTCGTTATAAAGTATGCATAAAAAATGCAGCTAATAATTTTGAAATACTTTGAATCGAAGTTATTGAAGTTCTTCAATTCCCCGAATAGTATAAATGAAATGAGTCTTTTTACTCAAATAGGGTTCCTTCTGTCAAGAGGCAGCCTTGGAATAAATATCATAGAAATTAATTCTTAATTATAAACAATTACAATTAATCACAATAAAATATCAATCTTATAATATTTATAACTTTCTAATTATTAAACTTTAATAAGGATGGAATTTGATTCCTTAAATCATTCATCATGCACCAATGTCTTCATAACTTACCGTTTGACTCCTTATACCTCCTGTCCAGTATAAAAATATCTTCAATTACTTTAAATGTACGCTAATTACACTTGGGGAAACTTTATGCTTATAAACTGCCTTTTTTATAACACTCCGCACTGTAATAACGCCATGAATGAGTAAAGTGCTCTACACTACATCATAACCGGCCCAAAAACCATTTTCCATCATTGTCTTCACCTTTAAGGGAATTTTATGAGTTGATAACCGTACATTATGATCTATCAGATGATATGTTTTGTATTTTTATGATTATGTAGAATTGCAAGGTTTATTGATGAGATAAAGTAAATAAGATAAACGCTTTCATTTATAAACTACCACACAATACGAAAAAAGAAACGACCCACGTTTCAATGCCTAGCATCATCATCAGGTGAACCCCCAATCCGTATAATTCTATAACGGCATAGTACCGATGATATCCTTATCACCATCTCATTATTTTAAAACACAAAGATGATATGATGATAATAAGTACTCTCTTTTTCAAATTCAACTCTCAATTTTAAGATTATGCT
This sequence comes from Ladona fulva, assembly GCA_000376725.2. NCBI lineage: Eukaryota > Metazoa > Arthropoda > Insecta > Odonata > Libellulidae > Ladona > Ladona fulva. The sequence goes on from KZ308884.1 coordinate 242,067, forward strand.
TTTAGCAAGTAAACAATCTATTTCTAATTCTGACGGCTTTTCAATGAGTTTCGTACCTATATCTATGACTACCTATATCTATGACTTCATAAACTTACCGTGTTTCCCCCGTTGCGGCGTCTACATAGCTGCTTCGAAAAAATCCTCGGAGATTATCATTTAGCCGCGCTATAAATCGCATTTGAATTCTGTACTTAGATCCAGCCTTGAGTTCCTCCGAGGTCTTGATGATCAGTTCTTTGGAGTTAACCTCCAATTTTTCGTGTGGGTCCAATGGGATTTCTTTTCCAAGATGGTTTTCCCCATCTTGCAGGAATATGTGGACACTGTCCTCTAGAACATCGATTTCTTTGGCATTGAGCGTCACGTTGTGAGCGGAATGCAAACAGTCCACTAACAGGTCCGATTCGCCGGCCGTTGTAAAGTTCCCTGGCCATATAAAAGGCATCAGACGGACTCTGAAAGGAGTAATGATTGCTTTGAAATCAATCCCAGGAGAAAAAAAGATTTTTGCAGATTATTAATCCCATCGAGAATTTACGAAGTAATCGAATTTCTTAGCAATGCATTACTTTCAGAACTATTTTAACAAACATCAAGCGATTATATAACGTTTCACAAACTATATCGTAGATATCGTAGAAATATAATAATACCCGTGATCACGCGAAAATGTTCTATTCCAATCCAGAAAAATTGGAGACATTCATAAGTTGTTGCACTGAAAAAGACCAGTACTTATCTCTTGGTTCACTATACCTGTAGTGAATAGGCTTTAGATGAGTCGGAAGTTTCACTCTGCTGCTCCTGTCATTGCTGTCCTCTGATATTGCGGAAGTGATTGAAAAAGGAGTTAAGCAACACATGACCAGAACGAAGACCACAGTAAGTCTCATGTTTATCGCTATATTAGACTCAGCCAGGGATTCAATACACAAGGACTATATGTATCCTAATCTTACGCGATAATATAAATTCTCTATGAAGGAATGAGAGTTCGTACTCGATTATTACAAGACTGAGCACTTGCGCGTCTCTCGTAATCGCTTTGACTATCGGCGTCGCCAACGTCAGCGGCTTTTCAACAACGTCGCCATTGTTGGTGTTGCAAGTTATCTTGTTAGAATAATTAGCCATTCTGAAACGGGTACCGATAATCCTAGAATTTCAGAATACAGTTATTGGAAATCTTAGAGTCGGATGAATTATACAGTGGATTTTTTTCTGAGTAAATGCATGAATATATTAAATAATTTAGAAATCTAAAACATAATTGACTTGGAGCGAGCTCTCAGAAGCAACTGTTTTGTGAGCATGGAGTACTTTGACCTGATAAAGAAAAAACAACTTCGAACGCGTTCCGGATTTAAATAAATATTTCTTATGAATAAGTTGTAAATAGAAAGGCGTTGAATGGAGGAGGCCTTAATGTAGTGGTAAACCTGTACAAAGTAAAATGAATTTATTTTTACATCGAGAGAAGGTAGGGGTGAGGTAGTTTTACACAGAAACGTATCTTCATTCTATCAACTCTTTTATTGTTTACTCCTTAGCATTTCCACTTCTTCTGACCCTTAAGCATACTATCAACGATTCAGCTCCGATTTGAGGATGGATTCTCGTCCATCTAATTTCTAGAAATGAAGTATTATCAATCGGATAGAATAAGCTGGAATCACAAGGGAAATATTTGATAAAATATTAATGAGCATCCAGCCACGCTTTAACTTCCTCATAACTTCTTTCCATCCATTGTACATTGGCTTGTACTTTCTCGATGCTCTGTTTGAAACTTCTCTCAGTTGATCCCAAATTTCCTTGTTGGTCCTTCCAGAACTGTTGCAGCTGCAATTATCAAAAGGTACGGAATTTAATGGTATAGTTCTTTAGTCACCTTATCTTTCGTGGATCTCACCATTTTACTCAAATTTTACTTGAATCTACACGATAAAGCAAATGGAATAAATCATAATTCCGAGTTTATCGAATTTTCCCCCCCTTCAATACTTTAAAACTCTGTAACAATAAATTCTAAAACAATATAAAAATAGGAATATTGAAATAAATTTATTGTGTGTTCAAAGTCGATATTTAGATGTGAATTACCTGTGCAAGCTGATCTGGTGTGTTCATATATTTTGGGATTGAAGCAACCATTTTCGCTACTCTGTTGAAAGCCAATCCATAGCTGTAATGAAAGGGAAATATGTTCATGGTACCGAAAAAAAATCATTTTCAGGGTCCGTTTTAATGTGTATTCCTAGAAGATATAATTTCTTCCTCAAGTTACTCACTAGCTCAAAATGTCATTCCAACTGTTCCTCAGGAAATCGAACGCGAGAAAGCTGCCCAATGGATTGTTTGCAATAGTTGCGAAGGCAGCGTGCCCATCTTGTTTCCTAATACCCGAACTGCTGTTTAGTAGCATTCCTAGGTATCTAGAAAAAAACGTGAATAATTAGAGAAAATATAAAATGGAATAAATAATTCCACGCATTTAACTTATGAATTGATCGCGAAATTATTAATTCAAGTGAAAAGAAAGATTACATCAGTGAGTAATTTGTACTAACTTTTGGAGTAAAGGAACTTCCCTGGTGCAGCCCAATGAATCGAGGATAACGTCTCTTTCAGTGCCAACATTCGAGTCAAGATATCGCTGCCAGGCGAATTCCCATTCACTTGTTGACCCGTACTTTATTCCATTGCAGTACACAATTCCACGTAAGTCAGGCGAGATTCTACAGAAAAAAACACTTAAATGAACTTGTTGAAAGTAGGAACTAGGCTGTCGATTCTTAACCCAAAAGACTCAAAAATGCATCAAACGCTCCTGAAATCGATTTTGAGTGCAGAATTGCGCCATAAAATGACTAGTTAATATTAAATTTTATCTAATAACCCATTTAACAAATGTATAGATAATTAATGACAACGAAAACATTTCCGGGTGATGAAAAACTCGATACTCTCCCATTATTGCACAGGAAGTCTAAATTAAATTATCAAATACCAAAATAATCTTGCATGTACACTACCTGTTACAAGTCGCCATGATAACTAAGTCTTCAGGTGTGTTTTCAAATAAGCTAATTCGACACTGGTTAATCAGATGAGACAAATATAAAATTCATTGGATATAATATCGTACATAAATAAAATTTTGGAAAATTAGTTAACTTCAATCTTAGAGAACAGATATTTTTATCAAAATAATTTCCAAGGAAATCCTAGAGATGCCATTCATCATTCAAATGAATATACATTTTAATATTATATCCAATGATTTTAGGATTTCATTCTCCACCAGCAAACGTTCTGATTTAATTAGAGGCTTCCAAAACACTCCGTAAGACGTGTGTCGGCAGATAGAGCTCGCGTTTGGAGGCATGCGGAATGTTTCGGATAACCGATTTTTGACTAATTGATAAGTTGTTATTTCTATGTAGTTAATAAGTGGTAAGTAAGCTTATAATTAATTGTGGTTATATCTAGGTAATAATACGTCCGTACCATTTTGTTTGCTTTTCAGATCCGATTTAACCTGCCTATTCCTTAAAACTTAGTTAACTATCAGCAGTTTACGCAGGTTTTTCACACCCCTCTTCTTGTGGGTGTTTTCCTACTTTTTCCTAAGTTATTTATTTATTTCAGACAACACTTCAGACTAAATTTCAGAGTACACTTCAGACTACTAATAGGTACCAGGCCAGGTGGTAGTCATTGTTGGGGGGGAGATGAAAAATAAGGTACTGCCTGGTATCCCAAGGTAATCCGGTTCTGTAAGTCTATTTTTTAATTCTTTCAATGAAGGCTTTCCAGTAACAGTTTTTTATATATTCCCTAACCTTTTCATTTTACGTCTCGACTCTAATTTTTCCCAACCAAGTTCTTTAATCATAGTAGTGACGCTATCCGTCTTCCCATATCTTCTCAAGACGAACCTTGCTGTTCTCCTCTGCACATTTTCTAATTTGTCCGTCAGTCCTTTTTGGTGAGGATCCCAGACGCTATCGCCATACCCAAGCATAGTCCTAACAAGCGTTGGGTATGCCTTTTCCTCAACTCCCCTACTGCATTTACTAAGGTTTCTGATTACGAAGTTAAGGGTTCTGTTCGCTTTACAGGTTATGGTCTCGATATGACTTGTAACATTGATTTTTCAACCCACAAAGCAGTTTTCGGTTGTGCACTATTTCTTCGAGCTATCTGTTTTAAATTTCATATGACGAAGGGTTAGATATAAGAAATGACTTAGTAGTCTCAATCTCACCCGATGAAATCGTATTATTCTTATTGTTATTCATCGTATTAACTTCTTTGAAACCATACATGATGTTTTAGCTTTCATTGCGACAGATATAGGTAGTCTGTCCAGATGCAATAATCTTCTACAATTCGAAAATAATTTAATATTCCTGTACAAGGTTAAAGATTTCTATCTATCCACTCAGATTCCTAAGGAGAGACATTTTAAGCGCGACTTAAATAGAGAGATGATTGTCCGTCTGTACAGTCTTCACCCCGAAGGCTTGTTTGAACCTAATCCCTCCACCAGAAGCAAACAGAAAGCTTTGAAGAGGGGGCTGAGGAAAAATGAGGAGTGAGGTAGTTGGGCATTACTTCACCCGTTGAGGCAGAATGCTATAAGCTAAACAAGTACACTTAAGTAAAGCACAATGACTCTACAGGTAACACTTGTCGTAATATTCAAAGAGGAGAGACCTTATCAATGTCATCATTCAGCATTACTCATACCTCAGTAGCTTTCATTTTATCATAGCCACGAAAAATACTGAGATAAAAGTAAATAGAGATGATTATAAGAAAATATTTCTTAGATGATTTCAAATTCCTATTTATTCATCATCAACGCGATGACTATTAGTTGGCGTATCTAGCATGGGTCTTTTGTATTTTATTTATTTATTAATAATACATTAATACAGCACTAGGCCATTTACGGTTGAAACAATAATGATAATAAAACCGATCAACAAATTTAAACAATAATATTAATACTTAAATAATAACTAAATTAAAGAGACCAGCCTAACAGAGATCCAAATCAGTCTCTTGCAACCATATTTACAATTGACGGTAGAGGTAGATAAAATGGATCGAAGTCCACAGGAAAACGGGTAAGAGTTGTAAATAGAAAGGNGTGTCCCGAATGGCTTGGAGAAATGTTCTGCCGGGATAGCTCAACGGACAGAGCACCCGACCGGCAATTGGGAGGACCGGGTTCCCGGTCCCGTCAGACTTTTTTCAAGTCCATTCTTCCTTGGGATGGATCGAAGTTTTTATTGGAAGATAAAGAATTGAAAATTGAGGGTATTTTTGAGAATTGTTCTTAAAGGAACACGGAGAGAGAAAAGAGAGAATAGGAGGGGGGAATCAAGCATGTTGTTGATGATATTATATAGGGAAGCAATGTCGAAAAAAGTATGAGAGGTTTTATATAAATAAACTCGCAAATATGAAAGATTCACCAATAAATGATAAGGGAATGAAGCTAAATTGGAACACATTTTTCACATCACTCACCTATAGGAAGTATTGGTTTCGTGTGCCTTCATCCACAGAGCAAACCGTTGCTTAGCTTCGGAAATGCAATTTTCTTCGCCCAAGTGACACGCCCAGTCGAGAGCGATCACCCGGGTCAAGATTTTAAGATGTTCGTCTCCACCTGTTTCAGATGAATTTTCCCAACCGACGGATTCAACCAAATTGTGAGAAAGTTTCCGCATGAGATTCTGCGAATAAATAAAAGTAAACGATATCAAAAAATCAATTCATACCAATCCGGATGTTCTCCAGATGCTGGAAATTACCTTTAGACGGATTCTATTCTTTCGGATGTCGTCTTTTTCTTTTTGTGTTAATTGTTAAACAATTTTTGGAAGGGATTAGGGATAGGTCTTGCTCACAAAAGCATTCCCTAAACAGTGTGGAAGAGATGCGGCATGGTAGTTCAGTGGTTAGAATACCTGCCCGGAAAGTGGGAGACCTGGGTTCGAGTCCCGGTCATGTTGCTGTTTTTCACACATGTTAATATTATGCAGACTGGGAGATAAAATTACTCCGGGAAAACCTAATAAATTTAAAAATGTCGATTTTCGGAGTAAAGATTACCTGGAACACCGGCAATCCCAATGGTAAAATTATTCCAATATATTTATCACTAGGTATGTAGTCTACTAGTAGGTCGATACATAGCCAGGATGCATCTGCATAACTTTTTGGAAACTGAATGCCATAGCCCCCAATATCTGTGACTTGCATTTGAAGTAAATGTTTTTGTTTACAATGAAGAGAATTCCGGAAAAAGTTTTCTCTAATATTTTCTCATTAGCCTTTTTTCTATTTACTTGGAAGTAAATTGATAATAGTGGTGATTAAAGATGATGACGAATTTTCATTTCAGTTCTAATTCTACGTCCGGATACCACTCTCTACGACTTGGGCTACCATCGGGATAGAACATGGGACCGCTCACATCGAAGACGGATTCGTTAACAATAAAGTCAATCGGATATATTGACAATATAATTGATTATCTCTTTATTACAGAACCTGAAACTAAAGGTCTTTTGTAGCCTCACGTCTATAAAAAATATTGCTAAGTAAAACAAGGGCTAGTCAGTGTGCAAGTGAATAATAAAAGGATGGCAGTGGCTAAAAGACAGTATGCCCATTTAGATGTCTCCCAGTGTCCCTCATTCATTTACTATTTTAAGAACTCCTTCTTGAAGTGAACGCTTTTCTTAAACAGTCAAAATTAAATACAAAATAATTTAGAAATAAACAAATTTTACAATTTGTGCATTTCGTGTGATGGGGTTCCAGCAAATATCATTGAATCTATTTGATATAGGTAAGTCAAAATTAAATAAACAGTTACTTTTTCAACAAAAAAATGATTTTCATTTCTATAAGGCCACGCTAGTCGCGAGTTATGCTGCAAAAGGAGATAATTTTTAACCTTTAAGGGTGCTTTTCAGGTTTTTATCTAATACGATAAATAAGTTTCTATATTATAATTACGATTTGCTTTAACTGAGTAGATAAAGTTTCATTTTATCAGCTTACATGCCATAACATTTGTAACCCGGTAGAATAATTATACTTACGCCTCTGATAGCTAAAAATATTTCGTTTAATAAAGGAAAAATTTCCCAAAGATAATCACAGCAAATCGCTGTGATTATCTTTGGGAAATCATTCCGAGGCTGAAAACGCTTTAGTATCACTATCAACTGCGATAGAATTTAGCCTATTCTCTTTAATAACGAAGGTTTAAGACGAACGATTTTTTTATTTTGGGTAACCTCCAGCGATTGTCTCCGTTCGATAGAGAACTACCGGTAATGACTCTTTCATAGCAGTCTGGTCTTTAGTAAGCTATGCATGTAAAATGAAGAATTTCCTTGCCTTAAACTGCACATATGCCGGAGAATTGGTCAACATGTCGTCGAGGTACTGCAACGCCTTGAAGGAAGAAGCCCAAGGCAGGTAGTTCGTGTCATTATTTAGGGCGAGACAGAGATCTAAAGCGACGGAATAAGGTATAAGTCCACTCCGTGCCAGATTCAGCGCATCATCCAGCAGCTGGGATCTCGCGGAAGGGGGGATGACTTGCTCGCCAGAGCCAGCTTGCAATTTCAGTTGATCTGCTAGAAGCTTCCAATTCACTGTGTCGTAATTTACCCGGTAAAACCCTAAAGAGAAATGAAAAATAACATATCGGCTGATAAATAAGGTGAAAATAATTCCATTTTGGATGATGCGTAGATTCCGAATGTCTCCGACTGATATTTCACAGTCCAGTAGAGCCTCGATCTATCGTTTGTGAAGGGACCGTGGAAAAAATCGATGGATGCGAGAAAGCGATGATAGCGGGAGATAAGGGATCAGCTTATATTCTTAAAAAAAACGTAACGAAATATTGTTGATTGCACAATATTAAAGTGACCCAAAACCAATGATCAAGAAAACAATGAAAGTAACAGATTTATTAAAATATTTACACTGAGGATGAATTATTTTTTCCTGAAGAAACCGGTGATGGTTAGCTATTTCTAGAAGATTTTCGTTTTATATTAAAGTAGGATTCTTCTATTCTAAGCAGTTCGTAATTGTCACTTTCTTCAATGTCATGGGCGTAGATATTGGTTTTTTATCTTAGTTTTCTGCATTTGATTATCTGGCGCTTTAAAAAATGTTGGGATCAAGAATTTTGAACGCTGGAAAACGTCAGTTTGACGAACGATGAACAGGTTATCACATAAAACGGGAACGTAGTCGGGGAAATAGAAAACGAACGATAGTTCCGTGAATCAGACAAATGCAAGAACTCTAGATGGGGGTTCTACTAATAGTACATTAATCCGGCTTATACAATTTTCCTCGTTGATTTGAAATTACTTTTGGCCAACTTAAACCAAAGTTACAACTATGAGGGATTGACGGATGAATTTTTTCATGAGGAGGGGCTGATATGTGTTTATGGTAACTTTTACGTTCCATATTTTAGGTTGAGTGACTTAGAGTTTCTGATTATTAATTCATAGCTAGATATTATGGTGATGCGAGGTGGATGTCTGCGAAGGAAGATATGTGCTCTAAGTTTTTTTCTGAATTATTCATAGAATTAATTAATGGAGTAAAAAATTAAGATTTACAGTGGGTAGCTGGCATCTTTCCCCATCTTAGCATCCTCCTATGGTTGCGCTTTTCATATAGAGAAATTTTTTTTTTAATTGTTAAGAATCTACAGAGTTTACTAACACCACGCGAGATCTTTTTCATCGTGAAAGATACGTAAGGGAAAAACCTTAAGTAAGTAATGACAGAGTTCAAAAGTAAGGAATGAGTCAAGAAAACAAGGGAAGAAAGACTTCCTCGGTTATAAAGGTTTTCGTCACTAGGAATATTATGTTAGTTAGTAAGATAAGTGATTACTAACTAGTCATAATGATAAATGATTACTCATTAATTAAAGGAAATTCTAATAGTCTTGCAAACACTTTAATGGACTCGTAACCGGACAGCACAGCGATAAGGAAAGCGTTAAAAAACATATATTTATATTTATTATGCCAAGAGATCTTAAATTTTTTCACCTGTTTCCTGGATATTCACCAAAATCCACTTCCTCCCAGGAGAAAGATGTATGAAAGCTGGCTCTTCCTCATTCGGCCTCAGCCAAATGGAAGGCATTGTATTTGTGAAATCTGGATCATCTTGAGTTGTGTATGAGATTGGAATCCACCATTCGGACGAATTTTCTTTCCTTGTTCCATTTTCTCCGTGGAACAGTAAAAACCTTTCCTGGTTTTAAAAGATTATGATTAGAAAATGGAAGTTACCATGTCTAAGTCATTATATCTTGGCAACGAAATTATAATAGATATTCTAAACATCCAAGCTCTGAGATAGTTGAAAATCCTCAAATTCCAAGATCTTCATTTTATGAGATATCAAAATGCAGGATTATATTATGATTTCTGTGGTCTCAATGTTCCAAATGAGCAAATTTTTGCCTTGCCATTTTTTAAACGGAATTGTTGCAAAAAATATTATTTCTTGATATGAATTAAGCTTCAGACTATTCCACCGATTTCTTAAATTTTAGAGGGAAATATCTTTTAATAACTTCCAAAAATTAAAATTCGGTCATAATATGACGAAAGAGAGTAAATACAGCGATACCTCAGCTAGCGAAGATATAACGAATTTGTTCCGGAATCACATTCGTTTACCGAAACGTGATGTTATCAGGCGGTTCACTTCTCGCTATCTTAAACATAAACGACCCATTTGGTAGATGATTGGTGGGAGTCCCCTACTTGATGCGGTCACGTCATACCTTTGCTACATACATACAAACGGAAAAGATAAGATACTGGAATGGCCAGACCGTTCATGTTTGGTGCTTTGGTTTAGCGCGCGCTAACCAGCATCCATGAAAACATTCGTTAGCCGAAAATACATTGGTTAGCCTAGTCCGAAAAACAGCGAAAAATCTTCCTGCCATTTTATTTCAATAATAATAGAATAATGACAGAAAACATCAAATCTTTACCAAATCAAACAGGTTTGAAATTATTGGAAAAGCATTTGGTGTACTTCTAATATATAAGGATACAATTGGAAGTAAAATATTTTCTTCTCATCTATCTATTTTCTTCCCTGTTACTGAGAATGAGATAAAAAAGATGTGAAATATTCCAAAATTACATAATTTAGTAAACATGAATGATTAAGATAACTTCGAAATCATTTACAACACAAATCCAGTACATTAGCGTTTCACCTGCATTCGAGGTCCTAAGATTCACTTTTTTACAAGAGGTATTATTCGAGGAATTTTAGTGACCATTTCCTCGAGTAAAGCAGCTAGATCTATAATGAATAGTGAAATTCAGAACCAAACATTTCCAGATAGAACATATGTTAGCGTAGCGAGCAAACAACCACTCACAACTACCACTACCTGAATTCAATCCTATGATTAACTTTTCATGACTCATTCCATAAAGTTTGGAAAGAAATGTTCAACAATTCATTGAAAATTTCAGTGCATAATATTCAACCATTGAGCAGATTTTTCGCATACACTATCAAAACATTAACTTTCGTACACGAACAGAGATTTTAAAGGTTTCGATTACCACTAATTAGATACAACCGATTACGAAAATTTCAGCACTGAAATTATTTCGCTGGATTGATCAACAGGCAACTGCTCTTAGCATAAAAACTTACAAGAGCAAAATTGGATGTACGAGAGAGGGAAGTAGACCTTGGACTCTCTTAATGGACTTCAATTTGCCAACCGCTGATCCGGAGAACGTGAAAATCACTTGTATTAAAGCAGCACGACGCGGGAGTCAACAAAGTCGTGGAAAGAGGGCGATCTTGAAATGTGATTTCTTTTACTATCCCATGGAGCAATATCCCGATGGGTAGGCTAACTAAACGTCCCGTTTTGACCCCGACCATCCCGGTTTTAACGCATGATCTCGGTCAACTTTTCTGCAGTCCTGGTTTGACGAAAAAACTCGGAGAAGAAATGAGATATGGATTTTTCAATCATATAAATCATATTAAGGCAAATTCTCACTAAGCAGTGACGCTGCCTACAGTTAGAATGTCTTGAAAACACAATGAAATAACCCAGACGAAGTTTTAAGGCAACGTCCCAGATATTTACTTTCAGAATATGATAAGCCTACCAACTGCGGTTGATATGTGGTCATCGCATCGACTTCCGAGCCACCTTCTTGACTTCCCTAGACCGACTTGGACCCGCTGCCTATTAAAGGAGATGGCTTCCTATTTTTTTACGATGATGACAATTCATCGTTACTATCGGGAATCGAGAATCGAATCCGCCTCGGAAAATGGAACCACCTCGAAGGCGATCGCACTATCCACCTGATTAGGAGGCCCAGAGCTTAAATTGGTTTCATGCTCAATTAAAATTCTAATATGAAAGATTATAAACCTGAGAGAAAGATGTGGAACCGCTCTCGTAGTCTCGAGTCACTGTCACAACTGGATAACCAGTCTGCAATGTCCACGTGTCCATGACTTCCCTGACGGTCATGTTTGCTGGAAGCGAACCGTCGAGGTGCGCCTGTGTTGTCAGGGACTCCCACAAGTCATTCTGCACCGCGTTAGCGTAACCATGGACTTTCAGGTACGAGGTGAGGCCGGCCCTAAAAGTCTTCTCTCCCAGGAAATGGTTCATCATGCGGATGATAGAGGCACCTGCAATGACAGCGGGAAACAAGTTACTCTCTGAATTTAATTAAAGCTTAAATATAATAATAACAAATAGAGGTAGGATGTGAGGATATGTTGTATATGTACCACTTTTTACAGAGCTAAAATTTCGTTTTTTTTATTTCTTATTGTTTCCAATAATAATTATCCCTTTTTGGCTCGGATTATTTTTATGTGGTGTCAGACTTTAAACGCGGGTCAAAGTGACTGCCCCTATAGCCGCAAAACAATCAAGTAGGAGCTTATTTGGAGATTCCGGGGCATTACCGAGTTGTTACCGAGAAGAGAAAACATAAGGGGTTTTTCATTATTACATAATGTATTGGGATTATTGAAGTTGGAAGCCAAATCATCTGGGTAATAAGAATAAAAAATGTTGAAATGACAACCGGCGACGACGAATAAACGACGTCCAGCTTTACAATAATTTACCTTTATCGTATGAAATCGAATCAAATATTTCCCTTATTTGATCAGGATGGTTCACTTCCACGGAAATGGGATGTGAAGACTCCAGGGAATCGAGGAAAAACACTTCCTGAATCACGTTGAATGGAAACTGATCCAGAAACTTCCACGTGGGCTCAACCTAGTGATACAGGTTTAAGGAATACTTAACGTGATTATATTCAGGCAAGATGACGAAAAATATTGTGATGGAATTAATATTAAAAATAAAAACTTCAATGCAATTTTCATGCATTTTTCTTCGAGAATACCAATAATGAATGTGAATTGAGGGATGAAATTTCACAAATACTAAGGAATGTTCCTGGAAATTAACATATCATACATACAAACTGTACGGCGCATCACTATTGAGGTATAAATATCATCATTTACAAATGGTCAATTTTCATCTCCATTCATTAATCCCGTGCAATCCAGCATAATGTTTGTTAACTTAAAGTAATGCCGTGATGAAAATGTTGAGAGTAAAAAATTTGCCGTAAAAGTTGTAAAGGCGGAAGAAAAGGTCCTTTTAGGCATTTATAATGATACATTTATATCTGTAAGCCATAAAATTGACCGTAAAACTACACGAGTGAGCTGGAGTTGAGCTCATTAAAGTATGAACTTACGTGTTCCACACCGATGTACATGAGATAGCTAGCAAAGCCTTCCTTCAACCAGAGGTCATCCCACCAAGCCGGAGTCACCAGATTTCCGAACCATTGGTGTCCCAATTCATGACCAATCGTCGAAGCTATGTTTTGTTTACTTTTCGTTCTTGATTCACTTGGGTCAAATAGCATAGCCGATTCTCTGATTGTTGAGAAAAATGTATTTTAGTAGGTTACTTAGCAACGATATTTGAAGATGGGGCACTAAAAATAGAGTTACATATTATAGACAATCATTGCGGCAAGATGTGTAACCGAATAGATATTACAAGTGAAATCGAATCATGGATACATTTAAATATAACTTGTGACATGATTAAAAAAAGGCCGGGTGATGAATCAAGACCTTGATTTTAATAAAATTCTGCTGAAACTGTTGGACAAGTAGTCGTGAATTTCGACTCTTTTTTGCTTCTATTCTACAGTATTATCTTGTCGACAGGACTCTGAAGAAGCTCTCATCACAATATTTTTCCATAACATGAAGGTCGAAATGTTCATGAGCCGTAAGTATTTTTCTTTGATGGTTTTAGGAGTTTTTTACTTTTTACTATTATAACCATCATTGGCCTTTGCCACTCATTCTTGTAACATGCAAGAAGAGTATAATAAGGAAGATTATTAAGCACAAAAGTCTTTGGAATTTCTAAAATAATGAACGTTTCAATTGGCACAAGGAAACTACCGCATTGTTTTACATTCTACATTCTATTAGTTTGCTCCTGTGTCTATTACATTCACCAAAGTGCATAGATGAATTCTTGTGCTATGTACCTGAAAGTTATCAATCCCCAATTCTCCATGGCATTAAAGCCGAAGTCGGGAACAGCAACCATGTCCAATTTTGGCAATGGGAAAGGAATGTCGAAGTACTGCTCGTAGTAATGCAATATAGAAGGTGAGATTTCGCTTGCATATTTGGTCTGGTTGATGGCATCTGGTCGGGACCAAACGTTGAATTGAAGAGAGCCGTTGAGTTTATCAAGTTCGTTGGCGTTTTGTAGGGGCTCGAAGTCGGACACGAGGAATGCAGTCAAGTAAGTGGACATTTGCAGAGTTGTTGGGTAGTGATCCCATACCCATCCAGGCATCCCCTCGCTGACGATTTGAAATCAAAAGATAGTTTCAGACATCGGTGAGAGACAGTAAATTATAGAACGATAAACAATGATGTGTAATGTGTGTATTTACTCGTATCGTGTATTATGGTTTTCTTAAGGTGTTCTACACAAAAATTACGATATTCACTCTGAACTTTTTTATTTTATTCTTTAAATTCTTGAAACTCTTAATCAACAAATAAACTTAATGATCTGTTTCCTGATAGTAATTTTTTATCCTGTAGAGAGAAATTTTTCTCTATAAGGGTGTATTAATCCTCTCTACGGTTTTAATAATTTATGATTATCGATTTCTTCTTTCCCATATAACCATTGCCCTGCATTTACTACTGATCTAAATATTAATTTCGAAGTAATATTCTGTTCCGCATGCAAAAAAGAAATCATTAGAACCTTGACTTCTTAAAGTGAAATTCAGTGTCAGTAGTTCAAATAACTAGAAACCTACGTCCTAATGGTTTTTATCCTTACTTTAGAGAAACATTTTTTTATTTTAACGAAATTTATGAAGCATAGTCATATATAAACATTCGAATTACTTAAAAATTACAGAATATTACTTTTTGTTTCAATGTGACTTTGTGACGCAGATGAACCTTATTTCACTCCTTTCAGAAGCTGTGAGCCTAACGAACCATATCAAGCGATTCTTGGTGGAACATCTCCATAATTTATAAGAGATTATGTAACAAAAACATACTAAGTCCACGATATAGGAAAAACTTTTTTCTTTAATAGCCTAGTTTTGTTGCGTAATTTTTAATAAACTCTCCTTGAATATTCCTGTACGATTATAGATCAGCAAGAAGTAGGATTAGGCTCCAATGAAGAGACAAGTAAAGGTAGTGCAACTCGGATTCTTTGTGCAGTTTGCAGGTTTGATAGCATTATTTTGGTCACGACCAAGTCCCTCGGGTGAGATTCGCTTTAGGAAGGAAACTAGGTTACCGACGAAAGATTTTCGAACAAAATTTTAATTAAGATTTTTTAACAAAACTAAAGTATGTAACAAAACTTCTTTCCTTAAGAATTCTGGAAACTCCCATTTCGCCACTCATCTGATTGATAATAATCATAATGCTTCCTTCGCCCCACTAATCCTCCATCTAGGACACAAAGGGAAAAAACTTTGCATGTAGGAAGAATTACATACCTACCATCACCTACGCTTTCCTATGAATCTAGCAAAAATATCTTTTTTCACAGTATCCTTCGCCGCTGCTAATGTCTCTGCTTCCCCATTTACCACCCTCTCCTTCCATCAATAATAATAACCTTTGAAAGCCCTCACTTTGTTGGCCACTGTTTGTTGCCTACATTTCCCCCCTCCCCTTCCCTTTGCTTCTTTCCTCCGCCCCTTTTTCTGCTTCCTTTCCTTTACTGTCTTCTACAGCTCTGTGTTGTCAAATGATGAGGTGACCAACTCGAAACCGATCGCATACAAGACTTTTCTCTATAGTGGACTTGTTTAGTTTTGTTACATAATTTTTAATAAATTTAATTATCTGTGTGCCATTTATACCGTTTAATAAACAGAGCAATCATACTCACATAGGCTCACTCCTTTCAAGTGGCATATTCGACCGAGATGACATGTTCAAAGTTCTCGCGAGGCTAACTTCGAATGTAGCCTTTAGCGCTGGCTCATCGAAGCATGGGTACGATCTCCGGGCGTCGACGGGCGAAAACTGCGTTACAGCCAGCCACCTGAGAATGAAAAATTTAACACAAATGAAATTAACTTCCTTTAAATAAGAATGACGTTCTTAATGATTCTTGTTCAAAATGCATACTTCAAATATCGATCTACTCACTTCAAGGAAGTGCTTGAATTATGTCCGAAGGCAAGAAACATGAAACGGAATATGAATATTTCGTATTTAAAATTATTATTATTGGACCATTTAACAAGTTCACTGCGGATCACTCCACCGTTGGAGTGACAAATGCATTGGAAATGGAAGTATCCGCAGTGGACGTGTTAATGGCGAGGTTAGGCCCGAGTGGGCCTCTCTTCCACCTAAACTCGTATCTGTTAGAGAACGATGTTATTTTGCGTTGGTTAGGCCTCACCTTGAATATGCATCAAGTATATGGGATCCGGCAGACGAAACATGCATCCGTGAACTCGAGAAAGTACAACGGAAAGCGATACGTTTTGTTAAGAAGTGCTACGATAAAAAAGCAAGCGTTACCAAAATGCTGTCAAATGCAGGTTGGGAATCCTTAAAAGATAGGAGACTAGAAGCTAGATTTCGATTGCTTGATAAATTTAGGGAAAGTACATTTGCGGAAGATATAGTAGATATTATGAGATCCCCCTGCTACCTTGGACGATCCGGCAATGAGCACAAAATAAGAGAAATAGATGCTAGGACGAGTCGTTTTAAGAATTCATTCTTTCCGCGAACTATACTTGATAATAATAGGCTAAAAAAATAGTCCGAACGGCTTGCAGGGTATTTATGTAGATGTAGATGTATCTTATTGTAGATTGGTATTACTATTTCTATAAAGATTCAAACAAATTTTAAATTCACAACAACAAAAGAAATATTTTGGTTGAAATGTACCAACTTATTGCCTTTATTTTACTTTATTTATATACAAAATTTTTATATTTCATACTTCCTTGAATTCTGGCAGAATTTCCAGAATTCTCAGACGAATATTTAAGGGTCGCCGATATTTGAAAAGTTACTAATAGTCTGTAAACAGACAAGGAAAAAAGGTTAAGGTGACTTGGCAGGTAAAAGCGTGCACCTATGAAAAATCCCAAGGAAAAACGGACATGAAAAAAGTCTTACCGGACCGGGACTCGAACCCGGGACTCCCAATCTCTGGAAACCCTGGTTCGATTCCCATCAGACACTACGTCCATTTCTATTAGGGATTGTTACTAAACAGATTTCACAAAATAGCATTCCGTTTAAAAGAACAAGAAACAGTATCTCCAAATTCTGAGGCTCGATTTTTTAAACATGCATTAATATAGTAACTCCATTTACAAGGATCTATAAAGTACGTCGGACCTCTCTTTCCTGCCATACGTTTTCACAATCTCACCTTTTTTCTCCGGTTGTAGCGTCCTCATAACTGCTTCGATAAAATCCTTGTAGTAGATCGTTTAGTTTCGCAATAAATCGCATTTGAACTCTGTACTTGGATCCAGCTTTCAGTTCTTCCGAGGTCTCAATGACAAATTCCTGATCGGTAGAGTTGCTCTCATATTTTCCAAGAGGTTCCAAAGGGATTTCGCGTCCCAGATTGTTTTCCCCATCAGCCTCGAATAAGTGGACACTGTCTTCCAGAACATCGATTTCTTTAGCGTTGAGCGTCACGTTGTGAGAGGAAAGCAAACATTCCATAAGCACGTCCAGTTCTCCGGCCGTTGTAAAGTTTCCTGGCCATATAAAAGGCATCAGACGGATCCTGAAACAAGAAAGTTATCTCCTTTCAACGAAAAACCATCGGAATGTTAGTGTTAACTATGTATAATTTCCTATTATTGTGCAGATATTGAAAGAATTCCGATGGAGTCTCACATTTATACTTCATTTTATATTCCGTTATTTGACTACTTTCATAACATTTCTTCCTAAGATAAAGTAAATTAATTAGCTTATATTTGTAAAACAGGAATAAACATTACCTCTAATGGGTAACCTTGACCTTCATAATATTATTAGTCACAGCATGCTATAATATTTACGATTGTAAAGTAAATTTTTCATTGAAGTAGAATACGGTATTTTGCAATTCATTTATAAATAGCAAGAATAGTTTAAATAAAAAATGAACCATTAAGAAAAGATTTTATTCGTAGATTTTTAGTCCTGAGAAATCAATGTGTTGTTCTTTTGTGTCACTTAAATCAGATAATTTCATTTGCCTTCATGTTTGGATAACTGATTACTTACATTGCAAATACCACTTTCAGGTTGTTACGGCAAGATCAAAAGGACACTTTGATCTTAATTTTTGAGCGAGGTAAGTAATTTAAGTCCTTTAAAAAGAAAAAGAACATTCTTTCAAAGTGTTTTGACTTGACGGTGCGTTAAGCTTTAGTAAAATTAAGGGGATAATAATTAAATTATTATCCTACGCCATTTAAAAAATATTTTACCATAAACCTCTTAGGACGAAAGTTTATTTAAAAGCTAAGAAGTTCCCTTTAAGGGGACTTTAGGATTTCACAGGAATGTTGAGCTCCTTACTGAATCTAACCAGAGTTAGGTAGTAGCATCGGTCAGTTTCGCATTCATTCGGATCCATCCCTCTAATTTTAAGAATTTCACGCAATACTGCAAAAGCAAGATACAATTTAAAGTTATATAAGAAGTATTACGCTACAATCGCTGGCATGAATAGCATCGCGTAAAAGGGGGTTCATCAGGTGCTCGCCTATTTGTAAACGTTCCTTATAAAATAAATACCTTTTAATGAGTAATCAGTAACTGAAGACAAAGAATGTTTAATTGATACTGTAAAGAACAGTTTCACTGTTGTCAGATTACGGCGAATCCACTATAAATAAAGGCTTGTAAATGATTACGAAGGCGTAATAATTACGAAACATTAATAAGTCAGATAAAGAAACACTCAATAGATTTACGAGGACGTAATTTGACAATCTATCATTATAATAATTATTGACCTGATCAGTATTCCTGCAGTCTCTGAATGACATCATATAGAAACTTACGGTAAATATTGCCTTTGGATAGATTTACAAACTTAAGGACCACTTGAGATTATATCCAAGAACCAAGACAGTGATGACATTCTGGATTTGAATCCAATCGAAAGATAAAAGGTTTCTATACTGTACCTATAATGAATGGGTTTCATATGTGACGGTAGTCTTGCTCCCTTGAACTTCCCGCCATCACTTTCCCCAGACGACCCAGCACAGGAGAATGAGGTTAAGCTGGACACCACAAGGATGGTAACAGCAAGTGAACTTTTAGTCATCCCAGCCATTGGATTGATCAAGGTTAATACATTCGCGCAAGATTGAATCCTCCTTTTATCAGAAGTGTTTATCAATATGAGATAGGAATTCCAATCTGTATTTTATCGGCGTCTACTGTCCTCCCTCAGATTTCAGCATTCTTGTTGAGGGCGGAATTACAGCTGTCAGAGTTCCTGTGAACGATCATCAAAATTCACATTAAGCTACATTAGAGGTAGACGTAAGCTGGCACACAGGGATGGCATTTCAAACTGTATTAATCATTGAAAGGGTTTTCATACCGTGAGTATTTTGGAACCAATAACATCCTCATTAAAAAAAAATGGGAGTTCAAATTTTAAAGATAGGATTTACTATTTTGTTCTGCTGAACACAAAATACATAAAGAGGCATGAATATTTACATTTTTCTGTAAAAGCCAAGAGTATGATTAATCACATTTACTACGAATTAATTATTCGTAGCAAAGGTGTTATCTTTTTATTAACGGATTATAGATATGAAAGGTGTTTATTTCTAATCTATAATTATATTTTGGACATAATATAATAACTCAGTTGCAATAACACATTCCGTACATCAAATCATTTTATATTAATGCACGCAACTGGTAAAATACATGCAAATCTAAGATTAGTGACTTTTTTACAACTGCCTTTATTTTCCTTTTCATATTCATTAGGATTTTAAGTAGGACTCAGCCAAACGACAATACTAAATATTATTACTGTAATAAAATACCGGTATTATCATTAAAAAGAGAATCCCAACTATGTATATGTAGGTAAACTGCAATTACGACCGGAGAAAAGCTGAAAAAGATTAACTACAAGCGGGAAAACTGATGATGGTAGCTGCAACTACAATCACGCTACCAATGCATTTTACCAAACAATTTTGAAAATGAAGAAAATAATCTCTGGATCTCAGGGAAGGAGTTAAGTATTTTTACAAATTTTTAAATAATTGGTACCTTCTTCTTCCTTCACGACAATCTGAACGGAGAACTAAACTATTGACTCGATTTAATATCAAAATTTTTTAAAAATAATTACAGCATTACGAGCTTTGATCATGACACACCAGTGTAATGAGCTAAAGCTGAGTTTTCCAACCGATGGGACGCATCCCTCTAGCGGGGCATTTTAATCAGTAAAACGAACTGATTGCACATTGGTGAGGAATGGTTGTCTTAAGGACAATGAAAGTGGGACTTTAGACCATAATGGGTTGGGCAACACTGTGCTAAATAAAATGCCAAGAAATCGAAGTGCATTTACTGTATACATTAATAAGAAATTTCAGAACTTTTATGACTTAAAGAATGAGCTGCCGATTTCGATGTCACGTTTACTGCTATAGAAACAACCATGTCATAAATTACCCAAGCTGACATATTTTATGGTAGATAGTTTAAATCTGGATAGGAGTTACAATCACAGTTCGTATTTCTAAGGGTAAACTTAAACTCAAGCAATTAAAAGCAAATATGTTAACCATATTTATCATTTTTTATAATCAAGAGAGCAAACTAATTTTAAAGTTATAATTCTTTTCGACTCATTTATTTTTGATGGATCAAAACAAGCATGAATACGAAAGCCAGTGCGCGGATCTTGCATTGATAATAGACGCAAATAAATAGGATTATTCTAACAGTCAGGTTGACTGCCCACCTAAAACAGTTAAGTAATTCCAAATTAGGCAATCTAATTACTATGAATTCAAAAAGGAAATAACATTATTGGAAAATTTTATTAGGAATGACTTTTAAGACGAGTCAATTTGAGGATAAAAATAACCAAGTTTTCTAGCGAGAGAGAGAATGCTGACTGAATCATAGAATATATAACAAAGAAAAATGTCGCCCATTTTCATTAAACGTTCCTCTGACACCAAAACTACAACGAAAAATAAATGTTACGGGAAAAGACCAACAGCTGGTACTCAAGACACATCGTAATCTAACATATGGAAATATGAACGAATACTTACTTAGTTTTCAAATACAAGAATGCTCTACCCTCTTATGTACTTGGCAATCCACTAGTTTTTCTCATCCGATACGTGTTATGACAAAAAAATAACTAAAAAGTAAACATAACAGCATGTATGGTACTTCAGTTATCTACTTTAGACAAACTTATCAAAATTTTGCATCATCCACAAGACCTTCGGTAGCTCAGTTGGTAGAGCGGTGGACTGTAGAGGTAATTGAACGCAGACATCCATAGGTCGCTGGTTCAAATCCGGCCCGAAGGAAATTTTTTTTCCTTTTCTTACACTTTTTTACATGTTTAAATTTTTAAAGATTTACATCTAGCAGCCTAAAATAAAGTAATGATATATTTTAATCATTTATGCACTTAGCTATTTCCACCGAGCGTCTGAAATGCTATTTCAACTCCAAATTACGGTAGACAAAGCGAATAAGATTGTTGTAGAAAATCTTCTCAGGTCGTTAGCCGGGTCACGGTTAGTTAGATAGCTAAGATCGCCCAATGAGATTAGTTTTTATCGATCTATAAGTCCAATAACTTTTATCATTTATTATATTTGGTTAAATTCTGCATTAATTGAAAAAGAAGAAGTTTCGTCTCTCCTCATATTCGCTTTGGAATGGTTTGGAAAATGATCCTTGGACTAAAAATTAGGAAAAGTTCGTACTAACCCAATGGTCAACGGTTATAATGTTCTAGTTATTTGAAATCGTTATGTTCAGGCATTTCCTTGAGGAAGGCCATAGCTCAGAAGAAAACCACTAACAAAGTAAATTTTCCACACAATTTAATAATGTCGACAGGTTCCGCTACCGGAGTAGAATCATATTTAATAAGTATTTTTCTTCGCCGGGAAAGAGTTAAGCCTATTTTTTTCTGTTTTACAATAAATTGTGTTACGACTCATTCCAGCTTCTCAGGTACGTGCACTAAGACCCAGAAAGGTATTAGAAACGCTTACTTCTCCTGGCGTTTCTTCACAATTATGAATACGTATGTTTCACATGTATAATAATACAATTTTCTGAGGATGAATAGCAATAAATTGAACAATTACAATCGAATGGATCGGAAGAACACCGTATTAATACAAATAAAAATTTGCGCAAACACAAATAGAATTGAATATAATACGACTTAATTGAAGAAAAGAATGAGGTGAGGAAGTCTCCTCTTGAATCTTACCCGAAAATATTGTAAAAGAAATGGGAGTTGATGCTTTTTCAGAAATACGGCAAAAATAGACCTATCGTTGGAAATGATTGATTTTGTGGTGTGAAAAAAGGCGTATTTCTTTTATTGTTAGAAATGGCGTTGTCGACAAATCATTTTCAGAATTACCAGCAGAAGGAATAGTATTTACTAAAAAATGAGAATTATTATTTTAATGTTTTCAGTAGAATTCTTAACATATTCCTACGCTAATTATTTCCCATTTTGACCACTTTCCGTATCTATTTATTTCTGATTTGTTCGGTTTTATTAAAATCTACCTGGGCAAAGTGATCAGCATACCTGCCTACCAATACCGAGGTCCCAGATTCATCTGTTTCTCTTGTATAAGACTGGTTGTGTGCCTGGTTTTCTTGTATAAAACTGGTTGTGTGTCCATTGCAACTGTTTGTGGCCTCCGCAGTAACTTTCCAATAAATAGATGTTTAATGGAGGGTTGGGAAATGGATATAAAGGTAAATTAATAAATAAATAATAGTAAAGAAATTATACTCCGAGTGTGATTCGTCTATAATTGTATTCGGACTAAAGTAAAAACATCAAGAGCTTACAAGAATCGATGGAGTGAAACGAAATCACTCTTTGTTGACGCATATCGAAACTTTCTACAATTTAATTCGACACAGCATCGATCCGTCCCAAGCGGCGGCGACAAACACGGAAAAATGCTTTCGTTCTTGCCCGACGCAATAAGCGAGGCTGCCCCATATCTTTCCCCGGAAGAATAACAGCGGATGCGGCGAGAAAAAGAAAATTTGCGAAAATACAAGTTCCGAGAGAGTGAAAATATTTTTCGAGCACGGTCGCGAACGGAAACACCGCGAAAAACCTTCTCACATTTGTGAAGAATCATTCCCGAGGGTTCTCCCCGAGGAATGAAAAAGACACAACCCCGTGGATAGCTTAGCGAGGCCGTAGGAAACAAAACATTTCCACAGTCCGGGATCTCCCTTTTCAAACAGATGTGGGGCGGGGCAGCTCATTTTCGGGGGCGGATAGCTTCGGCGGGTCGAAAGGGCGGGCAAAAAAGTGCTTCCTGTTTGCAGAGGACATTGAGCCAAGGGAATGAGGGCGGAATATATCGGGGGTATATCCCTCCTCTCACCTTTCCCTCTCACAAAAGAGGAGGAAGTGGCAGTGATTGAGAAATGAGCCATACCGTCGAATGAAGGATGTTGGTGAAGGCAGACTGCGCGGTGCCTACGTCCACAGAAGAGGAGGAAGAAGTCCGGAAATTTGTGGAGAAAAAGGGAAGGAATGCTGTTTAGAAGAGGTCCATAGGGCGGAGGATGATGGGAGCGAAGCAGTGGGTGCCACTGGATACATCCTCCCCGCGCTCGCTCTGGGAGGTCAGGTTGTTTCTCATGAGGATGTAACGGGCGGAGAGAACGAAAAAAAAAGTTTCCGAAAACAAAGGTTTGTTTCCTATTCGGAGGATGCTTATGTACACGATTCCCACTGGCTATGTTTTTGAACAAAGATTCATGAATAATTCTTCGAAGCAGGGTTGGGAATTTTTAAAAGAACCGATGCTACGTTTATTTCTTAACAAACAAGGCAACAAGAACTAAAGTTCATTTCAGTGATTCAATAACGATGATTACGAAAAGATATAAAATATTCTATAAATACGGAAAGATAAACAGGAAAAATTAGAAGTAACTCAATTAGTATAAATTCTATCATGGAAGGCCGTACTTCGTGGAAGGACATTCTAAAGATTATGAAAAATAAAAACTTCGTAAACTTCCACACTATTTGGTTATATTTTCGACCGGTTTCGGCGCAAAGGCCATCTTCAGGTGGCTGAAGATGAATGTGAAGATGGCCTTTGCGCCGAAACCGGTCGAAAATAAAACCAAATAGTGTGGAAGTTTACGAAGTTTTTATTTTTCATAATCTTTCAATTAGTATAGCTGGTAGTGATGGGACGATAGAAAATGTTTACCGATTCCGATGCAATTCCAAACGCGTCACTCGACTTCCGCTTCCGGTACGATTCCAGATCCATGCAACGATTGAATCTCAATATCTTCAGTGTCTCTTGGTTTGGGAAACATACTTCATGAAAAAATTAGTCGAAAATTCAATTAAAAATCTTATAAAATGGAGTATAATATCCTTTTCACAGTTCAAAATAAATCCATACAAGTTTTAATTTGGAACCGAAACAAACTAGAACTAACGGAATTCATGGAAACTTCAAGAATTGGGTGGAAACTGGAATATTCCATCCGTTCCGTTCCATTCAGTTTTAAACAAGAATAAGTAAAATAAACAAACATATTTTGGCGTCAGAAAGATCTATAGGGTTTATCTTTCATTGACTATCAATAAGTATATCTATTCATCATTAGCACGAGAAATTAAAAATACCCTTTCAACTGTCAACTGAGGATATGTACATTTTTTTTAAGTTAAACAATACATTCTCGATCAACCCAATTTTTGGAAGCAATGTAGGGGGAAAATAATAACCCCGATTGTAAGACGCATATATTCGCCGTAGTAATTTCCCAACATGCTCGGGCAGCCTTGCAATGAACAAGCTTGGTTGGTGGGGAGACGGGGCAATTCGGGAATCCATCAAATACGGATAAACACCTTAAACGTTTAGTTAACATACATTTTCTCTGTGATACATGCATTGCGATAATTCATTTTAGATCGCAAATCTAAGACTCACTCGAATCTAAGACGCACCTGAATTTTGGTAGCTATATAAACACAAATAAGGCGCGCAAACGTTAGAATGTACGGGTATCAGAGTGCGTGTACAATATCTATACTCTTACACCCCAATATCTGTTTCATTAAACTTAAAGTAAGACAAATGCGAAGCAAAGTTTGCTGAATGAACTATTTAATCCTTGATTAATTATAATAAATTATGAATATATATAAAATGAACAAGTATACTAAAAATTAAATGATAATAAAATTAAAAAACGATAAAAATGAACCTTTAATCCTTTAATGATGGAGAATATGGTAAATTAGTAATAGAGTATGATATCAAAGAAAATACAACGGGATGCTTGAAATATTTCTCGGAACTGATCTTAAGTATGACTAGTGAAAAAAAGTTATTTTAATGAGTCGAATGGCTGATGAATGTTAAATTCGATGAATTGGTTCCAATATTCCAGATATTAAACTTGATTGCAAATGCGAACCGTGCTCCAATAGAAAGAGAAGATAAATTTCTATCAATCTCTTCTGGAGCTTTTAACATCACATATTTTGACCATTTCTGTACTATAAACAGTGAATCATAATATAATTTTTAAAACATATTTCCTTGCGATTAGATAAATTATTAGGGGAAGTAATTTCCTTAAGCAAGATAGATTCGATCAGATAAGTTCGATTACTTTCAAAACGACTCAAATGAAATTAAATACAGAGAGCGAAGCGTCACGGAAGCTAAACAGATTGCAGCGGGTCACTCGAAAAACGTAACCGTAGCATTATCCAGTAAAAGTCGAGCGATATGTTTCATAACTTTACTTATCATTAAGTAGAAAATTAAGATAGGAGAATTGTCGATGCGCTCTTCGCGCTTTTCAAAGGAATTTTACACTACTAAATAACTGTAAGAAATTAGAGGTCTAGTGTAAATAGGAATACAAAAGATTTCTCATCGATTACTTTTAAGTAGAGTTACATATGGTGAATGTATTCATTTTCGTGTGTTGGCACTGGCATTTACCTTTCGGAAAATCGCTTTAGCTTCCATAAAATGAACTCTTATCAAGAGCAACACCAACTACATTTTGTTAAATAACATTCCAAGAATCGATGTTTCTCTTTCCCTCTTTGCTTCAAACCCAAAATAATTTGGGAATCAAACTTACACACCTACATTGTCACCGAATATCTACCTAATCAAAATTATATATCTCCTCGTACATCGCCACAAAAAATTACTAAAAAATAACACAGCATCATGCTTCACTAGGAAATTATTATCATTAGGCATAATGATGATAGCTCGCTACTGTGGATGTGTACGAAGAAGTTTTACTCCCATTCTTGTGGCCTTCCATGAGGAAACGTCTTCGCATATTGCGTTTACCTAAATAATTTCTTTGGATCCTGCCATTAATTTCTCGCTTAATTCCATGCTTTCCATCTCTTACTCATTTATGCTATGGAAACTTTTCTCTTTCACATATTTGATACTAAAATTAGAAAATATTAAAAACATGTTATATTATGATAATATAAAAATTAAAATGGAATAAATTTAAAATTTAAAACTAGAGAGCTGCCCGCTCTGTGACCGATAACTTCTTAAAATTCTGTTGTTAAAGGCTGAAGGCTCAACTACAATGAATAGCTAATGAAACAAGTAGACTTTTCACGTTCTTATAGTGATTTTTATATCCTGCATTTCTATATTTTTCAACATAGGCCCATAATTTAACCCCATGACTTCAATGAAAAAAGAGTCAAACATATGTGTACCAACAACAAGACATTCCATCCTCAAATACCCGCATTAAAAAGAATTTTCGTCCATAAAAGAAACGGAAAACATCTATAACTAATTAAACTTTATTTCTTACGACGATAGGTTTAGTAAAATCGGCAATAATTACCGTAGAACACGTAATGTGTGCCACTGCCACGTTTCTTCTCAGTCAGCTATCTTCCTTGCACCAATAAAATATCACTCAAATAATTCTTCAAATTTACTCCCGCATCTTATGATTTCAAATACTTCTAATGTTAGTTAAGAAGAGATTACGGAGTAAGGTTGCATTAACATCAACATGACATGACATGACATTTTATTAATTGATTATCCCTATTCGAGTAGAGCGTCTTTCCAGCAATAAATGAAGCCAAAAAGGCACGCTTGTACTCATTTCTTCCACAACAAGTTCTTCCCTTACATAACATTGAAAAAATAAAATTTTGTTCCTGTTATTGAACAGTAGCTTGATCCTTGTATGTACCATCAAATCTTATGAGAATAATTGAAAAACGTACTTCGTATTTTCCACAATTTATTTACGTACATTCCTCATTGATAATAGACACGAGGATGGCCGTCTTGGTCGAAACCGGTCGTATGTAAATAAATTGTGGAAAATACTAACAATAAGTACATTTTGCATTTATGTTTAGACGGCGTTCCACAATATTAAACAAGAACACCTGGAGTTTTCTAAATCTTATGAGTTTACATAAGATATCGTTCTGCACGTAAGAATTGAGATTTTTCGAATAAAACAAATTTTTTGTAAATATCGCTGAGTTACATTATTAAATCATACGTTTGATACCTTTAGAGAGATCTCAAAGTGATGAAGAGGGAAAATCGATAAATGTAAATTTTTTCTGATAATAATTCCTGTAAAACATATCGGAAAAATGAAGAGGATAAATTACTTAAAATTCCAGGCATTTCGCACTCTTCATACAGGGACGAGTTGAGGCGATAAGTAGGTGAGGCAGCCGTATTAAGGCGGCCCTCAAGATGGAAGTGGTCTAAAACTGTTAGTGGCTTGAATTACGTGCCTCTTTCTCATCAATTTAAATCTCATGGCCAAATCGGCCACAAATAGGGATGGATTCGTAAGAATTAGCAACTTCATGTAAGCTAAAAAGAACTTAACACTTATGAGATTAGTAAACTAGTCTTTTAAAGGCTTTTGGTATTCGAATAAAGGGAAAAATCCGCATTTCTGACACATTTTTGATGCAATTTCCCATTTTATGCTATCCTTCCGATTTTATCACGCAAAATTCACTACATTTTGAGGCAATTCTCATAAAAAAAGTCATTGCTATCGTTTAAAACAGGCATACTCATTTTTCAAGGATATGAAAACTATTAACAAACCAATATTAATGATACTTTTGTTGTGTGATACATAGTAATACTTTTAAAGTCTCAGAAAATGGTCCAGAAAAGCGATCCTATGCGGCCAGAAACCAGCGTTGGGGTGGCTGAAAGTCTGAAGCTAGCCCTGCTTTGACATCATGCGGCACACTACTCAACTTCAATACACTTGCTTGATCATAACAGTACCTTTCTTCGTGAGACTCCATTTCATGAGAAAATTGAACTTAGGATTTTCCACACGATTTTATTATTCGACCGGGTACGACCTTAGAGACGTCATCAGGTACACATCACGCTGGATTTGAGAGGACTCTATCAACACCGACAGATCTTTCATTAGAAGACGATTCGGGTGCACGATTTCCCGTGACGTAAGAGAAAGCGTTGACAGAATGGACGGAGAGTGCCCCCACTTTTGGTTCCGGTTATTTGCATGGGCTTCAACCCTAGGTCTATTTTCTTCCGCACGCCATCACCCGACTCGCAGACCAAAGGAAAAGCAGTGGCATATCGTACGTTTGCGGAAACCTTAATACGGTTTCCTCCGCGTCTCTCCGTATTCCTCCCTCTGCCGGCGAGAGAGAGGAAGAGAGATGGAATTGAGAGAGAAGGGGAAAGAGGTTTTATTGACTTAAGGGCGGCAAAGTCGTTTGTCAGTGTCTAAAGCTTGTTGTGATGGGGTCTGAACGTGTTGGAACCGTGGGCAGGAGGAGTTATGTGGTGGGAAGAGGATGTGAAGGATACCAAGGCGGGGGAAGAAGCGAGAAGAGGAGGAAGGGATAAAGACAGAAAAGGGGAGGCACTGAGAATGCGGAGAAGTTAAAAAGGGAAGGAGGATTTTATTAAGATTTCGCGGAATGGCGGCCGTCGTTTCATCGTCTCGAAGGCACACACTATTTCTTTCCTTTTTGCAATTCCAGCCCTAAAGCGGTAACGTCGGCGCCTGTCAACAAGTAGACAAAAAAGCACCCCGTCAAATCGAGCTGAGACCGCAAAATGAAAACAGACGGAAGGAAGAAAGAAATGCGGGAAGGTTATCGCTGTCGCAAACGGATTGGCGGCGAATGATATTGAATGTGTGTATAAACGCAAGTCCCTTCTATCATATCTTGAGGAGTATTTTCCGATTGTCTTCTGGTTCAGGATAGAGGAAAATGAATCTTTCATTTAATTTCTCAGTATTTTCTCATGGCTGAAATGATAAGAAAGCTAATCAGGTACGAGTCATGTAATGACATTCATTTTGATCACCCTTCAAAGGATGTTACGCAAAACGTTATTCATAGGATCATTGTGCAGCACGTGGAGTTTACCGATTACGGCATTCCCTCTCAGTTAGGACAGCAATGGCAAATAACCGCACTCCTCGTATTGCCATGTGGCTTCATTCTCTTTTTCAGCAAATAATGGTGGAATTGATGACTCAAGCAGCCTTTGGGTTGATGACTTTGCAGGTAATTGAATTTGGTAATAGGTAATGGTAACGATAGCGTTTGGTAATTATAGGTAATCTGAAACAAATCCGAAATTTCTCTAGGAAAGGAAGCGCCACTATGTATTTAGATTTTTGTAACATGTAGCATGATTAAAAGAGACTCTTCTAAATAATAATATTGTTAAGAACCATTCCATTCAGTAACATCAAGGAATGAAAATACATTACTTCAACAGCCAAGAGAAATAAGATACGAAAACAATACTAAAATCTACTTACAATTTCACAGTTTAGAAAAATAGGCGGATTGGTAAACTAACATAAAATTTTGTATATTGTCATATCATTTTAATAACATTTAATATGTTGTCTTACAATTAAGATTTTCTTTGCAATTTTCTATGCTGAGGAACTCCACATCCATCCCACAAAATCTTGGAGATTATCATCTTCAGAAATATTACCTCCATCATCTCCATCGTATACTATTTTTTATTTCACTTCATGGGTATTATATCGATCATTTGATGACATAAGTTCACGTCGAAATCTTTCCTTCTGCACTGCATTCAGCACGGATTACTAGAAGTCAAGGAAGAATATTCATCGGAATTTCTGAAGATAGGCTTGAGTGTAAAAAAGGGAGCTCTCCCTACCTGAAAGGAGTGATCTGTACCAGTACTGCCTCTCAAGTACTCCCGAGCGTTAGGGGAGTCATCTGCACCGTTCACAGTAGCTGGTGAGATTTTATAGGTGTGGACGAGATTTGATTAGGCAGCCTCCAGAAATTCAATTATCCACGTGGAATGTTTTCGGAGAATAAGTCCGTAATGCTTTCATTTCACCTTTATATTACGCCGTAACATTATCAAAACAGCAAATGATGAACTTAATAAATGTCCTTAAAACTTTAAAAAGACGAAAAATTTGGTTAATAATGAATTTAATAAGAGTTACACTTCAAAAAGCATACGTTTCTGAATAAGAGGAATTAAAACATTAATGATTTTTAAATAATAGAGAATCCGAAACGTTTATAGAGCAACAATTAAAAACCATGGATAAGTGTACACTCCTTAAACGGTACCTTTTATCTATCTTTCTAGAAATGTAATTGAGAATTCACACAATCTCTCACATGTATTGTTGCCCTCTACGGATAAATAAATTAAATGAATATCCCAACAACAGAATAACCAAACCAACCTAACCAAAGATATAGTGGGGAGATATTTGTTCACATGTATGATACGTATGTTTGTTTAACGATTATGCCTAACTTATGGAAAATAAGTGAATGTTTTCGCCTTATATATTCATAGCTATGTAACATATCTAACGTCGACAAAAATCCTGATAATTTCATAGCTTTTAATTGGCAGTTTGTAGAATTCCTCAGCAATCACTATGACCCGAGCAATTTTGGCGACAGTAACTGGTGAGAAATAGGCTTCAAATTTACAACTTTTTCGCCTTATCAGAAACAAAACATGATGCCTTTGACGATGTAATGAAACACTCTCACTTTCTGTTATCAGTCTATACTGCCGGTTATCGAAACTCTCTTGAACGACGAAACAGAAGTATTTCAACTAAATAACTCTGACCTCGGGCTTTATCTATTCCACACTCGTAATAGGAAAAGGCAAGTGTATCTCCCAACCGTATCTCCCGTGAGTTATTATTGGTTGCCTATTTACGTCAATACATTTTACTAACGCGTACAGTTTTTACGGAATATTTTTCTACTTAGTGGATCGGAGTTGTAACCCTAAGAAGATTTGCGGATCGGTCTGAAAAATTAGCAAAATGCTTCTGTATTTAACTTCTACCAACCTTTGCTAAGCATTTGCCTCATTAAATAGAGTTGTAACCCTAAGAATATTTGCGGATCGGTTTGAAAAATGAGCAAAAGGCTTCTGTATTTAACTTCTACCAACCTTTGCTAAGCATTTGCCTCATTAAATAGAGTTGTAAACCTAAGAATATTTGCGGATCGGTTTGAAAAATGAGCAAAAGGCTTCTGTATTTAACTTCTACCAACCTTTGCTAAGGATTCGCCTCATTAATTGGACGAATGACATTCTATATTAAAAAGGCAAACAATCCGAGCCTCATTATCGGACCTAAAGCAAAGCATTTATTTGGAAGAAAGGATAACTGCAGAATTAATGATCCAAGGGAAAGAAGTGGAAAAGGATAAAATACAAACGCTCAAAAATCAAAAATCCATTGGTGGTACATACAGAGACTTCCCAGCAAATATAAACTCGATAGATTTAAAAAAAACAACTTTCCGAAGATTTTGATACATATTTAAGAAATAACGAAGACGAAATTCTAGTAATTTGTCACAAAATTAATGACTACAAAATTTAGTCGATGGAAGAATCCTTGACTATATGTAAAACCACTGGATTTTTTCAATGGGTATGTTATTTCGTCTATCTAAATGGCTATGGATGAGAGATTATTTTCCTTCACCATGGCACTTGGATGCCAAAATATCTTCCTGTAATGCCTAATCAATGCATGCATGCATAGTGTAAAAGTAATGCTACTTCATTGCAAGGAAAAATATTTGTATGCGGTTGACTATTTTATATTTATCATAATTAGCGGTAAGCAAAATCAATAAATATTGGTAACAATAGGGAATATAAACCTAACCAGACGAACATGTTTCTTCCCATGTCCAACGGAAGTAGATGACTCTTAATTATCTGAACTTCTTAAATAATGAATAAAATGAATTAACTTCTTAAATAATAATAATGTCGTAAGACAACATCATGCAAGTAGTTTGCCGTTAAAATCACTCCTATAATGAGATGAATTTAGGAGAACATCTGGTCTCCCGTAACGCGCGCGTTCCCAGAACGGAATCTTCCGCAGAATTGTTGGAATAGGCAAATATGGACGTTGAAGCTGGATATTTGTTTCCCGAAAGGGTCACAGTTTCATTTTCTCTCATAAGTCGTATTTTTCTTCCTTCACACAGCTGGAAAGAGCGGAAACTCTTCTATAGGACGAAGATTTAATTAAATTCCATAGTCAGCTTGGCATGGCCGTAAATAATTACTCGGGAGCTTTATTTTTATTCGAAACTTTTCCCTCTTTCGCCACTCGGCAAAGCAGTCTTTGCCTCGAAAGCGTTTCAAATACCATTCCATTCGAATAACTAAGTCAAACTTCTGAAAGAAACCTCGCGGCCCAAGAGCTCTCTCAACTCGTGGCCTATCTCGTTCGCATAATAAACCCGCTATGAAAATAAAGGGGAAGTAATTAATCCTGCGACGTATGCATTTCCATGCAACCGACCTCGGTTGGCAGCGACTCGAGCACGGACGAAACTGGTTTGAGGAAATTTCGCGATCTGAAAAAAAATCCTCTCTTTCGAGCTTTGAACCTTCCGGAAGAGGGAAATTAGAACCGAAGCGTGGGTGGGGAAACGTCTCCCTCCACGGGAGAGACATGTGCGTTCAGGGGTCGCTTCCAGGGACAGGAAGGGGGGCCACTAACTGCCAGGGGGCGTGTCAGGCCCCATTTTGGACCACCTCAGCAACCCCGTGAAACGAGAAGGTTAATGAGCCGAAAAATCTCCTGTGGCCCACGCTATCCGATGACTTCGCACGAGTCCTGGCACTTTTAGAATCCTCTACGGTCTCATTCGTTACCAGCCTCTCCAGGGGATGTTCCCTTTTTCCATCACCCCGAGCGCGTGTTCTAGGGTCAAAAGAAGCCACGGCGCTCCGTCGCGATTTAAAGCAAATAATCATTAAGGCTCGGAAATGCCTTTAGTAAGCAAGATATCAGCGTCGTCGACGCTGGCACGCATTACGGTTGAGCGAGCGAGCGTTTCGAGTGCAGTCCAAAAGAGAGGAGTAGGGAGTGGAATTGGAAAATCACATTTGCCACGTTTACCGAGAGACTCGTTAAAAGTTTTTAAATGATTTTCGCCCCAAGTAGACTCGAGTTCTGGCGGTGAAAACTTTGGCGGATTTTTCACGAATTTCGGGATACTTTGCCACGCCAGCAATTTACGGTGATCGATAAGTGCCGTGATTATAACAAGGAAATGGCACTCATTTTAATGCCTGCGTCCTTCACTGCGATGTAATCCCAAATCCGGCTTAAAATTACGGAGTGGTATCTCGATGATTTACAATCGACTGCTCTATTTGCACGTTCTTATGGAGACTTCCGCGTTTAGAGGAAGCTCATTACGTATTTGAGTGCCTTAAAATGACTTCCGAGGAAAATACGAATTTCCTTAAAGAAATGCATACACATAACTGTGTTTAGATTTAGAGTGTTTTCAAAAGTATTATAGTAACTTGTCGTTTACCAATGATCATCAATAGGAAGTAATCGATTAATTGAAAAATAAAGGCCGCGTTATAGTATTATGAATCAACAGTCTTCTGGAGCCTAAGGCAAAAGGAGACTGGGTAGCCGGTAACAAGTGCTGAATCAGACATCATGAAATATATTTTACAGCTTTCTAAAGTCAAATAACTAAAAACAATCTTCATGCTATACACTCAGCGAAAGGTAATACCCTTATAATTTTATTATTTATCATTTTTCTACCAAAGAAACTGCACTACTTTACGGCAACCTTTTTAAAAGTTGTAAGGTTGCAGCGAGTCTACGTATGATATGTCTGCGATGCAGTTCCACCGCGTGACTTACGAGACCCTTACATTGACAAATGGTTGCTTAGAATGAAATGTTAACGAATTTCCTTTTGATGTAATAATTTTGAGTTATACAGAAATTCTTGAAATTATACCTACAATAATCACCTCACACAAGCTTGTCACGCAAATATTTCAGGAAATATCCTTCACAAATTTCAGGGAAAGATAGATTTGTGCAAAATGTTGAACCTGCAATATCGATAAAACTTATATAATATCCATCAACATAAAATTTTAAATCTCGAAGTAACTCTCTCCTGAGATATCAATACCTACCTATATTAAGCACATTTTATTCTAATACAGTGGTACCTCGGTTAACGACGGTAATCCGCTCCATGGTTGTCGTCGTTAACCAGAGCGTCGCAACCCAAGGAGCGGTTTTTCACAACCCTAAAACACGTCAAATATGCAGATAAAAATCATGTAAATTTCATTAAAATATGGTACATATAATTTATTCAATTACATTCGCCACAAAAATGTATTAATAAAATGTATATATTACTTCCAGCATACAGGAGGGGTTAAAAATAAAATTTGCGAAATACCTTCATCTCGAGTATTTTAATGCCATGGATAGTTTTCACTGATGAACAACCTGAGATGGGAGACACTTATATCCCCTTCTTTATAAGGAGAACTTCTTCTTCAGATACCACTACACTTTCTCCCGTTAAGAACCAACGAAAAGTTCTGTTAG
This sequence comes from Ladona fulva, assembly GCA_000376725.2. Taxonomy (NCBI): domain Eukaryota; kingdom Metazoa; phylum Arthropoda; class Insecta; order Odonata; family Libellulidae; genus Ladona; species Ladona fulva. Next base: position 277,011 of record KZ308884.1, read on the forward strand.
CTTAAATATGACATGATACCAGACGTCCTATGTATTCGTATAGCATAAGATAATAAAAAAAGACGTAAATGTCAAGGAAATGTAATCAACTCCTTAATAATTACCAACAATTCAAGTCAGTTTGTAAAGAAAATACACGGTAGAATCTTTGTTCAAAAGAAGCCTTCAGAAGAGAGTAAGGTTGGTCATGGGAGTGGATCCCACGTATTTCAATGCAGCTTCCTAGCTTCCTCGTACTCGTACAGTCCAAATTGTGTCTGGGACGAGGACAATACGTTGGAAGGACAAACAGACGAAACCTTCCGAAATTTTACACAAGGGCGCGACAAGAACGAACCTTTCTAGAGACAACTATCAGATTTCACAAGTGAAGACATTTTCAGAAATTAGGCCTTTCAGAAATTCTCGTGCGAAAACACAAAGAACAAACGGCGAAATCACGGAGAAATAAACATTCTCGCGCGATAGGAGATCTAATGAAAGGGGGGCAAAATCGACGCGATGCTTCCAGCAGCCGACGGGGCGATACAGAAGGACGAACGAAATGAAAGATCCCTACCTTCACCTCTGTTACGGGGGCGGAAGAGAAAATCGTAACGAAATTGCTCCGCAAAGAGCTCTTGGTCCGTAATGACGCCAACTTCTCCCCTTTCCCCGGGACGGCGGGGATTAGGGAATCTCGCGGGTGTTGACCGTGCATTGAATTTTGAAACGCCGCAGCTGAAAACATCCATTAATCCCACATGTCGTTTTAATTGGAGCGTGCAGCGTCCGAACGAAGGGACGCGGTTCTATTTCATTCCTCCCTCGCGATTCGTGACGAACGCTATTCATAAATCAGCCTGAAATTTTCTCCGATTCTGTATCCGAAAAAAAGAGCGGATTCGATCGATTCCTCCCCGGCGAGGATACCAATCACACGGCGAGGGGAACATCCATTGGAGAGATTGAATGATTGGGGAAATGGGCAATTCAGTAGCGAGGAAATTCGACGATAAACGACTATTCTACCCCGGCACCCAGGCGAGCATTTGGCACGATTAATGGCCTTGCGGAATATTTATCTGAGGACAATAAGGTGGAAAGTGGTGCGAACTTTGAGTATCGGTGACGCAGAGGACATAATAGTGGGAAAAGCTGTATCGAAGGGAAGCGAAATGTTCCGGACATTGAAATGTTATATTGATCGCGGGAATTGACTGCCACGGACGGTATTTACGCGGAAATTAAAGCGTAAGTCAGCTTTTACTGACGAGTTCTTAACGGCTAAGTTGTTTTCCAAATTATTAACTGTATGTTTTGCTGCGTACCTCTTATTATTCGCCTTAATTGCAATACCTTTCGGGGTTGATTAATATCCTTCAATCGTTGTGAAAATTTCGTATAACTGCCGAAAATCATTTACAGCAATATAAGACAAATTTATCTTCAAATGTAAAAGCTAAGATTAGTTTTCTTTATTATTTAAAAGAATTGAACTTTGCAAATAAAAAGAACTTTAAAACTACTTCTTTTAATAAATAGTTTTCTTCTTACAAGGAGAACGTCAGGTTTGTGGAACACGGATTTACACGAAAATTTCAGGACACTTTCCTTGCACCAAAATAACAGACACGTGTCCGGCCGTTCAACTCAAGCAATTTAATTTTTCTGTTATTTAATTTCATCTTCTTATCTCCCAGACATTCTTTACCTTTCCCGTCAACATTTATTAAAATATACGTTAGGTAGGTACTCCAGTATCTACTGTAGTACTAATACACGTAGGTTATGGAGTCTCAGCCTTAACTACAAGTGTATTTGACTTGGCCCTTTTATGTGGTATCAGTACCAACGGGAAACCCCGAAGAAAAGTGAGAAATCGATCATAGCTGTCATAGCTTCGATCCCAGAAGGCCCAAATACTTAAATTTTTCCATAAAGTATGCTTTGTGCGGATTATAGAGAATTTATTTCGAGCATTTCCCAGAGAGATAAAGAATTGATAATCGAGTTATTGTCATTAGACATGATTTCGTAACGCAAACGGCAAAGATTTTTTCAATATGGTCTTTGGTTCGTTTCCAGACTAATATTAAAATCTCCTATAAGAATCGACTGCTTATAAATTTTAACACTGCTGGAAACCCTCCCTTTTAATTTTCCATTTTTTCTTTCTTCATTTTTTTATGGTTTTTATGTACCACGAAGTTTCTAGTAGAGAAATAGCCTAAAACACCTCCGTTCTTTTTTCTCACTGTATACTTAATGTTCGCTGTACTTTCGCCCGATATTCCCAACCAGGCTGGTCAGCGTTAATTACATAGTCCGGGTGAAATTCAGGAATTATAGAAATAGTTTGTCGTTGAAACATTTCTGCCACGGAGTGGATGTCATCCATTATGGAAATATCACTACTAGATACATAATTTGTAATCTTACGTTGTTTTATACCGAGTGTTCTTTTAAATCTGTTGGCCCAAGATTGCGAAGCGTTAAATTTAAATTCTTTTGATAAAAACTGCATTATGGCAAACATGGACGACTGTCGTAATGCCCTAGTGGTTACATATCTTCGACTCTCTCTAGCTACCATGAATCTGTCCCAAGCCCAATTATTAATTTGATCGTATTTCTCTATCACAGTACCCCCTTTAAGGATGCCACTCTCCCAGCGCTGTAGTAAATCCTTCCTGGACAATTTCACTGATCCATTCTATTGTAGGGATTTTAAGGACCACTTCGGATGTAGTTTCGCCAGAGTAACAACCTTCACTTTCGTTTCCAAGGGCACTGTGGAACACTTCTTTTTCTTTGGAGTTGGTATATACTCAGAAGAACTGGAAGAGTCAACAGGACTGATTCGCTCTTCGACCTCTTCCTTGGCTACATTAGGTGAATCGTTGAAATCCTCCGTAATGTCGCAATTATTCTCTTCCATCAGTATATCGCCATCAACGAAGGACATCTCCAAATACATTTCTAAAAATCTATCATACGTTTCCTTTCCAATCAATTCAGAACGGTAAGAATTTGGAAAAGTTACTTTTCCAGCAATGTAATTGTCATTCCGAAATAATTTTGCACAAAAATGAAATGAATTGGCGAATTTCTGTTTCAATTCGTTACCCGATTCCGGATCATCCGTCGACGCCAAGCAGGTAAATGGAATTTCTTGCTCCATAATCAATAGACTATAAATAATTGGTGAATTTACCAGTAAAATGATCGATATAAAGAAAAATGAATATATTTCAAATATAGCGAATAGAAAAATTAATATTTTTCTATTCGCCTAACACGAAGTAGATTAAGTATACTTACTTTCACTGCTAAGAATAATCCAGTGAAAACCGTCAACTAACGGAGAAGACAAACTTCAGCATTAAAGAGAAACTACTCTTTCTTTCTCTTCACGATGTTCTTTCTACGATGCTCTCTTTCAAAATATTTGAAAACTAAACTCGCTATTCACCTCAAAATCTATTAGGGTTCTGGAATGACCGGGTTTCCAGTTATCAGAGCAGATATAAAGAGGATTAGTGCAATACAATTTCCCTCGTTTAAGGCAGTCTTTGGCGTATCCTTCTCGTCCGCCGAAAGGAAAAACGGGAAAAACCAGGTATGCACAAAGCTGTAAGTATATGGGAAGAACATTATCTACAATGTACTGAACAACAAACTGTACTTAAAATATCGCAATAAAACGGGATATTTATTTGCCGTTTGCGTCACGAAAACATGTTTAATGACAATAACTCGATTATCAATTCTTTATCTCTCTGGGAAATGCTCAAAATAAATTCTCTATAATCCGCACAAAGCATACTTTATGGAAAAATTTGAGTATTTGGGCCTTCTGGGAATCGAAGCTATGACAGCTATGATCGATGTCTCACTTTTCTTCGGGGTTTCCTGTTGGTACTGATACCACATAAAAGGGCCAAGTCAAAGACACTTGTAGTTAAGGCTGAGACTCCATAACCTACGTGTATTAGTACTACAATAGATACTGGAGTACCTACCTAACGTATATTTTATAAATGTTGACGGGAAAGGTAAAGAATGTCTGGGAGATAAGAAGATGAAATTAAATAGCAGAAAAATTAAATTGCTTGTGAAAAAAACGAGATAAACATTTTTCTAGGTAGAAAATTCCGCTATATGTATGGCAATGCACGTGTGTTGCGTGGTTGCCTAACTTCGATTTTCAGTTGCAAATTTTGCATAAACAAAGGCGCATTGAGTTGAAAGGCCGGACTGTTATTTTGGTGCAAGGAAAGTGTCCTGAAATTTTCGTGTTAATCCGTGTTCCACAAACCTGACGTTCTCCTTGTTAGTAAAACGTTCAGTTTTTACTTCGCTGTGATATTCCACGAAATGGTCACAATCGTTAATATGTGTTAAACGCAATATACTTTAAGTAAATGTTAAACGTAAGTAATGGCCAAGTTGAAATAATAATAAAGATTTCCGTCAACAGTGTTCTCAAAAAAGAACAAAGAAAACCGGTATTCAGACATAAATACGTAACAACGACCTGAGTAAGCGAAAGACGTCTGACTACGAAGCAAACTGAGGGCTGTTAAAAAATAAACGAATCTTCAGAGTAAATTTGAACTTATGTACGTAAAACCAAGGGACACTGACTTTTAGAAAATTTTAAACCATAGCAAACTAAATAAATCTATGTGTTTTCATTAAGGTTGTTGTTTATTGTTTAGGGTACGTAAACAGCTTAGGTCATATTGCAACGTTTTCTTGTTGTTGAAACCTCTCTGTTGTACCTCAGAGGTGTAATAGTGCCCACATATTCGCGTTGGAGGCGGTTAGGGTATACTTAACTATTTTTGTGATAAAGAGCTGAAATTTCTTGTGGTGTAGGATAATTAACGGGTAATTTTGGTACAAATTTTAAGGTAGGGTAGGTGATTTAAATTTAGTATTTCAAATGGTAAAAAAATAGTGTTAAAAGGCTACACATGATGGATTTCGGATTTTTATTTCGGGGATGTGTTCAAAGTTTATTAAAAAACCCGCTTTGCCTAAAAATGCTCAGTGAACCATTTAATATCTTTCTATTTGTAACCATTACTTTTTTAGGATCAATAAAATTAATCTCATAACATGGAAATGGCAATAACAGAAATAGGTACCTACAAGGTAATGAGAAAAGTCTCTGAAATATGTATATTTACATTCAAGTAAAATTTGGAATGAAATTCAATGAGATTCCGTCCCTTTATAGAATTCCACCATGTTGATTTGAGAAATTTCGATAACATAGCACAGATAATCACTTCTTAGAAATAATAGTTTGAAAATAGATGTTAAAATATACTATGAAAAAGAGTTCATCATCACTTCAGTCCAAGGGAATTGTGGAGGAAGAGCTTACGAAATTCTTTTCTCTTAAGGAAAAGTAACTCATATCTTGAAATAATCATAGAGTAATTCACAAATTATGGTAAAGTCGATGTCTTCATTACCATGTAATTAATAAGTTGTGTTGGCGTAAGCTAAATATTTTGGTCACTCAGTTAGTAGAGAGGTGAGTTGCATCTGGAAAAAGGTGATTCTAGAGGTTGATAAGTGGGGTAGGGCGATTGCCCTTGAGCATTTCGCAAAACAAGCGATTTACTTTTAACGTGACGAGGAACTCAAATTAGAAGCAAAATGTTTCTAAAATAACCTTGTAACTGTTAATTCTTCACAACAATATGGCCTTTTAGCAATTAATTGGATAAAATCAAGGAACCAATATATTTCTTACTTTAAGAAAGATAAACACTTCTTTGACTCCATGGTGATACAAATGCCAAACGAGTAGTTTCGTCCAGAAAAAGTTATTGCGATATAAAATTAAAATTTTGAGCTCATTATCATTACAAGGCATACACATCAGACGAAAGGTTCACATCACCAGTGGGCTACATTCACGTCTGGAAAGTATTTGGGAGTCGCATGAAAATTCACTTCAGTAAAAACAAACCAATATTTCACAACAAAAAATTTTTCACTTCATTTGGCGTGTCAAAATAACAGTTAAAGTAAGTATAAACAGGTATTATTTTATAATTCTTTATTACCTAAATGGCATATACAAATTGGTCGCCAATACAGACAAATTTAACAAAAGAAACGACACAAACCATTACAAAGATAAAATTGTATAAAAATTTAATACTCAACATCAATGAGCACAGAAATATAGATGGCCCTAGCACCATCACATGAAAGTTTCATCAAATGAAGTATACAATCATCAGGGGGATTTTCCACGTTCTCTGCTTCTCAATTCACCATTTAACTGCCAATTTACGACGAACCGACGAAGAAGAAAGTCGGAGAGATTGTAAACCTTGAAACGAAGAAGAGGAAACTGGATTAGTCACATTTTTAGTAACAACAAGTTCATAACAACTTAATGGAAAGGAAAGTGGAAGGTAAAAGGAGCAGAGGAAGACCTATTGTCAGATTTGAAATAGTACAGACCTGGACATTGATGCGTTCCCCTTTTACGATCTGCCGTCATAATGAGACATGCCATACATGGTTCGAAAGAGCAACTATGCCTTGAAAATAATATAAATCTAAAGTCATTATCGATCTCTATCTTAATCTGAGTCGACGCAAAACCAATCAAAACATTGTAAATTCCAACAAATATACTACGCTACTACACTTACAATGTTATCTTTATACCTTTGTGGAACAGCCACCATATGTTACAGGAATACCTAACGTTAAGCAGAAATGTGGGGTATAGTTTTGAAGCATGCCCCGTTTTTCTGGGATCTGATCTCGATTTATTAACCTTTGATAAGCGCCTGCATTAAAAATCTATCTCCTTCAACAAATCTTACTTTACGCATTTGGAATTTTACTACACTCTTTAAATACTAATACTAAATACTAAAGAAATACTAAATATTTTTAGTACTAAGGAAATAAGGAAGAGCGATTTTCTGTAAATACATTGGAAGAGGAGATACGATGGGGCCCATTATGATGACGTCGCTCCGGCGTAACGTCATCAAACGTCATTAGGCTAATATACTTAAAAACAAGTTATGCCACATGTTGGAGAAAGAAGTTACAAGGAAATTAAAATGATGGCAAAAAACAGAAAGCAATGGAAAAGAAAAATTATGGGTGCCAACCAATCGGAAGACTGATGACCGCAGAAGACCCTATTCTATCACGTGAAATAGTATCACAACATCACAGTAGTATTACAAGCAGTAATAATAATAATAATAATAAAGGACTTTATTCAGGGCGAGATGTATGTAACACAAGAAATGGGTCTTTACTTCACGTTCCTAGATATCACAGAGAAATAGGAAAAAAGAAAAGGAGCATTAATGGGCCATTATTATTATTGAAACTTAACCTTAATAAATGCACCCATCTAGTATTTACACTAAAGAAAAGCATTCTTATCATCTTCATAGCACGGTTATTCCCTCAGTCGACGCACAAAGAGACCTTGGAGTTATTTTTGACTCAAACTCTTGTTCGTTGAACATATTAAAAAAATGTCTTCCTGGGCAATGAGAATCGTTGGTTTAATGTATCGCTTTTCTGAAATATCGGATGTTTTTTCTTTAAGGATATTCTTCTTCAGCTGTGTACTACCAACGGTCGATTATTGTTCCGCTGTTTGGACGGCGGCTACAGACTCGAACATTCAAATTCTTTAGGGACCAATTGATTTCTTTCTTTCAACCCTCCGATTAGAAAAAATAGCATCTACCTTAGGGGTACCATCTCTCACCGAACGTCTAAAGCGCAACGACCTTCATTTTTTTTTCAGAATATTGTTAAAGGTAAATACAGAACTAATAATTTGATTTCCATTTTTTCCCTCCGTGTCCCTTCCCTTACAACTAAGTTAAACTCTTTATTTGATTGTTCTACACCTCGAATTCTGTAACTAAACGATCCTTTGTCTATCGCTTGCCACATCTGTACAACAGTATATTTACACCTTTCCTTTCATTCTCCTTCATTAGATCCATTTGTATGATCTTTCCCTCACATATGACTTATATTGTAACCTGTACTTTTATTTAAAATTGTAGTTATATAATTAGCTTTACTCTTAATTTCTATACTTGTCTTTTTATGGTTGTTATTTATTTCTTCTAAATTTATACACTTTTCTGTTACATGGTTAATTGTTTTTAATCTATTGTAAAGGCCTTGTGCTGTTTATGGGTTTATTTTCGGTGAATAAATTGACTTCCTAAATTATGGGGCGACGTTCCATCTTCTAGAGGGCAGGCGACCAACTTCCTTAAGATTTAAGAAATATAGCCGCATAGACACACTCAACAAAAAAGTAAGGGGACGGCTTACTAAACAGGGCAATCATGTAAGACAAAGAATGCAAATTACTAGCTTGAGTTATTGACCAAGTAACATAATCACATTCAAATCATACAAGATTTTCACTCGTGTATATATCACCAACCTTATGCTCAATTTCTTTTTTATAAGAATTTGGAGTTTAACACAAAAGAGAACAGAAAACGTGCATTATGCCAGGATTTTAAAATAACAGGGTGATTCACGACTGGTTTCTAGGTGACAACTTGATCATGAAGCGATCCGGAAGACGGGTTTAAAAGGTAAAGAAAGGGTTGAAGGGCCGGAGGTGAAAAGGGAAGACACGGCGAGGACGAGTTTCTAGATTTCCAAGCAGAAAGGGAAGGAACGTGACGAAATTATAAGGGGGCACTGTTCGGAAAAGGGGGCGGAGGCGGTAAGAAAGTGACTAATGCAATTAGCAGAGGAGAAACGTGGGGCACCCGCGGCCTTTCTGGCATTCAATGCGACCACACACTTCTTGAAATAAATACCAGCATTAAAATAATTTTACTTTCCCAATCTTGCTCATGACGTCAAGTGAAAATAAAGTATACACTGTTCCCTTTTAGTTCACTTAGCGGAGGAATTCCGCTTTTGCATTCAAAATTTCGATATTAAAGCATTTTAATGTAGGCAGCACTCAACTCAGCGGCCTTATGGTTACATATGCGGTCTTTCCTAGATGATGGATGGTAAATGTGGCCTTCAGATAGATAAAGATTCCATACCCATGGTATAAGAGAGAGGCGGATAAACTAAGCATGTAAGTGACATTCATTCAGATAGTTAAAAAATAGGAATTTCTCGACTTCTTAAGAGAGAGTTCTGTTCCTTCTCAGTGCCTTTTTAAAAGTTCCAGCTCACATACTTCAGGTATGACATACTGTTGTACTGTTTCATGTGTATGACACGTTGTCATATCAGAATGGGTATAAGGAAAACTTCACAACATTGCGCCAACAATTTGAAATGATTGCATGTCTTGCCCCCCTCTAATTGGCTGGGTTGACCAAATGCTGGTGTTCACGGGTTTTACGCTTAATTCCTCGCAAAGACAACTCAACCCAAAATACATGTACCGAGTGTATGAAGTCACCATGTTGACAGTAAACCCCTAATAAATGCATTTTATAATCACTGCTACTTGTGAAACTGATGAAGGAATGGCGAATGGTGAAGTATCTGCGATATTAACAACGTGGGATTTCTCGCATTTATGCGAAACATTTCGAGGTTTACTTAAATCAAGCTAATATAATCAAATATTTGCAATTAAGACACTCGTAGTAGAATTTGTTTCGAGGTGCGTCGACTGCATAGGTCATTTTGCACCATTTAAAGACTCATTTTTAAGCTGCCTGTGACTTAAAAAGTGTCTTTTCCTTTATTTATAAATACTATGCTCTAAAAAAATTTAAAATTATTTTAATGGCTAAAATGGAAAATAATTTAAATAAACAAGTAAAAAGATAAAAAATTAAAAAGATTTTTGTCCATTGCTAAATGTATAAAATCTAAAACCAGTTCAATGAACAAACTAGACACTAAGACACTCGTATTTCAGGGCAATAAATGTGAATTCCATTTATCATTTAGTGAATATGAATTCACTAAAATAATTTCTTACTCTATATTACTAATAACTCGAAACCACTACCTTTAAGTCTCACAGGGAGTGTCGGATATTCTGGTAAACAACGTTAGCGTAATTTCAACCAAAAGTGAAAGGAATCCAATAAAAAGATTTTCAGTTTGTGGATACAGATATAAAGAATAAATATCCTAGATAGGACCCGGTATTACATTCGTTGAATTAAATAATGAAACTTAAATCCTCCAGTAGTTGATGCGGTAATTAATTTTATGTAATTTTCAGAAAACCTATTATATTCTCTGTTTCCCTCAAGGTAATTTTCAAACATCCACAAAAGGCAAATTAGTAGAAAAAAATACAACAAATAATCGATAATTCTGCGAAAGAAAAGTGTGCTTCAAAATCGGAAGAGGAAATTATCGAAGCTTGTTCAATGCGGCGGAGGAAGGTAAAAAGAAAGCGAATTGTTAAAGAATCCAGTATGCCACTATCACCTATTATACTCTGTTCAAGACTTATTGCATTGTAATGGCCGTCGCCATAAATGAGATCTAAACGCTTTCTAAATGGTTCTTCACCGGGACCCTCGGAAAGTACTTTATCCCCTTTCTTATCCATATAAACAGTGATCTTATACTCTGGAAGACCTTCTTGAAACAGATTGATCTCATTGATACCTCCTCCTTTCGTCAAATCGACCCCGATTTCAGAATATAATTCGCGGGATCTATCAGTTTGAATATGCCTGTTATCACGGATCACTTGTTTATGGACTGCCACATCATCCTCGTGTGGCGATTTTGAAAGAACAATTGCACGTGCAAGACAAATATTATCCGTGTTATTTATCATTTATCGTTTATAATGGATCTTTTCTTCCTGCAAAAGTCACTGTAATCAGACAGCTGAATCGATTTCTTACAGCGACCTTTTCCGACAGGTATAGCAACATAATGTACAGTTATAATGAGCGATGCAGCCCTGATGAATGCCTCATTACTTTGTACAACTTTTGCGACAGTAGAAGTAATTACTTCGCTGACTATTTGCCCCGCAAGTCTAAACGATTTTGACACCGATTTGGATGGATCGGCTTCACTGGCAATGCTCATGCCCAAAAATAATCAGTCTCATTTACGTTTCTGCTTTCGATATGCTCTAATAGAGACCCAATCACTTCATCAAACCAATCGAGAGGGTAATCACATTTTTACATGGGATTTAAGTTCAATCTCAATTCCCTACCAATCATACTGAATCGTTTAAAATGACGCTCGGATTAACTTAGAATAGTACAATTAGCCTGCCTTTCACCAGCATCATTGGCTTCAGCTCCATCCACCGCTGTCTCCTCCGGCTCATTCGTAGCATCCGTGTGATTTCCTTTGATTCCACAGAGTTTTGGTTGTTATTGCTGACGCTGCTGTTTATGTTATTCCTGTTGTTGTTGGTGTTACTACTGCTGCTGTTTTTGCTTCAGAAATCCACCACCGCCGCCGCACTTGATCTCTCCTACGAAAGGTTCTTCTCGTATATGTTCCTTTTACCAGGTATAAACATTTATTGTGTTTACTTAAGCCACCGATGATGTTGACTACATGTTGAAGCAAAGAGATAATCCGCAGAGAACCATGGGGTTTACTTGTCAGCCAATCATCGTTGTCATTGTCACTCAAACAAGTGAGATGACCTGTTGTATAAAATGGATAATTTTCGGAATCTTGATGTTTTAATCCTAACTTAAAAAATTGTAAACATGAATGTATCGTATTTTTGAAAGCGTATCAATTTTAGATGTGAACATTTTTCATACAAAACACGTCTGACGCGACAGAGGATTTTGTTTTACAAGGTTTTTTAGTAGAGAGTTGTAATAAAAGAAAATCACATATAATAATATGAATCTCAGAAAAATATAATATCCCTGTGTGGTATCATTCCATTCTACATATACCCAATTCTAGGAATATTGGCGCTGCTAAATTCAAAGCTGGTAATAGTGAGGTTTTACTGTGAATTAGTAATATCAATCTAGAGGAGTGGATTTAACAGCAACTTCTGTAACATAAAGAAATCGAGATTTTGATTCAACCAAGGAAAAAACGGTAGAATCAACAGTTTCAAATTGTACATTTCACCATTTTTTGAAAATGTATGTATATCAACCTCTGCTTACGATTGATTCCACTAATTTTTTGATTGGCTCGACTAAAGCGTCTCTCGTTGCACCGTCAATATCCAACCAAAAATAGCGAGATGGTTGGTGGAAAACGTGGTTAGCGAAAAATTCGATCCAAAACTGACTTGAATCTTCAAAACGGTCGAAAGCACTCGCGCGGATATCCGATACTCCTTTCTTCGAGAATAGGTCAGCCCACCCGAGTCCCAAAAACGAAATCAGAGACCGACTCATCCTGTCGAGGGGATTCCTACGGATTAAAACTTTTAAGCCTCCATCCCGAGCCCCCAATGGATCCTCATCAATCCCCACTCCCGTCCATCATATTCCAATTTCCTCTCCCATTCCCCGCCCTCACCCGAACGCATCTCGAATTTTCCCTTTCGGAAACACTCCCCCTCGACCTCCTCTCTATCATCGCTAACGATTTCCTCGCCGAAGCAGAACAGCCATCCGGAGGCCTGCTCAACTCATCACGATCTCGAAGAATACGGAGTTGAAACATGTATAAGAGGAGAAAGAGGGTGGATGCATGACAGCTCCAGCGCGAGGGCTCGCGAGTGACTTAAAGACTTAGAAACGGCAAAGGATGAAAGGGTGACGAATGGGATGTTAGGAGAGCTCCAACAATAGGGGGGGTTATTTGACGGGAAAGGAGCGGGATAATGGGGACAGGAAACAAGAGAGAATGGCGCCGAGGAAAGAATTAGCAGCGGGAAGAAAGAGTTAGGAGAGGGCTCTTTAGTACGCGAGTCGATATCGAGGTCGAATGGAGAAGGAATGTTTGCCACCTCGAATATTTATTTCAAGAGGAGGAAATCTGAGTGAATGTGGCGCCGAAATATTACGATGGGTGGACATGTTTGATGTGTACCTGTAATTATTTTGTAGTTTCACCGATTATATGCACGTGCAAGCATTAACAATGTTTCAAATATTTTGTAATCGATCTTCTACTATACGATCAGTATGGTGAAATCAATAATGACGTCATTGTACCAACAATTTTTAATACAATTAATATATGATAATTCTATTTAAATAGGAGAGACTTCTCGCAATCTACAGATAAGAACCACAGAACGCGCACACATTTCTCATCAGCTCGCACGCATCAAATTTCGCGAAACACCTTTTGGAAAACAAATGCAATCCGGACTTTTTAACAACCCATACACACACGCACACACACTAGATGAATTACCCATTGATTATCAACGGGGAAATTAAGTGATAAATGACTGTGTACCATCGTTGGTAGCAAAAAATGATTCATATGTTGTAGGAAGGTGATAAATATCAGGCTATTCTACTTTCCAAACCATAAAACCAAATAAATGAATTTGATTAATGATAAAACGATACTTCAATATTCAGTCTGTTAAATGAACTATTTCTTCAATTAAAATCTAAAAAATCGAGTGGTGTCGATGGGGTTTCAAATAAAGTTGTTAAGGCGATACATGTCAATATTGCTCCTATATTCGCCTTCATTGCTAACTTGAGTATGGAAACGGGAGTTTTTCCTGAGCAGTTAAAAACCGCAGTTATCGTACCCATCCATAAAAAAGGTGATAAGACTGACGTTAATAATTACAGACCAATATCTTTACTTCCGGTATTCTCTAAAATACTAGAAAAGATAATAAAAATTAGACTTGTAACCTTTCTTACCAATATGAATTTCTTTAGTGAGAATCAATTTGGTTTTCGTAAAGGTAAATGCACTGAGGATGCACTTTTAAGATTTTGTACTGATGTGTATGATGGCATTAATTCTGGTAAAAGAGTTGCGGGATTATTTATTGATATAACTAAAGCATTTGATAATGTGGATCACATTATTATATTTGAAAGGCTTTATGAATCTGGTATAAGAGGAATCGCGCTTAATTGGTTCAGAAGTTATCTCAGCGGAAGATCTCAAATAGTTAAGGTTGATGAATCCTATAGCAATAATGTACTAATTACCTGTGGGGTGCCACAAGGCTACCTTGATATGCTCAAGGCTCTCTGCAAAATGAATTCAGAGCAGAGAGCGGCCATATTGAAAAATTGTGATAAAAATTTAGTTCAGGCCATTTGCGAGTGTATTCTAAATGTCTTAAAAGGTAATCTACAATTGAAATCATGCCATAAACGCAGAATATCTCGTATAATTGTTCAGAAAGGCGGTGGGTTTCTTCCGGTGATTATCGGGGCGGCTTTGAGTAGTTTGATCGGATCATTGATCAAATAATGGAACATGCTAAGAAAATGATCTTGGTCCCGAGTGAGATTATGGAAAGATTTCCTAATAAACAGGATTCAAACCACATTCACATATCGATGAAGAAATGAGAAATATATTGCATACCGAGAACATTCCAGACAATGATAAATGGAACTTGTACAGAGAGGTTCTCTTAAAATATTTTAATCACCTTGAAAAACAGAAGAAGCCTGCATACTTACCTGTTATCGATGTACCGGTCACATCTGATTCGGATAAAACAACAGATACACGAATCTTAATAGAGGGAGAAGAAAGTAAAACTGTACACACGGATGAAATTTTAAATTCAGTGCCTCAAACTTTTAGAAGAAAGGCCCACTTACTGTACGATAGAATTTTACGAAGTGGAAAAATCTTATGGGATTCACGAGGTGTGGTTACCATTGACGGGCACACGATACCTCAATCGAACATGACAGATCTCATAAACGATGTAGTAAGTCCCGCAAAAACACAAGCCCTGACGGTTGGGAAGTATTTTGCAGCGCTTTGCGGGAAATGAACCTCCCCCAAGAATATATTGGAAATCAGAAAAGATGGAAGTTCATTCGTGGCTTAGGATCTGTAGAGAAAGAATCAAAAACCTCAAAAGCATCGACAGAAAAGGTAAAAGTTCGGTATTCCCCCTATAAAACCAGAGGTTGGGAAAAATATCGGTTATAATGAACATTGGTCAAACATACTTAAATCCTAGTAACCCCTCTGGCTATTCCGGAGAATCCAGACTAATTAATAGTCTTAAGGGAAAGTATACGCCAAAAGAAATCAGGGAATGGTTGGAAGGTTTGGATGCATATACTGTTCATAAACCTGTTCACCGTATGTTTGATAGCAATCGCTATCATGTAACTAATATTGGCGATCTTTGGCAATGCGATCTCATCGACATGCGTAATCTAAAAGATCACAATGACGGGTATGGGTTTTTCTTGACCAAATGTTATTCACATTTTAATCTGTTTAAATTGCGCATGCGTTATAAACTTTTTGGATGTGTACATCCAGCGTTTAAGTACTTCCATTGAATTCTATGGATATAATAATAATAATTATTATTATTAGTATTAACTATTCAATTACTCTGCGTGCGTGTATTGCTAGAAAAATGGCTTTGCCGATCGTTAGAAAGCATGTTGAAGGTTGTCCCGAATGAATCATTATTTTATATAACCGTGATGAATCATTATCTAATATAATCGCGAGACATCACGTGATATAACTGTCTTACTATTTACATAACGGTGATGACCAATAAGAAATCTAGCATTTAGTTCTGAACCGGCGAGCTATCAACATTAAGAACGCATCATGCCTAATGGAAAGAGATTTCTACCATGTGAGTTTCCAGCAAATTTATTCAGCTGCAAATTTAGTCTCAGGTCAAACGTCAGTTTCAGCTTAGACTTAGGTATTTCATTGGCATTCGTTTTCATCGAGTCCTTTAAGTAGTATTTAGTCAGATTATAGCAGCTTTAGTTCACTGAAGATTCGATTAGGATGGCCTCAGTAATCTTTGGGACACTTGGCCCAGACGGTCAAAGTCCATCCTCCAAAGCCAATAATATGATGGATAATTCACTCTGCGAGTTTTTAAACTTTTGTTTATATATTTATTATATTAAGACAGTGTATGTGTAGTTAGGCAATTACATGTCAACTATTGAAATTTTGCTTATAGAGATATATATGTTTAATAGAGTTAAAACCTGATGATTAAAAATATTCAAAAGCCTTAACCGTTCAACACCATTGAAGAGTTTCGTCGCCCGAGTTGAAAAACATGTATATGTAGGATGACTAGATAGGTTAGTCACTGTTTTGCATTACCCTGAGCTGAGCTGAAAAACATATGACTATACATGTTGACTAGAAAGGCTAGTCATTGTTTTCGGGGGCTTCGCCATTATAAACCATGTTTACCTATAACGTCAGAGTCCGATACGAGCGACCGTTGACCTAAACCAAACTTGCAAAACATATTACTCATCACGGGCCTTTGTTCTAAGGGTGCGCGTCTGAAGGGTTTTTGGCGATATGAGTGAGTCTTGCAGTAACCAATGAAAATGCGTGTAGCAGACAAAAAGAAAGATAGATAGGGTCTTAAGACGAAACTTGATATATAGAGACAATTTTAGGATGACCCCGCACACACGCCCCCTGCCACACGCCGGAAGTCGGCTTGCAAGGTACTTATGTAGATGTAGAAAATGGTGATTTCCATCGAGAAAGCGATGGAAATCATCATCATCGAGGAAATTACAGGCCTATAAGCCTTTTACCGATTCTAGGAAAGCTATTCGAAAGATTATTATTAAATAGGATATCCTCCGTCCTTGCGATCAATGAAGCAATTCCAGATTTCCAGGCTGGGTTCAGAGCAGGTCTCTCCACCACACATCAGATTACAAAAATAGTCGAGGATATTGTCGATGCGTTCAACAAAAAACAAACTGCAGTCGCATGCTTTTTAGATTTTTCATCTGCCTTTGACAAAGTCTGGCATGATGGATTGATTTTTAAACTTTTGGACTTAGGATTTCCTGTATATTTAACGAAAATTTTAACTTCCTTTTTGACTGATCGAACTTTTCGTGTAAAATTTAATCTAGCGACTTCAAAAATTTTTAGAATAAACGCAGGGGTCCCCCAAGGCAGTTTGCTCAGTCCAACCTTATTTAATATTTATACGTCCGATTTGCCGCTGAGTTTTAATTCTAATTTATACCTATATGCTGATGACACAACGATTTTAGTGAAGCATTTTAATCCCAATACCGCTAACAAAAGGTTACAAACCCACCTAAATGAGATCAGGAATTGGTGCAGCGACTGGCGTTTAAAAGTTAACGCAAGCAAATGCTCAAGGATGGTTTTTAGGCGCACAACAAGGCAAAAGGACAAGAGCGAACTCCGTTGGGGGGATAGTATTTTAGACTTGACGAAAACGCAAAAATTCCTCGGCGTCACCCTTGACTCAAAACTTACATGGAGAGACCATGTCCAGAATAGCCTGATTAAGGCGGAAGCGGCAACGGCCGCCCTTAACTCGGTGTTCTATAACAATAAAGTAAAGAAAAAGACTAAGCTGCTATTGTACAGAGCCTTAATCAGGTCGATTCTGACATATGTATGCCCAGCCTGGCTATACACTAGCAAGTTTCTAGTTAATAAGATCGCGAAATTCGAAAAGCGGATATTAAAACGTATGTTAAATATGCCAAAACTAACAAGAACGGAGGATTTATACAACTTTGTGAATTTAAAACCAATTGCAGAATTTATGAAGAATATCACAGTAAAATTTAGTGACAAACTGACGAACGTCCCCTCCAAAACCTTTAGTGAACTGTTTAATAAATCAACTTCCACAAAGAAATTAAAATACAAAAGGCCAAGGGACGCGATCTAACTGCCGGAATTAACATGCTTGTTTTTACTCCTTAACTTTATGACAATACCTCATAGGTAACTATAGTTAAGAATGTTATCTTTTTTCGATTTTTTTTTTCTTTTTTCGATATTTACAACACTGTGAAATCCGTGGATAAAGTCTATTAGGACTAGGTGCCACTACTTAGTATCCCCAAAAGGGGAGAGAAGCCAGGTCAGGTCAGGTCAGGTGATTTCCATCGAGGAAGCGATCATGTTGTGGTGTTGTGCGACGTTTTCCTTACGCTTAATTGTGTGGTCAGTTGCTCTCTTTCACTGTTCGCTTTTTTGTGTTAAGTGGTGCGGTCGGGTGAACTACCAATAATGTTTCCAGCGGCTATTGCATTTACCACCACTACGTTGAAGGATCTGCTAAGGAAGAAGACGCCGGTTCATGACATAACCATTCTTTATGATGAATATAATAGAATGGTTGAAGAAGTAAGGCGGAAGTGTAAGGAAGAGTAGAGCAGGAAAAGGAAACGTGTGCAGGAGAGGGAGGAGGAAGAACTACAGAGGAAAACGAAGATGATAGAGAAGAAGGAAGTAATGGATTGGGTGAAATTTTTGGAAAATAATCCTGGCTGGGATGAAGGTAAGTTCACTAATTCTTAAATATTGATTTCTGTTACGCTGAATAGATATTCAGCCATTATTCTTAGCATAAATTATATTTTAATTTATGCAAATAAGATTCTACGATTAAATCACGGATTTTTAAAAACCATTTTTGTCAGATGGTGACGATGTCAGTGAGAATATGAAGCAGAAATCTATCGAAATAATCACGATCGACATCGATATGGATAATGATGGCGGTGCCATTTCAGATAGAGAAAAAAAATTCTGATGAGTGTAGTTTTGAATTTCATATATTATCTTATTAATATTTATTGGATGTTTTATTAATTATTATCATTACTAAGCGTATAATTTATTTTTATTTTATTGTGCAGATCTCCCAACTAGCGATGTCGAACCGTCGTCGACATCTTCATCTCAACAGTCCCAATCGTTACTACATGACTGTAATTTGGGTGAGTTAATCTCATGTTTCAAACGTATTCCCGATTTGTATCATAGTGAAATTGAATTTATTTTATTTTATAAATATTATTATTACAATGCATTTACTTGTATAAATATTATTATTATTACAATATATTTGTTTGCGGTAAACCGATTTCTTAAATTTTATGAACAGAATCAGAGAAAAATGTATAATACAGATTTTTTTCATTTCTTAAGACACTATCAAAGAAGAGAAAGAAGAGTACGCTCTAATACGAAAGAAGAGTTTGCTACGAGGAACGGAGGAGCATCATGGGCTGGTAAGGGCAATGGGGAGGTGAAGACGAACCCTATCCCTACTCGCAATAGGTACTCTGCACTGCAAAGTGCTGATGAACCTGTTCGGGATACCAAGCCTGTGCCTCCACCCTCCAAAGTGGTCGCGCCCAAGGGAAGTCGGGGGGGAAGGGTATTATACTGATAGGAAGCTCGAACGTAAAGCGGGTATCGGCCCCTTTGCGGAGAAGGGCGAAACGGGAGGGTGGTGACATGAGGGTCACATCTTGGTGTGTCCCCTCAGGGCAAGTGGCCCAAGTCACGGGTGCGGTCCGGGCGGCAGTCACAGGCACAAGTTGCTCTAGCCTGCGGGTGGTGGCCCATGTCGGTGTCAATGACGCCCGTTCTCGTTCGGCTGAGGAGATTTTAATAAACAGTTTTAAATTTAAACAGTTAATTAGAATGACTGCAAAGCCGGGAGAACTGTGAGATGATATGATGTCCATACAAAGGTTATCACATTCTCGTATGAAGTCTCTTCCACGTAACAGCAGAGAATACGAAGAACTGCGGCGTAAATACTTATGGGACTAAGGGCCGTATTTATAGTCGTTACCCAAGGGTCTACTTCGATTGGCCGACACTCACTTGACCGACCCTCGCTTGACCGACGCTCGCTCGACCGACACCTCGATTGACCGACTCCTCGTTTGACCGACAACTCGTTTGACCGACTCCTCGTTTTACCGACAGCTCAACTGACCGACTCCTCGTTTGCCCGACAGCTCGATTGACCGACTCCTCGTTTGACCGACAGCTCG
>KZ308884.1:310599-330105 GCA_000376725.2 Ladona fulva
AGATATATATATATATATATATACACAACCACATACATATATTTATATAAAATATGTGATTATGAATGCAATGTGTGTGATTTTTATCTTGCGTTCTTGGAGAATATGTATTGATATAATTACTTACGGCGTAGGTGTTGGGAGAAAATGAAGTGCATGCTAAAGGTGGAGAATACGATGGAGATGAGGGCAAGAATGGGCACAGGCGGAAGACCGTTCATCGCCCATGAGAGTGACCAGCTGTGCGCACAGATAGAAACAATAGTATGTACCATTCGTAAACGAGGTAGTCGGCGGGGTATTGGACCGCGACTACCATCATCTTAATCCAAATTCTGCTTCCCCGACTTCCTCATCCAAATCTATGGACAGTCTTTCGCCGAGTCGGACCTTTTATATGTCGGCAATGGAGGTGGGACCAGTATGCAGTTCCACTGTCCTGCCTGGTCCTTCGGCGAAAGTAAGTGACCCTCCTCCAAAAAGAGGTAAATAATCCATTACTTTAATGTAATTTGTTATGCCTAGGGATGTGTCTGCTCACACCTCCACCTCACCTAGTCCCTCACCCCTCCCACTAGTCCATTATCCCCTTCCCCTCGGCGACAGAGAGACATGAGCAAGAGACATGATACTCCTTTTGGGCTTGGTCTTTGCCCGATTTCCTGTTTTTCAGTTTCAATGTTTATAAGGTTGCTCTGATTTCGTATTTATCGTCCCCCGTGCCCCTTTTGATATCTGAGCAATCTTAGTCTTTGCTATCCTCCCTTTGCAAGTCCATCCGAAAACATGTTATTTCCGGAGTGGACTATCGGTCAGCCGTTCCCCATAAACCTTCCCGAACCTTGTACCCCCTTGAATTACGGTTGTTCCACGTAAAGTCTTCCCCCCCCCCCTGGAATCAGCCCCAAAATGCAAGAAGGCTATTTAAGCCTTTACCGGAAAATTAGCGGGGAGTACCAGTGCAAATCACGTTAGTGCAGGACATTCAAGCCACGCCGCTCTCTGTGCGCCGCACCTAGCCTCCAGGACGCACCCTCCCTAGGAAAGTCTCCCCCACACCAGTAGGAAAGGTAAATAAATCCTCTTTTCTTTTAAATNTTTTCTTTTTTAAAACAACCCTCAAACAAAAAGCCATATGAAAGAATATTGTTCATTTGCGCTGGAAATCATTGATAAAATTTTCTCGTTCGGAATCACTTGCACAGAACGTCTTATTTTAGAAGACAGACGAAAAAAATCGTCGAATAAATCCTCTTTTCTTTTAAATTTATTTATTTTTTTTGAGAGTCAATTCGCGATTTCCCGACACCAAGGCAAAGAACCCCTTTTTTTCAATTTAATTGTGTCATCGTCCCTTCATCAAAGGGGCGGCACAACAATTTGGTGGCAGCGGTGGGATTTTGTTTTGCCAGGTTTTCTTCGAGGCCCTTTAGGATCACCTCTAAGTCGTCGGTATATCGCGAAATAATTAACTCCCCAAAAGTTTTGATCTTCCATTTTCTGTAATTTCTTCGAGTCAGGTCACCTTTTCAGCCTATTTTCTTTCGGTGTTTTGGTAGCTTATTATTTTTGCAAATTCTTCTTTTTTCTGTCCATTTGCTTCTTTTATTATTATCATTTCATTCGATATTGAATTTTCAATATGCCGGACACCC
This sequence comes from Ladona fulva, assembly GCA_000376725.2. Taxonomy (NCBI): domain Eukaryota; kingdom Metazoa; phylum Arthropoda; class Insecta; order Odonata; family Libellulidae; genus Ladona; species Ladona fulva. The sequence goes on from KZ308884.1 coordinate 312,255, forward strand.
CTGCGAATTCCTCCCCAGTTCGTCCCCCAGTTTCGTCTCCAATTGTACCTTCTAATATGACAGGATTAATTTATTTGGTGGATACGTTCTCGGGCGAGACTGAGAACGTAGAGAACTTTATTGAAATACTAGTGTACCTTGCTCCCTAAAACTCAACAATTGCCACGAGGATAGCAGCGTTTACTGTTGTAGAGAAGAGAATCCTTCTTGACCCTATCAGGAGGTTCAAGGGAGAACTGGGAAACTAACGCAGCAAGCTGCGAACAGAGAAGAGAAAAATGGAATCAGGTAACGAAGGAATTCAATAGACACGGAGAGGTAACGAGGAGGGACATGAAGCAGTTGAAAATGTAAGCTATGTAGTTATTGCTGGAGTTAAATTATGTGCATTCGTTACTGCATAATTAATAGGAAAGGATTCATAGAGAAATATGTGATAGAGAAATTCCTTTCTCACAGTCAAGCGTATACCTGATTTGTATGCACCACGTTTTTAAGTTTCCTTGATGTGCGCACCGGCTTTCATGTCAACATTCGGTTTTAGGTAATTTCAATCGACTCCTTTTGAAGAATATGCTAGAAATTAGTTACTGCCATAAATTTTAATTAAAATTATAGCAGAAAGTAATTTCTAGCATGTATGTGTAAGTATGTTTGTGTGTGTGTATATATATATATATATAGACAAATATATAAAATGTTTATGTTTACAATGCAATATATCCGAGTGATATTCCGATCTTTACCTTGCGTTCTTGGAGAATATGTATTTATATAATGACCTCTGGCGTAGGTGTCGGGAGAAGATGAAATGCATGTTGAAAAAGTAGAAAACGATGGAGGTGGGGCGAAGAATGGGCACACCATTCATCCCCCATGAAATTGACCCACTATCAACGCAGATAGAAACTATTATACACTTTGTTAACGAGGAAGTCAGGAGCGTTGGATAGTGATTTCCATCATTTGAATCAGAATTCCGCTTCCCCTAATTCCTCAACATCCGTGGATAGTCTTTCGCCAAGTCGAACGTTTCACATTTCAGTAGCAGAAGTGGGACCGGAATGTAGTCCCCGTTTTGCCTGGTAATTAGGGGAAAGCAAGTGATCCTCCTCCAAAAAGAGGTAAGTAATCCATTACTTTAATGTAATGAAATGCGGAATTCTGTTTAACCAGCGATTTTGAAAGCTTTCCTATTTCATACTCTGTGGACCTAACAGTTGACAATGTTACCGTTTTCTTGATAGTGCCAGGTATCAGTGCTCTTCCACTGGGTAAGAAGGGTAAATAATCCCATACTTATTTAAAATGAAGTGCAGAATTCCAATTTACCAATTAGCAATGTTTTCTATTTTAGACTCTGTGAAGTGAAGGAATGCAGTAGTAGTAGTAGTTTTTTAAATTGGTGCCTCGACGGCTTGGGTCATTTTGCACCAATTACAGATCTCAGATTATTATAAAAACAATAGCTGGGTCGATATGTTTGCCCATTGTCTTATTTTCTTAAATCTTTTTAATTAATTCAGTTTCTGAGAGGAACTTCAAGACATTGTCNCCTTTTACAAAATTAAATTAGAAGTAATGGTAGTAGTAGTAGTGGTTTTTTTAAATTGGTGGCTCGACGGCTTGGGTCATTTTGCACCAATTACAGATCTCAGATTATTATAAAAACTATAGCTGGGTCGATATGTTTGCCCATTGTCTTATTTTCTTAAATCTTTTTAATTAATTCAGTTTCTGCAAGGAACTTCAAGACATTGTCCATTTTCTCTGTTTTATCACCCAAAATGTCCTTAAGATTGCCTTGGAGGTATATAGCTCTAATTTCTTGGAATTTACCACATTCTGTCAGGAGGTGTTTTGCGGTTAGACGGGTGTTGCAGTGATCACAACGTGGTGGATTTTTCTCTTTCGTGAAGAGGTACGAGTGGGTGAGAGCACAATGCCCTATTCTTAGGCGTGTAATCACTACTTCTCGTCTACTACTCCTGAAAGAGGAAGGCCAAGGTTTTGGGATGGATTTTATCTCACGCAACTTATTATTTTCAACAGTCAGCCATGAATCATGCCATTGTTTTAGGGTTATTTGTTCTGAAGATCCCTTATTGCAAGTAGAGGAGTGTCTATATTCTCTTTAGCAAGGGCTTCCTTGGCTGCTGAGTCAGCTAATTCATTCCCCCTTATACCAACATGTCCAGGTACCCAGATAAAATGTATGTTATTTCCTCTTGCCTCCAAAAGAGCGAGATATGCCTAAATCTCTTGGACAATGGGATTTAAGGAGTCGAAAATGGATACAGGCTGAAGTGCACTGACAGAGTCACTGCAGACCATGAATGTAGTATCATGGGACTGTATGCTCTCCAGTGCAATTTTGATTGCATAAAGTTCAGCCGTGTACACGCAGGACTCTGGGGACAACCTTACCCTTATAGTAAAACCTTAGCTAGATACAAATGCACAGGCACAACCCTTTTCTCACTTTGAACCATCTGTGTAGATGTGAGTTGCATATGGGTGTTTTGCTAACCATGTCTGTAAATCTGTGGAGGTACTCCTGTGGGTGAGTGTCTGATTTCCTCTGGATCGTTAAATCCATACAGACTCTTGGATATGGTATCTGCCATAGTGGAACTTTATTAAAACCAAAACGATGTACCTCAGGAATCAGAATTCCTGCGTCATCAATAAAAAACTTAAAACGGATTCCTAGGGGTTTCGTTGCCCTAGTCATCCTATAAAATAAATCAATAAAACGAGGTTTAAAAACAATGTTAAAACAAGGGTGCTCCTTTTGAAATAAAATCTTACTGGCATAGTTCAAAACCAAGTTCATCCTCCGTCTCTCTCCGAACTGGAGGCTTCAACACTTATCTTACCCTCCCATTAGGTTAGGCAACATGAGCCTCTCTGTGGTACGAAAAAGTTCATTGCTATACAATGTACCTTTTTTCTTTTTTAAAACAACCCTCAAACAAAAAGCCATATGAAAGAATATTGTTCATTTGCGCTGGAAATCATTGATAAAATTTTCTCGTTCGGAATCACTTGCACAGAACGTCTTATTTTAGAAGACAGACGAAAAAAATCGTCGTTAAGTGTGATCGTAAGCAATAGATTTTTTTTCCTCAAAATCAATCAACAGTCCTTATTTAGCACTTTTCTTTCCTCTCTGCAGACTCTAGGAACCTTTTACCACTACCCAATTGTCCGTATCTTTGCCTTCTTCCTTTAATCAGAAGGACTCAATCTTCATCTTTTGGTGGAGCAGTGGCTCTGGCCGGCAGCCTCCCGTAGAAGGGTAGTTCCGTTGTTCCGCGATTGGTCCTCCCTTGGTTCTTCCGCCATCTTCTGTAGCAGAATCCCGCGATGACTATTAGGCCGACCGCCAAGACGGCCGCTCCTCCTCCAAGTAGGTGGTGCTGCTCAACTTGGATGGACCTTATAAACGGGACGTGGGGCGGTTCGGAGAGAGCTGCTTCAGCTGTCATCATTTCTTTAAAATGGTCGGCTGAAATGCCTCTGTTTGGGCTATACAGGCCCTGGGCTTCTCTGACCAGGTGCTCCAGCTCCTGGTGGTGGGGGTATGGTGGAATAGCCCCAAATTTTCACGTAATTTCGGCGAACAGCTCTGGTACGGCAGGTACGAAGATAGTGTCGCCGCTAACTCTGGCTGCCGACGTTCGTTTCGAGGATGGTGGCAATACGTGCCCATCAATAAAGGCTGAGCAGGTCGGTGGCAAAGAAAAGATACCCACTCCCCTCAAACTCAATTCCGTGATGTTGTGGGATCCTTCTTTGCTGGGGCAATGCTGGATGACTCGGCCGTTCCGGGGTAGGCTATAGGCCCATTGGTTCACATGGCGAGTCCTGTAGAGCATAGGTTCCTTTTCTATCCAACTCGCACGCTACACAGCCTCCTGGCGTCGGCACTGGTGAAGAGAACATATAAGCAGGAGGTTGTGGGGTATTCTAATACTTCTCTTCGTGGTCGGCAGATGGTGGTTGACCCTTCCCGGCATTCCGCAAGGTGTTCCTCTGTCATTTCGAAATGTCGGAGGTGGCTGTTGGATATAGCCAGGTAAGGGGCCTCTGGGTCCACGCTCGTCGACAGATTATTCCCGTCCAGATGAACGGGCAATGGCACCGCTCGATAGAGGGTGAAGAGTTCATCGCTGGTCTCTGCGAATACCCTCACTTTATTGGCATGCACCGCCCAGGAAACCTTAGCTAGAGCGTAAATGCCGTATATTTTATTTTGTTCCAGAGATAGAGGGAACCGTGTGTCTCTTGGCAGTCTGTGGTTAATTTCGGCGAGGGTCGCATGGAGGTCTACGAGGGATAGGAAGTGGGGTTCAGCTTTCCGTTGATGGTGGTCTCCTATGCCTGTTTGAACAGGTTGATTTCGGACCTAATTTGCCCGAGGATGGTTTCAACGATCCGCATGCTGGAATCCATGGAAAAGATGGCTGCCATCCTAGTTAACGTTCCCCTGTGGTCCTCTTCCGTTTCCACTTCGAGATGTTTTATTTCCATTGCCAAGTTCTTGGTGGTCTTGGCAATCTTTTCTATTTCCTTGGCATTCGCTCTGGTGGTCGAGTATGTTGTATTTATTACAGAGGCCTGCAGTTTCACAAGGTGGATTGTGGCTTGCACCTTTACCTCAAGCCCCTCAATGTGGGAATTGAGTATCTTGAGGTCCTCGTCGTCTAGGGTCCCGAAGATGAATCTGAGACCTCTCTTTCCCCGCCGGTTCTCCGTCAGGGTCTGGTGCACCTGCCAAAGTTACGAGAAGATACTCTTGGCTTCCGACTCCAGGATTCTCCTTTCTCTTTCCAAAATTTGGGCGGACAACTGACGGAAGGCTTCGTCCGCTCCTCCACGACTGCCGGTTTTTACTCCTCCTACTCCAAGGTTAAGCATCGTATTCACATCCGCCATAATTTTTGTGACAGCCTCTATATAATGGCCCAGGTCCATTAGCGAGATCGTGCACGTGTTTGCTGTTAACAGGAAGTGCCCCTCCTGTAAGAACGCCAGTCTTCTTCCTTCTTTGGGTGGTGGGGGCGATGCGGTGACACACTCTACCAGCAGTAGGCCGCAGAGGGCGATGGCTGCTATCCTGCCGAATGCTTACGTGGAACTATGTTAACCAGAGTTACAGGGGCCCCATGCTCCTTAGGTGGTAAGGGTGAGCATGAGGAGTCGGAGGGGGAGGTGCAATGGGTGGTGTGGATGGCCGAGGAGCCTTTAGAGGAAGAGAGGGGAGGAGGTCGGTCCCGAAAATGAACGGAGGTGGATCGTTCGCTTTCGCGGCTGTTGGTGCGGGGGAAGATGTCGCCGGCGGTGGCGCGACAGGGGGTCTTTGCTCCCTTGGAGGGGGAATGGGGTCCTTTTCCATTCCATACGCGGGTTTTAAGCGATTCGCGTGTTCCACTCAAGACTAGCTGGGAATCCTTTAGCCGAAGGATGTGCTGCACGCGGAAATTTACCGGACCCGTTTGTTCTAATATGCGGTATGGACCCTGCCACTGTCGGCTCAATTTCTTTTTCTTCCCGATTCTTGCGTAGTGGTATGGGGGGTGCTGCGATATGACGTTAAGGCAAAGGGAAGCCAGTCGTCCCAATCCCGTTGTTTGCTATCGATGAAATGGGACAGGATGTCCATTAGAGTCCGGTGGCTCCTCTCGACTAGCCCGTTACTTGCAGGGTGGTAGTGTTGTCTGTAGTTTTCTTGTCCCTAAGATTGTCGTAGGGACACTTGTCCACACTTCTTTCATTAAATGGGAAGTGAAATTTGCCCCTCTATCGGTTAAAAGTTGCCGCGATGTTCCATGGCGCAAGACGATGTGCTCCACAAAAGCTTTGGCTATCTTCTCCGTTTTTTCTTCGGCCAATGAGATTGCTTCCGGATACTTTGTGAAAGCGTCCTGGAAGGTAAGGATATATCGGCTCCCCTTGAAGGTGACGAGGAGAGGTCCGACAATGTCACTAGAGACGCGTGGAAGGGGTGCTGTCACCTCCTGGAAGGATTGAAGGGGCGCCCTTTGAGGTCCTACAGTACTCTTTTACGTCCTTTTAAACCATATTCCACCAGAATTTTTGGCGGATGGATGCCAACGTTTTCTTAAATCCGCCCACGGCACATTGTGAAATGCCCGCAGAATACGATAGTAGTTGAATGGACCCTTGCGTCAGACAGTGGTGAACAAGAGGTGGAGGCGGTGTCAGCTGATGAAGAGGACTCCATCTTGAGTAGGCAAGAACCTTTTCATATTATAAGTGAGGTCGAAAGGTCATATAAAAGATTTAATATGATAGGTAGGGAGTTGAAAGTCGTGTTAAATTCTTTAAATACCGGATCTCATACTCTAACTTCTTTAAAACAAACATTTGAGTCCTTGTTAGATTATATGTATATGTATAGAGTAAGTATGTGAGTGCTACGGATTATTTAGGACTGAGTATCATCAGCGGTGAAGATATTGATAAGCCAATAAGCATTTCGTTCCGACGAGTAGACCAGTTGGGTGTTGACACTGTTACTTCGGCCGTTGCCAAAGTCAACCAAAGCAACGCATCTTTTATGTCAACCGCGCCGATAAGTATTTCAGTGCATAATGTGGCCGCTCCCAATGGCAAAGGCCTTTGTAAAAATTCTATACAGATGGGCTCATTTAAAGACTTCTGCAAAAAAAAGATCAATAATTAATATTATCAATAATGAAAATCTTTGTTTGGCCCGGGCAATTTTTGTTGCAATGTCCAGGAATGAAGACGATGCTTCAATGCATAAGAAAGTGAAACATGATTCTTCATTGATACAAACAGCCCAAGCTCAAGAATTATGTGCTGGCCACAATGTGCATCTATCGAACGGTGGAGGCGTTGATGGAATTAGAGCATTCCAAAGAGTCCTCGATGGATATAAAATTACCGTATTTACGGACAGAAAGGGCCGCGAGGTTCTTAACGAAGGACCTGATGAGGAACCGCCAAGAAAATGTAAATGTCATAAAATGAATGTAACATGTCCTAAGAATTTCTCAGAGGTCTCCATATCAGGCCAAGGGAGACTTTCCCTATTTTCAGGATGCACGGCAAGCGATGGCACCTATGTCCTATTGGGAGCACATAGCATCTTCAACAGTGACATTTCCCAGGAGAGTAGCATTACCATCGACCCGATTCCCAGTTTTTCCCTGAATTCGTCGGACCCGTCCTTCGCCAAGCACATCCTGGATTCGAGGAACCATACGGACATGCTGGCCTCCATCGAACGGTTAAACAGCCACAAGGTACCTACCATCTCCCTGGCAGAGGTAACCAGACACACGAGGCTCCTGGCGCTGTTGGAGAACGACATCCGAAACATCCACTACGCTGGGATCCCCCTCAGCCTGACCCTGTGCTTGGGAGCCGTCGCTGCTTCTCTACTGTGCTGCAGGTGGAAGAGACACACCAACTCTCCGGCGGTTATCAACCCGACAGCGCCCTCCATCAGCCTGTATACCATCTCCAGGTCTGGCGACGGGACCACCAGCTTCATTCCCCCCAGCCGTGTCCCTTTATTCCCAGAACTCAATTTAGGTGCCCCCAGTGTCTAAGTTTTGCAGTGTTAGTGATGTTGTTTTTCAATTTTTATTCGTGCCTGTTCATGCCGATGAAGTGAAGTTTTCTTGTGTTAAGATTTATGCTTTATTTTACAAAGAAATCCCATGGTGCTACTAGGAATGAACTTATTGAATATAGCTAATTGTGCATTTGTGCTTCTTTTCTTTTTGCTATATTATGTATTTTGTTTTGCTATTGCTTGTATGTATGTATACCGGGTAAGGTGGCTCGAATTTTCAAAGCCCACGTCTTAACTGCCGGTGGGGTGATGTGGTAGGGATTGCTCATCATAAGCCATCGCAATTAAAAACAGACTCTGGCTCGCGAAAGCATCCTCATCTACGTCAGCGGCCAAGCAAAGATAGTACTCGGGGCCCCCCTCCCCGAGGGCCCCATCCCCCGAGGAGAGCTAGGCGCCCCTTGGACCCCGAAAAGTCCTTTATAAAGGAGATCTCCAGCCTAACAATAGCCTAGTAGATTGCCATCAATCTCCAGTCGTGAAGGTCCTCTTGTGACCCCGACCGATTAGCATCACCAGTCGTGAAGGTCCACCAGCAGACCCCGACCGAGCAGCATCCCCCATCGTTGATGGTCTTCGAGAAGACCCAGACTAGTAGCACGCCCACGGCCCACGGCCTACGAACGAGCCACCTCAGGAGCATAGGGTAAATAGACTGTTAAATCATTACTCGGCCAACCTGTAATTTATTAAACCACCGTCATTACGACAGGAATACTGAATAAATGATCTGTACATTCTCAGAAGAGCCTGTACAACATTCTCAACATTACTACTTACCGGGTCAGTATAGCCAGACAGACACCCCCTCCCCCTCCTAACCCTGGCGCCAACCCCCACCCCTCTTCCAACCCAGGTATGGGTGGTTATGTCCAACCCCGGTGTCGCAATCATGCCATACTGACCCAAGTGACGGTCATACTAACCCAACCCAGGGGTGGGTGGGTATATCCAACCCATGTGACGCAAGCACCCCTTACTGGCCTATACTAACCCAAGCATGCGCGCGCACGTGGTTGATACGTCACGAGACATATATTGAAATTTTCGGAAAAATATTTTCCCCGAATCGGGTTTGAACCACCTGTCACTCCATCATAAGTACAAGTACCTGGCACCTTGACTCGGCCACCACAGAACTTGGAGAGAAATGTTAAACTTACGGTATTATACCACGTGGGTGACGTTGCTGGTTGGGTATCAAGAATCAAACCTGCAGGCAACGAAGCATTCTCTCGTCAATAGAATTAAGGTGTCCAATTAAAAACGTATAAATTAACCTGAAAGAAAAATTTCCTATTGCGTTACGCATAAAAATGGTGATTGAAATAAGAAAAAAGCACATTTATTTTATACACTTATACGTTTATTGAACAATCGTGATATGTTTATTTGAACCACAGTTACAAATAAATTTGAAATTTTATCCAATATCAAGTCAGCATTGTAATAGTAAATTTCGTATAATAGTCTCTTTCTTGGAAGACCACATCCCAGTTCATTTACATCGTCTTTCTCATTATCACATGTCAAATATTCACTGATACACTTTTCAACAAAGTCTACATTGGAACACTCATGAGCTTCATTTATATAAGGATTAACACAACTCATGCACATAGAAGTAAGATATAGTTTTATTTGATCCACTATATTGCTCAGTGCCGAGTTAGTATGTTCACTCCACGAATCAATCTCAGTAATAGCGTTATGAATGCATTTACTAAGATTTAGTAATCCATTCCAGGATTCGTACCCAAGTAGAACACTATATCGATCGAATTTCACTAGCTGAATTATTTTTTCACCATAAAGTTTTATAAAGTTTATTTTTACATCTTCAGTCAACAGTATGCTGCTAGCAGTTGTTGGAAGATTACCTTTAAAATACAAATCAATATTGTCTCTTTGGGCATAAAGAATATGCCACGTACTACCCGGGAAGTATATTCCACTATTCCCGTTTTTTGCGATGAAAATAGTTGTCGCAAAATCTTCCTCGGGATTCAAGCCAATTAAAATCTTTTTTGATCCCGATTTATTAATATCGTAGCACCGACTCAGCACTAAAGCACACCGTTGCGGGTGTAGAATAGAACTTTCACTCTTAGAATTTTTAACTCTGTCACTGAATCCGTCGTCACCCACTTGATCTTCATTCCAAGAAGTGCGGCTGTATGATGGTGAAGATTCTTGGCCGGTTCCGTAGAATTTTTTCCATTTCCTCGGACGGGTGTGTTTCTCTTCTTCGATTTCCAAGTTTCTATTCTGTTTCTTCGATGATATATGAGGATAACTTGTGTCTTCTTTGCCCCTGTAGTTCTTCTTACGCATTGCTGTATACGGTGAATATCTTTTAAAATAAGCCATTATCACTCACGGTGTTGAGCCCACGACGGTCAAGAACAGAATGAGTGGGACGACGGTGGTAACTTACTATTTAAAGATTGTTACGTAATTTGTACTTAAAACTTTCACCTAGAACTCTATAAATAACTCTAAGTCTAACTGATCTGTTAATTACGCCCTAAGGCTATGTACGAGTTAGTTGAAAGCGTCAATATGCACCCTCAATAATTCATTCATTCATTCAGTGGCACTTCGTCGTGTAAGATCTCGTTTGCAAACCCTGATCAGATTTAATGAAAAGGATCATTTTTGTTTTACGTTGATTTACCATAATAATATCCGTGTACGATCATCGTTTAATCCTGCTCTATTATCACGTGACAAATTATTGATTTATTTGGAAGATTGATTACATCACGACATATATAAAAGCGATCATGGAATCGTGTCGCATGAAAGGCCGGTATAAGGCGAGGACGAATCATAACCTACAATATATCCTTTACGAAGTGCGGATGATCATGTTAATTATTATAAGATCTCTAAAAGTCAATCGAATGCTCACGCTAGGAATTGACGTTCAGAAGGTCGAGGGTCTTAGCGATATATCCATCCAATACGAACAGGATGGCTCGAATTTCTACCGATTATTTCGTTTACGATATCATAAGGTATTAAGAAAACGTCTTACCGTTGCAGCTATCAAGTCTTGTAAAAGGAGAAGCGATTTCGGGCTCCCAGGACTATTCCGGGCCTATCGAAGTGCAATATGTACATTTCGAGATCGGAATGAAAATTTAAAGGATTTGATTATATTCACGACGAGAGAATTGAAAATAGATAACCGCGACGGAGACCTGAAACTGTCCGACGCTTTTGAAGAAGTGGAAGACGAAATTTTCGGGGATAAACTCCTGCGATTTGAAAAGGAGTTTGAATCTAGAAATTCGCTTATTGAGTTCCTAAAGTCACACTGCGACGGTGATTCAGATATGAATAATGAAATAATAGAATCATTCCTTGATTCGATAATCCTTGCACCGATGTCACCGGACCTGAATTCTCTCAAAGAAATAATATATCATGAAATAAGGTCGTATTTTAAAACAGGGCACTACGAAACCATTTATTATATTTTACACACTGAAATAATTAATTGGCTGACAAACCCTAATAAAAATTTATTAACCACTACGGAAATAATAGAAGTGATAGAAATAAAATTTAATAGAAGAAGAAACCCTCGAGTATAAATATTCGGTCAGGAGGAAAATATGCGTCACCGTTTCACTAAATATTCTATGTATAAATATATTATGTTATATTGATCTGGTATATGTCTCTGAAGATTGCGAGATGTACAAGATATGGAAATTCGTCGTCGTATTGGGAAATTTGTGATGTATTTTACTAATCATTTTAGAAAATAGACTGTACGTTGAATAACGCACTTTTTGCAATCACGGATTGAATGATAAATGTGAAATATACGGAAATAAGAACTGCCTCGGAAAATGCTATAAACCGATTCGCATGGAGTGATATCAAAAAAAGACGGAAACTTGCGATTGCTTTTAATATGACTTCAGCCACTGTAATTTTTGAGTGACCTCTCCTGGGTCATAGGATCTCCACTTTCACAATGGCTACCTGTTGGTACATTCACCCCCGATGTCGCCAAGTCCTTCGAGGAAAGAAAGGAAACCAATCGCTAGAATTCGTAAGAATAGAAACCTATTATGCATATCTGCCTATATTTTTAAGAAAAGTCTCGACTGTTTGAAGCGTTGACCGTGATTTCGCAGGCTCCGTCCCACACGATGGCTCTAAAGTTACCTAAGCGGTCATTAGGTGAAATATTTCAAGCGTCTAATGACGATGGTATTGTACAGCGCTTGCCATCTCCCGACAGGCTGTCACCAGCCACTTACAAAATAGGTGTGGGGAAAAGAGAAAATCTTGGCTGGTGATGACTTAATGAAGTATTGAAGAATGTATTGTAATATGCGAGGGTATTCACCCCTTAAAGGACAGTGGATGCAATACTCAAGACTGCAACCGAAGGGGTGAGTTATCTGTAAGCAGAACTGTTTGAAGGATTCCTATTGGAGAAGCCAATACTCAAATGGCCTATGAAATTCATAGAAACAAAAGTTTACTTCGACATGAAGATCATTATAAAAGCTGAGTTTCCAAAGGACCTGGTGATTCTCGTTTGAAAAGCTGTCGAGGTGCGAATACGACGTCACATAGAATTTTCGTAGACCCGTCTGTTTTCTTAGCTTCATAGTTCCATTCATTTCAAGTTTACGTAGTTGCTTAGTTTCCCCGTAATTTTGTTTAATTTCATAATTTTACCTGGTTTATAACGTTTTTTACTTAATCTCAATATTTTCTTTTGTTTTTCATTTTTAATTTAATAGTTTCGCGTAGTTTTACTTAGTGCATTTAATTTTCTTCGATTCATAGCTAGTTAGTTATCTGAATTTTACTTTATTTTCAACGTTTTCTGAGTTTTCCATTTCAATTAAAATAGTTTCGCGTAGCATTGCATTTTTTTATTTTCTAGTTTTAAAATTTGAATAGTTTATATTTTACTTTATAATTTCGTGTAGTTCTGTTTTTTTTCTCAATTTAAAATTTAAATAGTTTTATTCGAAATGAAATTGTACGAAAATTTAATCAATGTGGTGGCCAACGCCCTCGATGTGCTAATTGCGGCAAGTGTTCCATCGAACGTGGTTGCATCGAAGTACGATGCGTTTATGCGTATGGTGAGAGTGAAAGAGGCGGAAAGACTAGCCAGGTGTGAAAAAGCCCAACGATTGAAGAGAGCTGCCATGAAGGAGAATGAAATGAGAAGGAAACGACTGCGACTTGATGTGGAAGATACAGTGAAGTTTCTGGAGAATTCGACAGATTGGCTCAATGGTGAGTTACATGAAAATAATTTTCTAAAGTGAAATTACAGTAGCGATATACATTTTTCAACTTTAATTTATCCTTATTTTCCTTCTTGAATAGATATTGATATGGAGGAGAATGAAATGAAACGACAGCGACTTGATGTGGAAGATACAGTGAAGTTTCTGGAGAATTCGACAGATCGGCTCAATGGTGAGTTACATGAAAATAATTTTCTAAAGTGAAATTACCGTAGCGATATACATTTTCAACCTTAATTTATCCATATTAAATTACAATTATTTGTAATAAATTTTATTTTCCTTCTTGAATAGATATTGACGAGTCGGTGGATGAATCATCTCATGATAATGGAAGTGAAAACTTTGCAGGTACTACATTTAATCAGTCATTATTTATTAATATGCCATGGTTTTTCTGTTACAATGTTGTTATGTTAAATTAATTTGCGTTTTTAACTTTAGGAAACCTTGATGATATAAACCGGGTTTCCAAGGAAATACCGGTTATCGACTTGGGTGATGATGATGATCGCGGGGGAGAAAAGGTTGAAGGTAGGTTTATTGACTGATTGACTAATTTTAAATTATTTGAAGCCGTGATGACGACCGCCGAGAAGACAACGGAGCAGATGCTATAGAAGAGAGAAAGAAAGGAAGAAGGGCGAGATGAGGAGTAAAAGGAAAAAGTGTATCCTTTCCTCATGTTCTTCCCCCACCTTCCCCTCAGTCCCGTCACCCCCTCCTCCCCTCTTTCTTCTCTTTCTCTGCTCTCTCTCTTCCTTCTTTCCTTATTTCTTTTTCATCCCTTTTGTTTGTTCNTGTATTATAGAAGAGATACAGTGTGGCGGCGGTGGTGGTGATGGAGATAAAAACGTAGATGACACCCCTAGTATCAGCGATACCAACAATGGTGATGGTGATGGTGATACCTCTGAATCACGGTGTGCAACGGTGCAGGAAGAGGACGACTCGTCGTCATCGGATTCACAGGAGACGATAGAAAGGCAAGAACTTCCATTTAGCATTTTAAGCGAAACTGAACGACACTTTAAACGTTTTAACATGTATGGTAGGGATGTGAAAATTATGCTGACCCCTTTGAGTAAGGGTTCAAACCCTCTTGTGTGGTTCGAAAACGTCATGGAGCACCTGTTAGAGTATTTCAAAAGTAAAGCAGTTCGGGATGCCGATCAGGTGGGGATGACCATTAGAAACGACAGCAACCCCGATAAAGAAGTCGCAATTTCATTCCGTCGTTCAGACCAATTAAACCATGAAGTGATTTCGACGGTCATTTCTAAAGTGGTGCAGAGCAATGATACCTTTCTCACTTCGGCTCCACTGACCATCTCGCTGCATCATATAGCCATGCCCGTCGGTCGTGGTAGGGGGCGTTTTACCAGACCAAACATTTTGAATTTCAATGATTTTTGTCGTAAGAAAAGATCTATCATCACTGTAAATAATAATGACAATTTGTGCCTCGCACGAAGCATCGTGGTAGCCATGTCGCTACGCTCCGGTGACGATGATGACGCCGCAAAAAAACGTGTGCAGTGTGATACAGGTTTGGTACAAACCACACGGGCGAATGCATTATGTGTGAAACATGGCGTGGATCTTACAAACGGAGGGGGTTTGGAGGAAATCAAGAAATTTCAGAGGGGGTTAAAAGATTGGAAAATAACAGTTTTTACAGATAGAAAAGGTCGCGAGGTGCTCTTTGAAGGTCCAGATGGAGATGAAAACAAACGAATAGACTTAATTTATGAAGCCGAGCATTTTAATGTCATCAAAAGTCTAACTGGGGCATTTAGTTGCACCTACTACTGCGATAGCTGTAAAAAACCGTACAATACCCGTGGTGATCATGTATGTGAAAACGCATGTAAACGCTGTGGAGCAGCAAGCGCCTGCAAATCATTCAATGTGATACATTGCAATAGATGTGGGCGGGACTTTTTAGGACCGCGTTGCCTTGAAAACCATCTGAAAATGCGGGGGAATTCAGCGTCTCTGTGCGATGAACTCAGGAAATGTTCCAAGTGCTTAAAGGTGTATAAGACCTCGGGACGAAATGGTGTGCATAAGTGTGGAGAAGAATATTGCTCGCTATGTAAAGTCCACTACGTGCGTATCCATCAATGCTATATGCAACCTGTAAATGTGAAAAATTACTCAAGTAAAAACGATATATTGTACATTTTTTTTGATTTGGAATGTAGGCAGGATCTGATGTTCGAGGGAAAAAACGGAATGTTTGAACATATACCGGTGCTTTGTGTTGCTGAGCAAGCATGCAAAGCATGCTGGAGTGAAAAAGATTCAGACTATCTATGTGGTAGTTGTGGCATCCGTCAACATTGTTTTGCAGGGGTCGATCCGGTTGAAAAGTTTTTCGACTATTTAACTCTCCCGAGGACACAGTTTAAACAGATAATATGCATTGCGCACAACCTCCAGGGGTACGATGGTCAGTTCCTTTTGAGACACATAGTATCGAATGTGAAAAAGATACCGGATGTTCTGATGCGTGGAACAAAGATAATTTCTATGAGATTGGAGGGACTTACCTTTATCGATTCACTAAACTTTCTCCCCATGCCCCTCGCAAAACTACCTAAAACTTTTAATTTGGATGTGAGCATCAAGAAAGGACATTTCCCTCATTTTTTCAACGGAGCGGACACCCAAAATTATGTTGGTATTATACCAGAAAAGAAATATTTTGGGTATGACTACATGACATCGACGGGTAAAAAGGAATTTGGCGTATGGTTTGAAGGGGTGAAGGACGACATCTATGATTTTAAAAAGGAGATGACGGAATACTGCATCAACGATGTGTTCATATTAAGGAGAGCGTGCACTGAGTTTTCTACGCTGTATGAAAATCTCACCAGGGTCAACCCCTTCAAGGAGTCAGCGACCATCGCCGGATCCTGTCTACTTACATTTAAGAAAAATTTTCTTAAGAAAAATTGTGTGGGCATCATCCCTGCTGGTGGTTACAGATGGCGAGACCGGCAATCTCACGAAGCCATGATGTGGTTGATCTCTGAAGAGCGGGAGAGGGGGATAAGAATAAGACACGCCGGAAACGATCAGGAAGCAAGATTCATGGGGAAGAAGGTAGATGGTCTCCACAAAGACGGCGAAAATACCACCGTATTTGAATATTATGGGTGTTTTTTCCATGGATGCAGAAGTTGTTTCCCCGAAGGCCGAAATAAACCCATCCACAACAACAGCAATGAGACCATGGAAATGAGGTACGAGGCAACCATGTCCAGACGAGAAGTTCTCTTAAAGGGTAATTGCTCGTTGATAGAGATTTGGGGATGTCAATTCAGGGAATATTTAAATACAAGCCCCGACTTGAAAAGTTATCTTCAAACCCATCCAATGACAGTAAAGGCACCGATGGACCCTCGAGATGCGTTTTATGGGGGGAGAACTAACGCGACGAAACTATACCATAAGGTATGTGAAGGTGAAAAAATCATGTATATAGATGTTTGCTCTCTTTACCCGTATGTAAATAAATGGAGGAAATACCCAGTAGGTCATCCGACAATTTTTGTGGGCGATCAATGCCCACCCATTGAAGAATGCGAGGGTTTTGTAAAATGCACGATTTTACCTCCAAGAGGATTGTACCACCCCGTATTGCCTTACAGATGTGGGGGTAAATTAACATTTCCCTTATGTAGAAGTTGTGTTGAGGGGAGTGTTCAAGAGGATTGCCCCCACGACTGCGAAAATGAAAGAGCCATAACAGGGACGTGGGTGACCGAGGAGGTGAAGAAGGCGCTACAGATGGGGTACAAGATAAAAGCATATCATGAGGTATGGAATTACAAGATTACAACATACGACAGGGCATCCAATGAAGGTGGACTGTTTTCACCCTATATAAATAAGTTTTTAAAACTTAAACTAGAGGCAAGTGGTTGGCCTAGCGGTTGCAATTCGGAAGAGGATAAGAAAAAATTCATCGATGATCTTTATGAAAGGGAGGGGGTAATGTTGGAGCCTGAGAAGATTGAGGAGAACCCCGGTCTGAGATGCATCGCGAAGCTTTCGCTAAACTCTCTTTGGGGCAAATTCGGCCAAAAGGAGGACCACCCGCAAACAAGGGTGATTAAGAGTTTTGGAGAGTTGTGCGATGTTCTCACCGACCCCAATATCGAGGTCAAGGGTATCATACCGTGTGAGGAGGCCCTCTTCATCAACTGTGTGATACATAAGGAGGCATTAAAACCTTCGAAAAACGTAAACATACCGATTGCTTGTTACACTACTACGCATGCACGTCTTGTACTCTACGAGTACTTGGAGAGGTTAGGAGATAGGGTACTCTATTTTGACACTGATTCAATTATTTATGTAGAGAAAGATGGTTGTTGGTCACCGCCTACAGGTCCATTCTTAGGCCAGATGACGGACGAACTAGTCTCATATGGGGATGGAAGCTACATAGTAGAGTTTGTCTCTGGAGGGCCGAAAAATTACGCTTATATGGTTGCATGTGGTGGCGACACTACAAACACTAAAACTGTGTGTAAGGTTAAGGGGGTTAGAGTAAACGGGTCCACCGAGAAATCTGTTTCATTTGCCAGTCTGAAGAGCATGGTGAAAAATCACACGGGGCCCATAAATCTTTTGATTCCCAAACAAATTCACAGAACGTCAGACCATGTTGTCATCACGAAAGATGACCGTAAAAGGTACCAGGTTGTGTACACTAAAAGACGGCGAGTTGGAGAGTTTGATACTGTACCATTTGGATATATAGAATCTTGAAAATTTTGTGCTGAATTATTTATTGATTTATTTATTGAATTATTTATTGAATTATTTATTATACATTAATTATGTTATTTATTGTACCTTATTTATTGTTATTAATTTCCTCTTATATTTGAATACATATTTATTT
>KZ308884.1:330249-340475 GCA_000376725.2 Ladona fulva
TATAATTACACATAGTGAAATCAAATGAAACTGTTATTTTTTATTTTATTACAATCTGCTATTTTTAATATAGTTAATATCGCTTTCAGCACTATGATGGAGATATTTTACCCCAAATTCGTCAAGAACAAGAAAAGGAAGATGAATGAAAATAGAATATCATTCCGTATTTTGAGGTAAATTTTTTAAATCTACATCGTGCATCAATATTATTCTCTTCGATAGTAAATAAATTTATACAGTCAAAAAGGATTTGGAAATTCTTTCCATTCTATTCACAAACATGACCTTTTCATTTTTGTACCAGTTCTGATGAGGAGACCGAGGATGAAGTAGTCTGCAACCAGTTGGGCGACAAAAAGCTTTACGGCGACTTATCTTCTCTTCTAGCATGATTTAAATATTAAATAAAATAATTAAGCATATAAATTGAAAATCAGAGGCGTTTATTGTCATTTACATCATGTCAGTCCCCCTAGTCGCTCCATTCACGATGACCATAAGCGGTCCAACCATGAGCGGTAAGTCCGTGTGGATGGAAAAGTTCCTCAGCGCGATAGACTCATTAGTGGTCACTAAGTTTGAGAGTATAATTTGGTGCTATTCTGAGTTTCAATCGATTCCACCGAAATTAAGGGGAAATCCTAAAGTAAAATTTCATCAAGGTGTTCCCGATTTAAATGAGTTGGCTAATAATAATAATTCCAGAGTTCATCGTCTGATTTGCCTCGATGATTTAATGATGGAAATCGATTCTTCTATAGTAAACTTATTTACAAAGGGCGCGCATCACTGGAACTTGAGTGTAATTTTTATAACGCAAAATTTGTTTCATCAAGGCAAGGGACGCAGAGATATCTCCTTAAACTCTCACTATATAGTATGTTTTAAAAACCCCCGTGACCGAAGTCAGATATTTCATCTCGCAAGACAAATTTACCCTGAAAACCCTCTTTATCCAGGATGCGTTTAGAGATGCGACTTCAAAACCACACGGGTATTTGTTTATTGATTTAAAACAGAATACAGCCGAAGATCATCGGATTAGAACTAACATATTCCCAGAAGATAAGTTTACGTTCGTATACGTCCCAAAAAGTAAAAATAAAAGACGATTGCATTAGAAATGAGGTTTAGTAATCAATCATGTCCCGTGCTGTAAAGAGTTGTCTTGACATGCTCAAAGCTCTCTGCAAGATGAAATCTGAGCAGAGGGTAGCCATTTTGAAAAATTGTGATAAGAAATTAGTTCATGCGATTTGCGAGTGCGTTTTAAATGTCTTAAAAGGCAACGTTCAATTAAAATCCTGTCATAAACGAAGAATATCTCGTTACAAGAAGATCTTGCGGAAAATTATAAAGCGTGGAGGTTGTTGGAAAAAGAAAAGAAGCATAATCCAGAAAGGCGCAGGCTTTCTACCGATAATTATAGGTACAGCTTTGAGCAGTTTGATTGGATCATTGATTAAATAATGGAGCATGCAAAGAAAATGATTTTGATCCCTAGTGAGGTTATGGAAAGATTTCCAAATGAAAGAGATTCAGACCGCATTTCACGTCTTGATGAAGAAATGAAAAATATACTACATACCGAGAGTATTTCTGACAACGATAAATGGAATATGTACAGAGAGAATCTTTTAAAGTACTTGAATCATGTGGAAAGACAAAAGAAACCGACATACTTACCTCTTGTCGATATACCTGGCACACCCGATCAAGATAAAACGTCTGGTTCAAGAAACTTAGAGGATGGAGAATCAGGTAAAGTTGCACTCGGTGATGAAATTTTAAATTCCGTTCCTCAAACTTTTAGAAGGAAAGCCAGTTTGCTCCACGATAGAATTTTAAGAAGTGGTAAAATCACATGGGATTCGCGAGGCGTGGTTACCATTGACGGTCGCACTATACCGCAATCGAACATTACAGATCTAATAAACGATGTAGTTAGACCACGCAAAAATACTAGTCCTGACGGTTGGGAAGTATTTTGCAACGCTTTGCGAGAAATTAACATACCTCAAGAATATATTGGAAATCAGAAGAGATGGGATTTCATTCGTGACCTAGGATTTATAGAGAAAGAATCAAAACCTTTACCCTTAAGAGCATCGAGCGAAAAGGCTAAAGTTCGATATTCCCCATATAAAACCAGACGTTGGGAAAAATTTCATTTATAATGAGCATTGGTGAAACATACTTAGACGCTAGTAATCCATCTGGCTACTCGGGCGCATCAAGACTTGTTAATAGCCTTAAGGGGAAGTATTCACCCAAAGAAGTTAAGGAATGGCTCCAAGGTTTGGATGCATACACTCTTCATAAAGCTGTTCGACGCAAATTTCCCAGGAATCGCTACCATATAACCAATATCGATGATCTTTGGCAATGCGATCTCATCGACATGCGTAATCTAAAAGAGCACAATGATGGATATGGTTACCTATTATCTGTGATAGATACTTTTAGCAAATACGCTTGGGTTACGCCACTTAAGCTAAAAACAGGCGAAAATGTTAAATCTGCTTTTCAGAAAATATTTAAGAAAACGGGTAGAAAACCAATCAATATACAGACTGATAAAGGTGGCGAATTTACCTCTCGCTTAGTGAAAAAGTATTTCAAAGAAAATGGAATAAATTATTACGTGACACAAAATCCCGATGTAAAGGCTAGTATAGTAGAACGTTTCAACAGAACTCTCAAAACGAGAATGTGGCGTTATTTTACAGAACATAATACCCGGAGATATATGGATGTTTTACCAAAATTATTGAACGGTTACAATCATGCATTCCATTCTAGCATCAAAATGGCTCCGGCTGATGTAAACGAGAAAAATGTTTATAATGTTTGGAAAAATTTATACAGCACTGTAAAAGATAAAGTTACAAAACCTAAACTGCGCGTTGGCGATATGGTACGATTATCCCGAATAAAATCGGTGTTTGACAAAGGTTATGAAAGCAACTGGACTGAGGAATTGTTTAAAATTCGTAAAGTAATAAATAGAAAACCTGTAGTTTATGTTGTGGAGGATCAAAGAGGTGACGAGATTGAAGGAAGGTTCTACGAACCGGAACTGCAGCGCGTCAGAGTTTCTAAAACGCGTGATTATAAAATAGATAAAATACTTAAGTATAGGGGTAAAGGGGTCAAAAGAGAGGCGTTCGTCAAGTGGAAAGGATACCCAGATAGTTTCAGCTCTTGGGTTAATATCAAGTATATTAAAAAGTTAAGATGAAGGATCAGTATTATATTACTCTGCCAAGTAACAGCAGCATGAATTCATTTCCCGGCAACACCACGACTAGTTTTCGAACGCAGTTACCCCGGAGAATCGAACTTAATGGTGAATGGGAAGTTGCCGTGGTAGAATTCCAATATCCGTGCTCCCTACTAACGATAACGAATGGGAATAATATCATTAGAATATGGGGTGATCAAGGTAAAAGTGAGAAGTTCCGCATCAAACCGGGAAATTACGAAAGCGTTTCGACCGTCTTACATGAACTAAATGGCATAGATAAAATTTCATCTCGCTTCATTTTTGTAATGGATATAAATAGTCATCATGTTTTTATTAACGCCGGTCGAGATTCCGCAAATCTTATAGAGGGGAAGACAAAGAAGCCGTACATGACTTTTTCACCGAAGTTAGCCCTTCAACTCGGATTTGATCCAAAACTTCAAGTTTCAGTGGGTAGTGTCTCAAATCATCCCGCCAATTTATTCCTGGGGTTTCCTCATCAAATGCTGATATATTGCGATATTGTGGAACAACAGTTTATTGGCGATACATGCGCGCCGCTCCTCAGAATGGTAAATATGGATACTAGAAAATATGTTTACGGATCTCAAAAACTGATAAGTTTTGACTCTCCTCATTACGTTCCTCTGATGCGACGTGAATTTGATAACATCGAGATTGATTTAAGAGACGACACGGGCAATAGGATTCCATTTGAGTTTGGAACGTCGGTCGTGAAACTTCATTTTCGAAGATCGAATTAAAATGGTAAGAGAAAAGCCGGCCATTCTTCATGACCCTTACTTGCAATATTATGAGAATCAAGCAGGTAAGAGGATATCAAACGTCTATAGGGGTATTGAATACCAACGCGGTCATGGCATTGGTAGTTTTTTGGGAGGCATCTTTAGGTCGGCTTTACCTATCCTTTCCAGAGGTGCTAAGGCCGTCGGTAAGGAGATTCTACGTACCGGTGTGCACTTACTAGGTGACGTAGCCCAGAACAAACCTATCCGTGAATCGGTGTTGAGGCGCGTGGATGAAGCCGGCGATAATCTGAAGAGGAAAGCCGTTGATTCGATTGACAAATTAATGAAAGGTGCAGGCTATAAGAAACGCCGAATCGTCAATCGTGGTCATTCTTCATCAGTATCTCCGAGAAGAAGGAAGCCTCAGAGAAAGCGAAAGCCGCAGAAAGGGAAAAAGAAATCGAAGAGGAAAGGGAAAAATATCAAAAGAAAAGTTCGTCGTCAATCGATGAAACGTGAGATAGATATTTTTGATTGAAATGGCGTTCTTGCATTCTCATTCTTGCGAATGTACTAAATCCGAGTTGGATCTGTTTGCGATCCCACCCACTCAAACCAGCATTCGCAATTCCCAATGGGTTCATTACAAACCTCTTTCGTCAATAAATGACGATTCACCATTGGAGTTTGTTGTCAGCGGTGCTGGTGACGAATATATCGATCTCGGACATACATTAATTCACTTAGTTGCTAAAATTGTCCAAACAGACGGAACCAATACTGCGGAGGAGCAGAAAGTCGGACCAGTAAATAACTTTTTGCATTCTCTCTTCTCGCAAGTGGATGTTTATTTGAATCAAAAGCTGATTTCTCCGCCTAGCAACACTTATGCTTATAGATCCTACATTGAAAATTTACTTTCATACGGTCCTGCAGCGAAAAAATCTCACTTAACGATGTCGCTATGGTACGACGATACAGCCGGTTTAATGGATAATCTTGATCATCATAATGCTGGACTAGCAAAGAGAAGAAGTTTAACAAAAACGAGCAAACCATTTGACATGATCGGATGTATTCATTCTGATATATTCAATCAGGACAAATTCCTTTTGAACGGAGTCGAACTTCGTGTTAAAATGATTCGGTCGAGGGATACATTCTGTCTCATGTCTGAAACACCGTATGCAAAGGTAAAGATATTGGACGCCACTCTTTTAGTGAGACGAGTTTGTATTAACCCAAGCGTGCTCATTGCGCATAGTAAAATTCTAGAGAAATCGCCTGCTAAGTATCCGTTGACAAGAGTTGAAGTTAAAGTACTTACAATCTCTTCAGGAGTGCAAAGTAAAGTCATAGACAATATTTTTATCGGGCAGCTACCGAAACGATGCATCATCGGGTTCGTAACGAATGCTGCCTTTAATGGTGATACTACGAAAAACCCGTTTAATTTCCAACATTTCTCGATGACCCACTTGTCTCTCTACATTGATGGCCAACAGATACCCTCCAAACCTCTTCAAACGGATTTCACGAACGACAAGTTACACGTCATGGCATACCATACATTGTTCAGCGGTACTGGTATCCATTTTCTCAACGAGGGGAATGATATTTCCAGGGAAGAGTATCCTCACGGATATTGTCTCACTGCTTTCGATTTGACTCCGGATTTATCATCTAATTCTCATTCGCATTGGAATCTAATGAGACAGGGAAGTCTTCGACTCGATGTTCGATTTGAACAACCACTTCCAGAAACATTGACCTGTGTTATCTATGCGGAATTCGATAATATAATCGAAATCGACCGTCATCGCAATATTTTGGTCGATTTTGGTGGATAAAATAGAATTGCTAACTTTTTCACGCTCAGTTCGGTCGCAGACTCTATAGCTATAACATGACGAATCTGTTCATAGACTTTCAAGCATGCGTCGATGATGCCGGGGAGTTTGTACTGAAAGAAGTTGCAGTCCTCGACTACGAAAATAATTTACTACAACACTGGCTGGTAACACCACCATTTTCCGCCGAATATTTGGGGGTGAAAGCCAAGAAACAAAACAACTGGTTGGAAACATATCATCACGGCATAAGTTGGGAGGACGGCTACATACGCCACCAACTTCTGGTCAGGAAGCTGTACAATATCTGCCGAGGCTATAAAAAAATTTACGCTAAAGGATTAGAAAAGACAATATACTTGTCAAATCTGTTACGAGTATCTGTTATCAATCTTGAATCGGTGGGGTGTCCATCGTTGAAGAAGTTGAACGAGCTGAATATCAATGCTCCAAGGTGCTTCCATAAAAATCATAAATACAGCCGATTATCTTGCGCAGTCTCAAATATTTACCGAATCGCATACTGGTTTTGCGAGTGTGACATTCAGTGAAATATGAATTCGATACAACTCAGAAATGTACTGAGTAACGTTAAGGTTTTTCAGGATATCACCACTGGGGTTTATGCAGCGGATACACTTCCAATACATACCCAACGACCATGCGCGATCATAGCTAATACTGATCCTAAACATAAACCTGGTGAACACTGGGTTGCGTTCTTCATCGATGAAATTAACGTGTGTGAATATTTTGATAGTTTTGGGATGCCACCGGTCATCAGTTCTCATCGAAAATTCATCAAGAGGAATTCCAATCGGTGTACATACAACGACACACCGTTGCAAAGCCCTACATCAAACGTGTGTGGACATTATTGTCTCATGTTTCTTTACTTAAAGTGTATCAAAGAGATATCGATTCTTAAATACTTTACTAACGATAGACAAAGGAATGATACATTTGTAAAACGCTTTGTAAACCAAATAATATCCAAAA
This sequence comes from Ladona fulva, assembly GCA_000376725.2. NCBI lineage: Eukaryota > Metazoa > Arthropoda > Insecta > Odonata > Libellulidae > Ladona > Ladona fulva. The sequence continues at coordinate 337,098 of KZ308884.1, forward strand.
ATGATTTTTTATGTGATAATTCTGATTGTATAATTCAATCCTGTAAACAATGCTGGTTGTAAAAATATGTATATTTATAGTAATAATAAATTTAAACATAAAGTGAATCATNTTGGAGACACAAAACACTTGGGTTAAAATCATTAATTAACAGTTTCAGCTCCTCATGATGGGAGTAGAAACCGTTACAATTCCATTGTAACAATAGAAACCTCTTCCCCTAATCAAACCCATTCATGTTTGGTTATACTGCAGGCATGATGAAGTTGTTACAAGGCATGGTTATTAATCAATAAATAAATAGACCGCTAAAAACTTTATAAGGCTAGATTAAAAATAAAGGGAACTTGATGATATGTTATCCACATCATCTAATAATTTTCTGCCGGTCTCCCTTTTTCTTGTACCTTAGTTTTTTCAATTCCTCCTCTGATATGTCTTCCATATCAGAGGGGATTGGTGATGGGGACTTGTTCCTTGGTTGGGGATGTTCCGGAATGGCACTTGTTTTGGAGGGCATTCTGTTCTTCTTTGACTGAACGGCCAGTTTCTGGCTTTCCGTTACAGTGGCAGCAAAGGTGGTCAATATCACTTTACAGGGAGCACAGACGGGAGGGAGTTGGGTCTGAGTACCCATCTCCTTAGTCTCGACCACTCTGGTAGCTACAGCGGCATATGAGGGGCCCTTATGCTGAGGTGTTAAGGCTTTCATTTCTCTCTTAGCTTCCATATAGGATAGCTTTCTTTTGACCTTGATCTCCTGAATTGCTCTCTCTTGTTTGAATATGGGGCAGCTGGGTGACCATGCAGGGTGCTCACCACTGCAGTTCAAGCACTTCGTGGCAGTCAGGCAATGTCCTTCATGTTTATTTCCTCCACAGCGTCCACACTTCTCTACCTCAGCACACCGAGAGGAGGTGTGGCCAAACTTTTGGCACTTGTAACACCTCATCGGATTCGGGATAAATACTCTCACAGGCAGGGAGAGATATCCAGCTGTGATCCTTTCAGGGAGGTTAGTTCTTGCAAATTTTAGGACTAGATTTGGTGTGTCGATAAGTATACCATCCCTGCGAGATTTAATCCTCCGCACACCAACAACACCTTGTTCCTTTAATTCTCCCAGTATCTCCTCATCACTAATGCCCATTAAATCGTAGCTGAAGACCACACCCTCAACAAAGTTGAGGGTTCTGTGAGCTTCAACTTTTACAGCCACATCGTGAAACATGGTGGCTGTCTTGAGTTTCGCTGCCTGTTTTTCATCTTTTACCTCTACTAAAATTGACCCATCTCTGAGGCGCTTTACTGAGGTCACTTCTCCAGCCAGAAATCTCAATACCCTATGTAATGCAAAGGGAGATATCTTTTTTAAGGCTCCTTCCACTATACTTGAAATAATGAAAAATCTTTCATTACTGTTACAATTAGTTTTCCTTGCTATATCAGCATCGGTGCAATGCCTTTTGTTAAGGAAAGTATTATCATCCATAATAGAATGGTAACTTTCATCCCCGAGACTCCCCACCCACCATGGAGCCCAACAAGGGGACACTGAACTTCAGCGCCAGGGCTATCTCAGGGATATAGCTTCGCAGCCACTCTCCCTGCAAGCCAAATGCATCTCCAGTGGCCCCAAGCTAACCCAGCTGGTGTACACTAGAAAGGAGCCTCCCGGCTCCCCAGCCGCCAGCAGCCGATTGACCGGGAGTGGGTTAGCTCCCGGCCACCCGTCTAGGAGAGGCAGGGGCATAAGTGGAGTGTTGTGGATACCTCCCCCCTTAGGGAGGTCCCCTCATCCACCAGGATCCCCTTTCCCTCCGACACGGGTCGCCATGCACGGCAAACGCATGGGTGGGCGTTCTGCACTCAGAGAGGGCCAGCAACAAATGAGTAGAAGAAAATGATGGGGTGATTGATGGTGAGAAAAGATGTGATGGAGCATGAGAGCCCTCCCTGTGCCCCCCCCTCACCACGTGGAGGAACCCACACCGAGGGGATGAATGATTAGTGAGGTGACGTAAAATATTTAATAGTTTGAAGCATCTGTCCTTCAGACCGTTTATGTGGGTTCTCCAATTAAGCCTTCTATCTAAATCCATAACCAAGAAGCGTAATGTCTCAGTGGTTGGCAAAAGATGACGGTTTAGCTTAAGAGAGGGTTGGGGGAATATTCCTCTGAGTCTATGGAAGTGAATACATTTTGTTTTTTCTCTAGAAAAACAGAGGCCGTTAGAGCAGGACCACCTCTGCAGTCTGTTGGAGTTGTCTCTCTGCAGTATTTAGTTTTGGAGATCTGCAGAAGATTGCCAGATCATCAACATACAGAGATGCCATCACTGGTTGTCGAATGCAATCAGCAACATCATTGATTGACCTACCAGAAACACACCTTCATACCAGATTCGATTTAAGATTTTAAGAAGCTGCTCCATACCAGAAGGAGGGAGGTTCCTTAAGAAGGCATTGTGTACCTGGTCACTTCCAGGGCATGTGTCCGTAGTTTCCCCTATGGCTGTAGACAGTTCCCATAGGCTGAACTGGTCATTATAGGGAGCAGTGGAGTTTCCAATTCTGAGGTTAATTTGTATACTCTCCACTCTGTCCTTTATTTGGCAGAATGAGGCATCGTACATCTGGCTACTGCTGATTTTAGCATAATGCTCCCCAAAAGCATTGCTGATGTCTAGTAAGGAGGTCACTGTGTGATTGCCAGCTACCAGGTGTGTAATTGGATGGATGTGATGGGTGCCTGTGATACTTTTTACTTTCCTCCAGACTTCTGTAATTGGAGTTCTATGGGGAGTTCTATGGGAAATTCTGGAGACATACTGGATCCAAGAAGCTTTCTTTGCAGTTTTCACCATTTGCCGTGCCTTTGCTTTGAGTCTCCAGAAGGTAGCAAGATTCCTTGTGGTGGGGTATCTTTGAAAGATAAGAAGTGCTCTTTTCCTCTTCCGGATGGCCTCAGCGCACTCCTCGTTCCACCACGGAACTAAGTGGCGAGTTAGTCGGCCTGACGACTTTGGGGTGCAAGAGCTGGCTGCCTGGATTATAGCTGCTGTGAAGGCCTCAATGTTTTGTAGGGTGTCAGTTTTCCCATTGTTAGTAAAGTTAAAAAAGTCTTAAAATCATGCCAGTTTGTTTTACTTAAAATCCATCTGCCTGCATGGATAAAATACTCTGATATGTAACCAGGTTTCTCCAGAAGTAAAGGAAAATGATGACTGCCACACAGGTTAAAATAGGTTGCAGTGGAACTAGAGCACATGAATAGATCAATTACAGAAAATTCACCGTTAAAAGAGTTAAAACGTGTCTTTTCCCCATCATTAAGTAAAATTAATTAATTGTTAATTAAGTAAAATTAAATTAATT
>KZ308885.1:0-190815 GCA_000376725.2 Ladona fulva
TTCCAGCCAATTAGATATTACCGACCAGCTTTCGGAATGGAGCACTAAAAAATCTCCAGAAAATCGAAAAAATATCGTTGGGAATGGGAAAATAATTCGTTGGGAAATCCGCATTCGGTCAGGAAATATCTTAGAAACACCTCGCATACTATAGTTAAATTTTTGTTACAATTCAACGTTTATGTCAACTATTCAATGAGAAACATTATAGTATGCGTCTTCTTCTAGTTCACTACTTTTCACTTCCATCAAACCAAGGATGATTTACGACGTTATTCCACAAAAAATGCAGAATGCTTGGGTCCATGATGTAACGATGATCAAAAGGCGGCAAGGAAACCGCCTTTGGAGTATGAACGAATTCACTCAACAGCTGGCAGCACTCACAACAGACTGCAGTGACATCTATCTTGATGCTTTAAACTATCTCGAGCTTCTCCCGAAGGCAGCTTGTTTTCTCCTCCTCCCGGGATTTCGTTTCCCGCCCCATCTCTCCATACCTTCACTATCTCTTCCCCATCCCAAAGAGCCCACGAATTCATAACCGTAGATGGGCGAGGATTTGGGTCAGAGGTAGAAAGAACTCTTTGAAAAGGCGATGAACCGAAAGGAAAGGTCAGAATGCTTTTGAGAGGCGGTGACCACGAGGTCTCAAAAGATTCCAACGTAACATTACAGGTGAAAGGATTTCCAAGAGTGCTTCTAAGGTTGCTTCCGATCGCAAAAAATTCACTCCATCACGATTGGACCGGAGGCTGGGAGATCTGCATATCTTTGAGAACAACTTTTAAAGGGACGGAGGGAGAGAAAGGAGAAATGAAGATGCAAAATACTACAGAGGTGATAAATAACAATACATGAAGTTCTGTACAAAATAGGAGAAAATTCGAAAGAAGAAAACTATGTATCGTTAATTTTAAAATATTTTGGTTGAACTGGAAACTATTTTTTGGTAAAAAAAAATGCCATTTTTCAGTGGAAGAATTTTTGTAATGTAAATATAATTATATTATAATTTGTAATTATATAACTTCTCAAATGAATAAATGCTATGAATGTAATCAAATTTTTTTTATTATATGTTCAAATTAAATTATATTTATCCATCTGTGTTTCATCTATATTATAATTTATTTTTATAAGATGTAAGTTCATTTGCGGTATCTTCGTTGTAACTTGTGAGTACAACACGTCAATTAATTTCCATTTCTATAAGCTAGTGTTTGTGTAGTATTCTCCTACTGCATGAAGAATCTGATCTTGGATTGTACTTGAATTACAATTTGAAATCTTTTTTTGTTAAAAAAATCTATTCGTAAAATCTCATACAGAAACGTATTTNATCTTCGTTGTAACTTGTGAGTATAACACGTCAATTAATTTCCATTTCTATAAGCTAGTGTTTGTGTAGTATTCTCCTACTGCATGAAGAATCTGAGCTTTGATTGTACTTGAATTACAATTTGAAATCTTTTTTTGTTAAAAAAATCTATTCGTAAAATCTCATACAGAAACGTATTTTTTAAATCGCGATTTGCAATTGCAATGAATAAAAATTCATGGAGAAGTGAGAAATTTAACGACAAAGGCATAGAGATACTTAAAAGGAGTTTCCTTCCCATTGGAATCCGTATTAATTTAAAAACATCTTCGTGTATAATTTATAGATTATCTACTGCATTAAATTCTTCTCCCGGCGGAATTCTGCATTGTTTCTTTGAAAAAGAGGCTGATGTCTTTCGGAAGTAGTGCGCAACGACATCTCCTTATCGATTCATTATTAAGGTTGCGATGTAATTTATCTACTTCCTGTAAAAATTAAAATCGCTAGCATGAGTAGATAGTTAATTATCATATATTAACATACGATGCCGCTAGACGTTTTTTTATTCTTGCATAAATGCCACTCCTTGGAGATGATCCAGTATTAAACTTCAATTTGAGTTGAAAAATACAATTTTGTCGTACATGATCCAAAGTATGGTAGAGAAAATATAATCTCTAAAAGAGCGATGAAGAGTGGCAAAAAGTCATTGGTATTTTTGTAAACAAAGACACATTATAAGGCTCATTAAGACACTGGCAGTTTTTCACTATACTTTATATTTTATTTCGGTTTAGCCACATTTTCAATGGGATTCACTGTGTACATATCAAGGGGTTTTTAGTTATGACTTTAAATAAACACCATAGTAATTTGTTTAAAATTATAGCATGATGACACTACATATATCTTTCAAAACACCCAATATATTGTATTTTCATAACCATAACATTGCAACGTATAAAAAATAATAATAATAATACCTCTCTAAATTTCTCTTAAAATGAAAAAAACGATGCGATATATCTCCGTTTATGCTCTGTTAATCTGTTTTATAACAGATTAATAGTGTGTACATCAATATCTGGAAAAGCGGGAAACTACTACTCGATCATCCGCCGTAGGGTTGGCAAAATTTAGGCCCCATCTTCTTCGGACGGACGGAAAATTTGACAAATGCGTTTTTTGTGGTGAGAAAAGTGCGAAAATGAGAAAAACAGACGAAAGAAGAAGAGATGAAGTTGCGAAGGCCATTCGCCGCCAGAATCTCTTTTTGCAGAGGAGATGATGAATAGTCTCTCTGGAACTTTTCAATCAAAAGAAAGAGCCGAAAAAATTTTTAATTTTCCGCGGAGTGTGCATTGAATGGGAGCAGCTTTGGCTGTGAAGTGAATAGAAAGGCATCTGCAGTTGAATTAAAACGTGAGCTTTTTTACCTCCTTTTCGACTTTGGTCAGATCAAAGGAAAAGTAGTGGGAAGTACGAGTTGCCGCCCTAAAGGAACCAACCATTTCCGCGCCTTTGCTCGTTTTCCGGAAACTTCGAATTGGTACTCTTTCAGTCTTCGTCAGCGAACGTAACGTTATACGCCGCGTTTTCCGCGAGAGAATGAAACTGTTGCAGGGTAGAGATCTCCAATGTGAAATATGGCTTTAAAAATGTGGAATTCATAGGAACTTCAATTACCGCATGTGAATTTTTCCTAATCCTAGCATAAAAGAGGCAACGTTTTGGTGAAAACAAAGTTTCCAATATTTGAATCAGTGTTTCAATTTAATGAACTTGTAAATCGAATTTCTTCAATAAAGAAATATGTGATATGCAGTGAGATTCGTTCCGATAAATATATAGAATACGTAACGGACCGAAATATTTTTAATTTACTTGAAAAACTCCCACAAATAGATATACTACAAAGAGAGTACTAATTACTAGTAATTTCAACTCGATCGACGCTTGGTGCAAATGAAAAGAAATTATGAAATCAGTACAGTTACACCACGAACACAACACCAATAAATAAAGGACGCAAATGGTCCTTCTGAAGCCTTTATTTTTTAAATTTTATAGCAACGAATATTTAAGGCTTTCTTTACATTTTATTGAAAATCTAAATATGATGATTTTCCATCATCGTTATTGTTTCTTCTGAGGCATTATAAATAAAACTGAATACCAAAAACTAAAAGCCCAAAACTACGAGAGCAGAAAAAATACATGTGCAATAAAGGTGTGTATCTACCAGCTATAATTTGAATTATTACAGCGCTAGCTATAAAAATGTGTTAAGTACACTCTCCTGTATTTAAGAATGAAAAAATGGAGCAAGTACAAATTATCATAGGAGATTAGCTGAATTTCTTGTTGATTCCCATCACGGAGATTATATTCAACCAATTATATAGAATTCTTCTTTAAAGAAGAGAATCAAGCTCTCCTCTTAGCAAATAATGTTACTTAATGCAAACAATCCACTTTGTCGCCTCATTATTTACGCGATAAGCTAATGTTGTTTCTAGAATTTACCATGAAATTTTATTGGTCAAAATCCTATCCAGTACTTTTCAATTCCTAGATATCCTTATCATCTAGAGAATTAGGATCCTTAATACTGTGCGACTTTTAAAAGTGCCCGTTCTGTGTTGCGATGAGGAAAATTAAGCGTAAAAATTAATGAAGTCTACATTCGGAAACAATCACACATCTATCTCTTATTTTACATTATTTAAGAGGCTCCTTTCTAGGGTAAAAAATGAGAACGATATCTGTTGTCCGTACGAAGGCGTTTTTGATTCGTAAATGTTAACGATATTGCTGTACTTTATCAAATTCTTCGCAAAATTGAATGGGAGGTCCTATTCGGAGATAAAAATAATAAATGCTTAAGATTATTGAATTATTATTTCATTTCTTTTGCGCCTAACATTATTTGCTTCAAATTCAAATCTGTAGAAAAGCACAACAATTTCTTATAAAAAGTTTTCCGACTCATCTCTGAAGTCAAGTCAACCATTGGGAAAGTATTGCTAAAGCCGCTCGAAAGATTTTTTTTTCTTGAAGATCGTAAGTTGAATCTATGATTTTCAAGATCATTCTTTGGTGCACATCTTTGGTACCTGCGGTTTATCCTACAACTAGACTAGCCTATGATTTGCAAACAAACAGATATAACCATAGTTTATTTTATATATTTAGATTACTAACCTTTTAAAATTTCATTCTGCAGGAACCTACGTTACGTATCTAGTGTAAAAATTATCAGTACGGCGCTTTTATTTTGCCACGTCCGTTTATGTTCGAGTCTTTGTCAGCACGCGATGAATAGACACGCTTTTGACGCGATCACCTGAGTTTCTGCATAATTAATCCGTCATCAGTCCGCTCATTTACATGGAATATTCATTTTTCCGTCACGAGGAGGCTTCGGCTAAGCAGTCGCAATTAGAGCTTTAAAATATTCAAGGAATAAGTGTGATGGACCTTAAACTCATTGCGGTCCTGTCAATCCACTGAATGGACCAACTTATTCAATGCATATCAATCATCGACAAAAATGGTCATTAACATGACTTCTGAACGGCTCAAATAGTTGGAGACTTTTGTAAAAATCAGTTACATCCATCTAAAACTATATAAATTAAACCTCACCAACTTCGAGGATTTATGGTTATAGATATCAAATAGATGTGAAAACTGAGATGAAGATTGACAGGGAACAGGTTGTCAATTTGGAAATTCGTTCTATATATTTTATTGACGAAAATATTTATCGTTCAATTTTCAATTCTTAAGACTTTTTTTTCTGTTAAACAATGGAAACTGTATCTAGTGATGATTTTCTGTTTCTATGAAATCCTCTCAAAAGTAACTCTTAAACCCCAAAATTATTTCTATGTTAATTAAATATGTATGTCCCTGAATTGCAGTCAGGAGAAAAATATTATTCGAATATGACTCATTACAATTGCTTTCAAATTCCTTGTTCAGCGGCAAGAATCGCCAATCCCTCCCCCGATTCAACAAAATCGCTTGCTACTAAACATGAACTATTAAAGAAGACGAGAATAGAGTGTTACATTTAGCAGTTTCATAATCACAATCTCGTACTCGATAATGTCGTACTCAATAATATTCTATTTCTCACGTTGTTTTGGAGAGCATTTTTGATTTTTGACTTAAATCTGGGAGGAAATTTTAGAAAAATGTTTTAAACTATAAGCTTTGAATAGCAAATTGATTGATAATTTAGTAATAATTAATGTAATACAAAATTCTCAATGAGACAAAATGGCAAAATACTTAGCCACCAACCGTAAAGTACAAAGTACAGAAAAAGTCTGTAAGCTTTAAAGCGTTAATATTTCGCTTCGAATTTTAAAAAATACAAACTTCTTTTGGCGAAATCGTCTTCGGACGAAATTTGGAGGCCTATCTTCTATTTAACTCTAGTCAGATTGCTACAAGATACCCTAGAATATACCTATAGGAAGTAAGAATTAGGATGTAATATTGCCAAAAACGAATCAAACTCCAATGCTATAGTCCTCTGTCAACGAATCAAATTCCCAAACGAATCTCTATACATAAAAATATCATTATTATAATAATTCTTATAATGTTATATAACACATTATTATATTATTGTTATTATATGTATAACTAATGTCCCTCTAAGCCGAATTTGACGGCAGAAAACGAGTAAGGAATACGAAATATAGTCGCGGAAATACAGTGAATATTTGAAAAAAATTCACCCATTCACGGCATTCTTCAATCTGGAAGCATTTTTCTCGCTGCGGAATGAAACTTTTAATTCAATTTCCGCTGTCCTTGCTATCTTTCCTCGTTCAGATTGCACAGATCCCGAGTTCTTCCGTATTTTTTTAAATGTCCGTGTTCCGCATGTTTTCGCTGAGGACTACGAGGCAACACAATTTGGAAGAAAACATTTGTAAAATAGCCTTTTAAGCCCACTTTTCCCTACATCAGGTGGACTCCCCTAAGTTAGTGATTGATATTCCCTACAAGATTACATCCATTTGCCGCGAGCGTTGGCGAAAGGGACTGCGGCGCATCTGTCATCCAATATGTCTGAGGGAAAAGGAGAGAGATTGGGACGCTATGGGAAATACACGGCCGAACCCCATTCCACCACCAATTGGGAAAGAGAAAGCGCTGAGCCACTTACGCGAAAACTATTCAAAGGAAAGAGATACACTTTCCTTACACGAGAATCGCTGCATTCCTTCGGCTGTTTCGATCCGCAACCCCTAGCAGCGTCTCTTCTTATTTTTCTCTTAATGCTTGTCCCCAATATCCTCCGCGTCCCCGAAGTTTTTCCGGATGGAATGGGATTACTAGATTAAAACTGTTTGTTATACTATCATTTCATCTCCGCTCCGAAAGGAATATTTTTATATCAAATGTTTTACCCTCCCCAATAGAATTCAAATCCAAACACCGCAAGTAGTCACACCGACGGTAATTGAGAGGACTGTATTACTGAAGTTATATTTTACGTGTCTTATCTGATAAGAACGTCACATATGACGTTTTCGTGTTCTACGACCGAAAGAGTGTACCCGTTGCCACTTTTTTAGAAAACGTAATATATGACATCCAACAGGACTTAAAATCGCAACAAACGTTTATTTTTTTTGGAGGGAAAGGAAATTCAAACAAGTTCCTATTATGGACACCCATGAAGAAGGAAGCCTTTTTGCGAAATACGCTTAGGGTAATTTCTAGAAGTCGGTAATCCGGAACTTCCAGTTTTTCTCCAACCTACCAATATGCGGCTTTCATGGAGCATTTTTAAACTTATGAATGTTGATTCTTCAAAGTGAAATATTTCTAGGACATTCCAATTGTTAAATAATATTTCAATCGATTAATTTATGCTCTAATTAGGGCTACATAGGAAACATTCATTGATGAGATAATTACACAAAGAGAATAATATATCTTAAAAATTGAGTTTCGCTACATAATGGAAAGTAGATTAGGTCCTAATAAAACAGAAATAAATTTAAGCCAAGAACTCGAGTAGAAGGCGAATGAATAAGTTTCGCAGGTTAATATACACAACATATGGCTATTGAATCATTGAAAATTTTATGACACGAAAATATAGGAATAACACTCTAACTCTACATACTTCCACAGATGTATTTTTAACATGACAGGTTTCAGGTTTTGATCATTGTAAGATGAGGAAGTAATGCAAAAATCAGAACAGAAGATATTTAAAATCTAAATACATCCGAATTTAAAACCTTTCGAAAAGAAAAATTAACCTGAAGAGCAAAAGTTAAGAAAGTGACAGAATACTTGGATTTTGAAACGGGTAATTCTAGCCCTATTAATTAAAAACTGAGGACGATGATACACTATTCTCTCGTTTTTTTTTAAATTCAGGTTGATTTATCTCTTTTAACCACACCCCACTATGATAATTCTCTAATTATCTATAGTTGATACGTTCAAGTGTAACTTTGTGGACTGAAGAAGCACATATCTCGAAGGAAAAAAAACTTCATGGTTTCTACAACAGATTTTGCTTTGAGGTCTCGTTTTCTTCGGGATATCAACTCGTTTATTAACTTATTTTCATCTTTTTGTTCCATATCTTGCGCAAATATCTAATAGATACAGAAAACCCTGGTCAATTTAAGAATCGATCGTATCTTAGAATTATGATATTATAATTTAATAAAGATTTGGAGCGAAAAAAATGGCATTCCTCTGCCATCAATCTTTCTCTCTTCACCACCGTATCCTTTCTTCTATGTAACCTCTTGCCGGTTTTCAAAATAGATTGAGTTTCATTTTGAATTCGAAATACCTAAACGTAACATTGAGGTTAGGACGTGTTTCAAGGCTCATACGAATTAATTTGTCTGAGAAAGATCGATCATTTCCGCTTTTATTCCCTTTCAGTTCTTTCTTCCGTGTGCCTTGACAGTCCGCTACCTCTTCGCCTGGCTCTCCCCAGCTAAACCCTTCTAGCTTTGCTTTCTCCTCCACTTGAGCCTTATTTTCAATCACTTCCCTCTCCTCTCAATTAGAAGACTTCTTCCCCACCCAGAATCCGGCTCGCAAACTCTCCCAGAGGCTCCATTCATCCACTTCTTCTACCCTTTGCCATCCGAGCCACGCCCACTGCGTCATCTATGACCTGTACCATTTCATATCATACCCCATGCCACTTTTCTCATATGCGCTCCTATCGCCATTATTTCTAGCTCTATTTTTCCTCCTGCACAAGCTAGAGCCTCCTTGTATGTGTTTCTTCCGAGCCCTCGGTTTCTATTCCGAATCGAACCTATGTGATCAATATAATAGCTTAACGTATGGAGAGCAAAGAAGATGAATTTAAGGCTATGCGAGAGAAATAATTTCAATCTTCAGTTTTATAGTTCTCTTTTATGTCAAATTTCTAAAGGATGAGTAAAATTTAGAACTGTGTTCTCGTGGTTTTTTTCCTTTGCGTCGATATTGAATTACGGGTTGATAAACTTTCTAAGTATATAGCTTTATGGCTTTTTATTAATATCTATTATTTACCGAGCTTACATCCCCTTGGAATTTATTTCGAAGTGGAAAGCTGAAATTTTCTTTTTCAAATGTAACATCATAATCTTCGAGCTCTCGGTACAAACTGTAAAATAGGTTTCTTTCATCATTATTATATGTTAATGAAAGCAGGATTTGATAATAGATAACACATTACTTAATCCTAATATACCTCCATCATAAACTAGCTGTAAATAGAAAATGTCTAAGTGATAAAATATTCTAATTGTGCACCTTTCTTTCTCTTCTATACAAACAATTTCACGAGCAAGTCTACGCAAGGATAACCTGGCATCGAATATTGTAAGTTGCAATGACAAAATAATTCTTTTAAGATATTCTTGGGAAATCTATTTATTTTGTATAGTGTCCCTAGATGAACCCGAAAAAGTAGCTATAAGGTCGCTAAACTCATAAAAATATATCTTTAGATGTAGTTAAAATTTTATGGCTTGAATTTGCTTTTGAAAACATTTTATCAGTTCAAGTACTAAACGAATTCAAAAGGTAAAATGAGTTTTGAGTCTTTCCTCAAGCAAACAAAATTCTATTTAGATTTTTACATATGTCAAACATATTTTGCTACAAAAGCGTTGAGTAGGATATACGAAACAGTACATGCTGGATGAAGAGCGAGATGTTGGTTAATTAAAAACAAAATCATTAAACGAAAGAAAAGATCACTGTACATAGCGGAAAAAATCGCTGAATTTGCATCGATGAGCTCCCTCAAAAAATAATTTACAATATAATCCATTCATTCAATTTTGGTCTGAAATTAAAAGATAATAAATTTAACCTATTTCAGGGTATCTATACATTTAGCGTAACTGTAGCCTTCTAGATTTCGAGTCAGAGTGACTGCATTACGTCTTAACATGCTTGAATTCTTCACGCATTTTGAAGAGAGAGAGCACAGAAATCGTGCAGAGATGTGTATCTTTACATGCTCTTTGGGAGAGTGGTGGCAGTCCTTCAGACTCTTCCACCCAGGCTCAATTCTCTCTCCGCCTTCCCTTCCATTCCGTTACTTTTCTGTTCCTCTCTGCTGACTCTCATAAACAAATCTATCCACCTGTTCCCCACGTCTTAATTCATCACGCGCAGACGTTGCGCTGACAAATGAATGCGGATTCCTCTCCGATGAATATGAATATTGGACTGCTACGCCCCTAAACGGGTTTTCCAAAGATCCTATTTACTGCTGAAAATTCGCTTGGCATAGCGCGTGATGGATAAACGCGAAAGGATACAAAGGATAGGAATCGTCTGTTCTAGCGCCCGCCATTATTTTCTCTCCGGAATAGTAAAGGGATGATTTAGTATCCTTGTCAACCACGATACCGCTTGGTCGGTGATGGGCATTGAATGGTTCCACATGAGAAAGTGCGTTACCATCGGATGAAATGTGTGTATCAATAGCGTCAGGCTTACGGAGAAGATGAAAAGTTCCTCCCAATGATTAATGAAATTTGATTAAATGGATCATATGTTGGTTAATAACTTCATAAGCATGAACGAAGGCAGTGCATTATATTACTCTTCCGGGCGGTTCTATTGTCATCATCCATACATATACACCTACGACTTCATTTGGAGCAAAATTGAGGCTTAATACACTCGTAAATTTAAAAAGAGAGGTAGACTGATGTTCCCAGTCGAAAACAAAAGTTAATATACACATATAAAAAAATAATGAAAATATTAACAAACATGGAAAGAGTGGAAATAAAAAATAAGAAATTTGGTGGATTAAAAAAACTGTCCTTTTTATTCAGAAAAAATTATTCATTGAGTAGAATGAAAAATATAACTTCCCTTCGAAATTCATGAGGTAAATATGAAACCCATTGCATGAGGATAGAATTTTAATCTGAAACGTATTGGTACGTTTCTCAGTCTTTCTTGTAAGCAATACTTTACAAGGAAAATTCGCAAAAATTCATCAAATAAAAATTATATTTATAACATAATAAATAATCATTACTTACATTTAAGGACAAAAGAATGAATTTGATATGCTACTTTCTAAAAACGCAATACAAGCTCTTCCAATACAAATAGTAAAGAAAAGAATATTTCGTAGAAGCATTACGAATTAAGCGTTTTTATTACGACAGCCGATTTGTTCCCAATCGACCACCACCACCATATAATTGTTCTTACCACCACATAATTGTAAATCTGATGAACATTCTAATTCCATAAGTATTTCTTCTCAATGAGGTGGGCATTCATCAATTGATTTACACCTATGGTTGATAAAATGATATGGAATAAAGGGAAATATTCACCGCTGCAGAGAAGAATTTAAACGTCTACACGAGTGCAGTACTGCTCCTTAGATACTCCGTTTACAAAACCAGAAATTCCTGAGGTATAAGTGAGTAGAATCTACAGTGTCTTGAGGGATAATATTGCCTTTTTTGCTCCTTGAGTTTCTATATTAGTTTCACGAAATTTAAAATGTTGTGTTTCTTCAATACTTCTACCTACTTCAATAACTACTTTGAAACTGTTATCAACAACTGTAAACAATAAATAACTACGAACATGTACATAGATAAACTTGCTCTTTTTCTGTTCAACAAGAATCGGGGGGGTACTTTTGACTTGCTAAGAAATCATCTAGATTTACAACTGAAAGTAGAGAGCAATATCTCTGCGGTTAGAATATGATTGTATAACTAGATATCAATCATTATGATTAAGGCTATTTATTTAACGAAATAAATCAGGCATTTTTCAGTATTTTTTGGCAAAACTCACTTCAAATAAGTTTATATAACTTGCGCTCATTAATATGTTTAGTATGCATGTACGTATATAATTTTATCGTCCCTGTGTTATTCATCTTTTTTACATAAGAATATTTAGAAAGGTATTTGTTATTGTTAAATAAACAAAATATAAATTTTTGTAGAAGGAAGACCCACTACATTACAATATACCATTGGATTTAATAAGAAAGGAATCGCTTACATTCAACCAATTTATTGTTTAATCAAATGTGCCTCTGGGGTCTAAAGGTTTCTTGGCGTTCTATTACTGAATATTTAGCTAGATGGGAGATGTGTCGATAATCTTGTCTTAGCATACAATGAGCCTAAATATGATAAACCTCGCCCTGATAATCGACATATATAGATGCATTGAAACGATTAATGAAAATAGGATAAGAAACAGAAATTCTACTTTGGCAAAACATTATCGATTATGAATTACAAACATCATTCCAAATCCAGATAATAATAGCTGTCTAGGCTGCTTGTAATATAGATATCGCAACCCGTGCGACACAAAAATATGTAGTTAGCCGTGACACTCGATAATAGTGTCCTTCATCGAGTCTATTAATACTGCAATTGCAGTAGTAGATAGAATTCAACGCCTAAAGCAAAATAGCCTCAAGTGCAGATAAAATATCTTCCTACGTAATAACAACTCATTGGCTTTGTTCAATCTAAAGAGAATCTTCTCATACTCTGTTTCAGTTCCTGTCATCATCTCCTAGGATGCGTGTTTAATAATCCTCTGTTAACAGTATTTATTGCAACTATTGCGGATGTTTGATCATATTGTACACAGTTTTAGAAATTTATTCAGAGATCTTTATGCATCTTAATGAAAAATGTAAATATCAAAAAGAAATAAATTAATTTGATATTAAATTATTGTCAGATGATGATTTAGTGAACAAAATCCCTGTATCTCGTAAGTTTTCGCTCATAATAATACTCGGATTACTACAGTTTAAGATTCCGGGCTCCGTGGCGTAGTGGATTGCAACGCCGAGGTCCGGGGTTCAAATCCTGGTCAAGGCATGGATGTTTGTGTTTGTGCTCGTCTTGGTTAATTGTAAGAGTGGTCTCAATATACCAAAATTCGCTTAAATAAAAACATTATTATTTTTATTATATCAAAAATTATCGCAAGGTCATCACCATTCAAAATTTTCCCTACCGTATTTTCAATTTAAAAATTGGCTAAAAGAATTCAAACACCTGGAAATATGAATTTCAGGTAAATATTCTTCCAAAAGGAGAGAATTATAAAACCGATCTGCATGCGCTTCATTTTAATCTACAGCGATGATGCGAGCTAGCGCTCAATCTTTCAGTTTTGGGACCTTATTCCCAAAAGTCATCTCTTCCTCTGTTAACTCTTTGAAGCCGCTGTGTATGCGGCAAACGAATATTGTTCTTTCTTATCATTTTAGCCCATCACCGGAAAACTCGCATTTCGCTCCCATGACAACGCAATATCGTAAAAATAACATTTTCCTCTATTCCCAGAAGACCTTCACGACGATGTGTTTCATTTGGTAGTCCTTTTTTTACCTGAGGCTCAAAACCATAACTTTTATCCCCTCTCTCACGTTTTACTTTCCCTTTTCGGCTCTTTTCTTCCACTCCTTATCTAGCGCCGCGCCGTACTTTAGCTCCTATTCAAACACCGCATCCCCCCTCATTTTTTCCAATCCGATGACTCCATTTTTCGACTACTTTTCCTTTCACCGCGAACTATTCATCTATCTCCGGCTGCCGCTTTATCGCACTCCTTTCCCTTTCTTAAGGAAAACATCCATTTCAAACTGTTCTCTCCACATCGCGTCACTTCTGAGCTTTTTCTGAAGGAAGGAAAACAACGTGCTGCAACACTGTATAAAATTGAATCGTGAACTCTCTTTTCCATTCGGACATTCTCTCTTTACCTAAAAATTTATTTTGTGCCATTTCTTTCATCGTTCATTTGGCGAGTGAGTTGTTGATATTTTCAAAATTTAGTTATCAAAAGTCAGATCATGTTAGCTGATGTTACGTTAGAAACAATACACAACTACTACCATTGGCAAATAATTCGAAAAACATAAACTGATCAACTAAATCAGTAGAAATAATAGCTAAGATTTGAAAAAAAAAATGTATCGGAATTGCTTTAGCAATAGCGTTCGCTAACTTCTTTTTAGGATTTTTTTATATGAAGAATAAAATTATTTGTAGCTTATATAGTATGCTTTGTACGTTATGAAATTCTTTTACAATTTTTTGCTTCGTCATGTTGTCTCAAGTTTCTACCTTCCCTATTCTCCGATAATCACTCCTCAAGGAATTTTGAGGGCGAATGCTCTAGCCTAAAGGTGGGGAATCAGCGGTCTTTTCGTTCCTCCCAGGAAAAATTGCATACATTTCAATATGATATTCCCATCCGCGTTACAACGTCAACTAGAAACGAAAGGGAAAATACTCTACTAAGATTTATTTAGTTTTAACTCCTTTATCCTTCGTACAATTTCGGTGCTTAAGTATTAAAATATTGGCAATATATTACACAATTTCGGCCTGATGGTTACACATTCGGCCTATGGTTTCTTATGAAGTCATATGGAGCATGCGGTCTTTCGATAGTAATAGGTTCCCCATCTCTAGTCTAGCCAAACCCACTCAATTTACTAATCACGCAGGAATTTTCTTCCCAGCCTCCTTCCCCATCATCATATCTCACAATTCTGCTGATATTTGTAGTGGTGAATGATTTGTAAAATGTAAAAGAATCGAATACTGACAGAGCGAAAAGACACTGTAAAAACGTCTGTATAATCTTGAATGAAAATGTGAAGAGGTATATTTATCTGTAATTTAATTAAAATTTGTTTTCGTATCTCAAATATTCATGTCATCAAAGCAGGCACCAACAGTTATTTCCAGAAAGAAATCCTGAAGAATAAAAGCAGAAAAGGAACATTTGACGTAATTTTATTTCAATCGCTTGGCCGCTTCAACGTTCGCAGCCGTAAAAATCAGAATATCCTAAGCTAATTTCGTCTCTGAATTATCTTAATAAGAAATGCTGCCTTCTCCCATCACAGGTGTAATTGCCAATCATCGTGCGGTATTGTTGGCTTAATTCCCCAAGTTTACCTTCCCTCCATTCTTGACTCAATCTTCGCCAAATAATTTTCCTTCTCTTCTCCAATCTATTTCCCTGGAGTATTTTTCCTCCTTCCTCACCCTCCCTCTTCTCGAATCAACAATAAGTGGCCTTGGGATTCTATACCGCCCTTCGTTCACCACTTCCTCTTTCCTTTCAGAACCCCTTTCTGCTGCTCACCCATTCAGAGCGCCGCATTGTTAGCAATTTGAGAACGATTAAGAGCGAGCTTTTTTTCTCCCACACACTACTCCTTTCCTTTCCTCGCATCTCTTCTCCTCTGATTTGTTAGGAGCCTTCCGAATTCCTCAACGTGGAATGAGGCGTGGGATACATACCTGACCGACGCGTCACCTTATGTGGATTCAGCCGCATTTGTAAAAAAAATCCAATCCACGTGTTTCTTATAGAGGAGGGATGAATTCTCTGTACAAACATGCAAAACAACCATCGAAAATTGGGTACTAAGTTTTTTGCGAGTTGAGCTGAATGAACATAGCTCTTCACAGTTGATACCTGAGTAGTGTCTCACGTTACGAGTCAAAATGAGTGATATTAAAATCAAACACTCGATATATTTATGAATTAAATATATGAACTAAAATAACTAACATATAATATTATTGATTGTATCAGATATGATTAAATCCCTCGGCTGGAATTCTCTTGACGATAGAAGAGTTTAGGCACAGATTGTTCGAGAAATTCCTGAGTAGTGACTTACATGACGAAATACGCGACATTCTGATTCCTGCGCTTTGCGAACGCAATTTTCGAGACCAAACGTCGAAAACATTTCGTGAGATTATTGCACGAACGGATAGTTATTATTGGTCTCCTTTTCCGGATAGTCTTAGACGCGTAAATAGGATGAATAATTAGGGACTTTAGTGTATTAACACCCCCTGCCATACGCCATACGGCGTTTTGCGGGGTATTTATGTAAATGTAAATTACTTTACTATAATATCTTTTTGCATTATTTAACGCATTTAATAAGTTACCACAAGACGATAAAATAAAACAAAAAACTAAGAGGATACGTGGGTATTGAGAATATGTCAGGTACATTTACGCGCAAAAATTTTCTGTGCACATATCAAATTGATAAAACAACAATGCATTTCCGTATGAAGGAGCAATTTAAATATGGAGAACGTTGGCGAAATACTATAGTCTCAGATAAGGGTAATTAACACAAAAAGAGAAAAAAGAAAAGAAAGAAAGTTACAAACGTATAAAATGAGCACAGATCTATATGCGAGGTCCACAGTTATTAACCTTCAAAAGAATTTGTTTCTGATTTAATTGGAGACAAAATTATTTGCTATGAAATGAAATAAAAGAGAGAAATACTATTCTCTTCTAGGTCCTATTTCTTTCTTCTCTTACGAATAACAAATTGATTTGTATTTATTAATACCTTTAATCAACGGGATGCATTCTTTTTGTTACAACTAAAAGATTATAAATAAAGAATTTCACAGTAGCAATTTACATCAAATAACACAAGTAATAAGATATAAATTGTAAGATATCACAAATGAAGATATTTAAAATTTATAAAATATCACAAATTATAAGATATAAACTATATATTCTATATTTTTATAGATTTTGTATATTATCAATATATATAACAATAGATTTTTTTATTTTATGGGATTCAAAGTTCTGTATATGTCGTTTGTAGGGAAGTATATTTAGAAATCTTAATACCTCTACAGCAAATCATATATCTTGTTAGATCTATGATTACTAAATTATCCTAAGCCATACTATCATACGTCAAACAATTCATCGCAATTGGAATACCTACTCTATTTTGTCTTCTTGACAAATGACGAAAAATATTACACCGATAGCGTATACGGGATTCATTTTTCTGGGAGTGGTTAATTAACATTATAGAAGATGAGAAATAATTAGCGCAGCCATGCAGAAAGAGAAGCCATTCTTAATCAATTACTTAGGTCATTTAATGGCGTGGATTTTTCCCAAAGAAATAAAACCGAAAATTTCTCGCGCAAAGAGAGGAAACGGTTCAAGGCAAACACAATCACTTCATCAAAATAGGTTCCCAAGGATAATGAAACCGCGAAGATGTCTTATCTGCCGGCGAATCGATTCACACCACTTAATCGAATAAATTGCAAATTATTTTTCTCAGGGCTAAATCCAATTACTCAATTACCAGATTACCTTCTCAAAGTGTTGCAAACCCATCCATTCAACTCACTTACACTATTTCCTTTCTTATTTCTCTTCTTCCATTCACTATTTCCTTTCTCTTTGCCTTAAAAGATTGACATCGTAGGAACCATACATCATCTCTCCCCGTCTCCGGGTCCTCCGCTCATTTGTCCTCGCATCCATCTTTTCCACGCACCCGTCTGTTTCCAAAATACCATCTCCCACATTCTTTTTTTTTACTTCCCATCTTTTTCCGTCTCCCTACGCCATTTCCCTCAAATATATTTCCCATTGTACTTCTTTCATTCCATCATCTCTCACATCGGTGCATTAATCTTGTCCCCGGACTTTTATTACCTCAACTTCAAATCTTTCCATGTCTCTACCTAATCCCATTTCTCTATGCCCTTTTTCTTCCGCTGTCCTTTCCCCATCTAACCGCCCGCGTCTCCTTAACCCTTGCCTCTGCCTCCATTATTTCCCATAAGCTTTCATCGCTCTTCCTATTTCTGGACGCCTGTGCGCCATCTGGGTTTACCTCCACTGTCGCGAGCTCCTTCACCGATTGCGTCACTAAAACTAGTCATCGGTCTATTCCTAATCGGTTAGAACGGTCGTTAATTCGTCATTGCTCTCTCTCTTCTGTGAAAAATCCACGATTGGGGAATTTGATGAATGACTGTTCCTACCGATTTACACGGTCATTAATCTAATTTCTTCGGAAGTTAATTAGCGGGAAATTTTGGGACTTAAAAATTGCACGTGAGACTTTTCGTCTTCACTAAACGACAATTACTAATAATGCACTCTCTGAAAAGGGATTTTTATCAACAGTGAATTAGGCCAACAATGTCAAAAAAATTCAAACGAAAACTCGTGTAAAATATTAACCATAAAAGGATATTAACGGACGTGCTTCGGAAATGCGGCTCTGATTCTTAAATCTATTCAGGAGTCGAGATATATGCGATAATAAGCACATTTAAGTTCACTGGAAAAACTACCGAGGAATTTTATTATTCAATTACGTTTCAATTAGCATTAAAGATACATAAAGTCTTTCACTCGTTTTCCCTTTTCTCTAGAAACGTTGATTTAAGGCGAAATTATGGTAAAACCGCGCACTTCTTACAAAACTGGCATTCATATGGGGCATAAATCTTCTGCAAAAAGGTTGCAGACTCCTAATTTCTTAATCGAAGTTATGGATAGATTGCAGCTTGGCATAGAAAATTTTCGGATAATGGATACCTAATGGCTAATAAATTTCACAAACAGCCCCATCATTTTCCTCGTTTTTGGAAGAGGAAGGTCTGCCGAACTCAAGGCCGTCTTCATCATAATTTCGTCACTCACGAATCGTTTTCCTGAAGCATAATTTGTTTCTTCTCTTCCAAAAAATATACATCGAAGGCCTCAATTTTTTTCGCTTCCGCTTCATATTTCCCTCCCAAAGGAAGGAACAACGTTATATCAAACGGTCCCCATCATCTTCGCCTTTAAGACAGGATGGAGAGTTTTGCCTCCAATTCGAAACAGTCGCAGTTCTTGAGTTTTTGAATTATTATTTCTTTCGGGTTCATAAATGTAGAATTTATGAATGAGTCGACAAATAATACGTCTAATATAAATGTAGCATCCACAGGAGCGATATCACAAAGCAATATCTTCATTCTGAACAGTGCCGATATTAGAAAAGAGTTGGAAAGAATAAAAAGTAATAAATCGTGCAGGCCAGACAATATATGGAGAATTATTAAAAATGGGATCAATGGATATGGTCTCCTATCTAAGAGTCTTATTTCAAGTGATCCTGAATAACAGAACGATTCCAGATGATTGTAAGAAAGCTACAGTCGTCCCTATTTACAAAGAAGGAGTCAAAACAAATGTGGAAAATTACAGACCGGTCAGCCTAACATCAGTAGTATGTAAGATAATGGAGAAAATATTAGCAGATTATTTAAGAAAATTTTGGAAGGATACCAAATGGCTGTGTAAATGCCAGCATGGATTCAGAAGAGGGTTCTCATGCGAATCACAGCTGTTAGGGTTATGCCAGGATATAGCAGATTCGCTAGATGAGAGAAAAGAGGTCGATAGTATTGTTATAGATTTTTATAAAGCCTTTGACACGGTACCGCATGATCTACTGTCAACAAAAATTGAAAAATTAAACATAGATGACAGGGTCAAAAGTTGGTTAAAAGATTTTTTAATAGGTAGGACTCAGCGTGTTAAAGTTGGCGATAGCTTCTCTGAAGACATCAAAATTACTTCCGGGGTGCCACAGGGAAGTGTCATTGGACCATTGCTTTTTTTAATTCATGTAAATGATTTACCAAGCAGTATTTCGTCCAGAATTCGGCTGTTTGCAGATGATTGCATAGTTTATAGGGAAATAAAATCTGAGGATGATTCAAGTGTACTTCAACGAGATATAGAGTTAATCGAGAAGTGGGCTCAATCAAATGGAATGCAAATAAACGCAAGGAAAAGTAAACATATAACCTTCACAAACAAGAGAAGGAAAAGACAGATTAGTTATAAATTACATGGAGAAATTATTCCAAGGGTGGATGAATGTAAATACTTAGGGGTCACACTAACGAAAAATTTGGACTGGGGACCACACGTAAATAAAGTTGTGTCGAAAGCTCTTAAAACTCTCCACTATGTAATGAGAAACTTAAAGGGAAGCAGTAAAGAGGCGAAGGAATTAGGGTACAAAACAATTGTGAGGCCGATTTTAGAGTATGCAACTAATGTCTGGGATCCGCACGACAAATTAAATACAAGTAAAATTGAAAAAGTTCAAAGAAAGGCAGCCAGATATGTATTGGGTAGGCACAAGAAGACGGACAGCGTTAAGGAAATGCTAGGAATCCTCGGCTGGGAGACTTTAGAAAAAAGGAGAAAAGTTACAAGATTGGCAGGCGTATTTCAGATTAGAAAAGGCGGTGATACTTGGGAAGAACTGAAGAGCAGAATGGAAACACCAAGCTACATAGGGAAAGGTGATCACGAACTTAAATTAAAATTAAGGAAGCAAAGGACGAATGCAGCGAAATTTTCATTCATCAATAGAGGAATAAAAGAATGGAATAAGTTACCTGAAGGAGTTCTGAAACCCTTACCGAAAACTATTAAAGAATTTAAAAATAGATGTAAAAATTTAACAGTTATATAATTATTTTGTATATATGCATGTGAATTGCTTGTGTTTTAGACGACCATTTATTGGATGGAAATGGTTTATGTAAAATTGTGGTAAGGTACTTTAAAGGGATTTTAACTTGTATGATTTTGTATCTCACTGAAATATGATGTTGTATCTGACTATAAGTTGTGAAATGGTAGTAAGTCTGGATGGGAATTATTTTTTGAAGGTGAAATTTTTCTGAATGAGAAGTATTTCGTGAAATGGTAGTTTATATGGTTTTTTAGTAAAATAGTAGTTTAACTTTTATATTGTTACCACCGGACTAGTTGTCCATTTGTAACATTTGTACTTATAATAATAATAATAAAAAATACTAAAAAAAAATAACTTGGATATTTCCAAAACATAACCAGATGGGACAGGTTAAACTATACAATTCTACTTACTATTTCTTATTCTTACTTGAGACTTGGGACGAGGAATAGGGTGAAAGGTAACATTGCACATTAAGGTGTAAACCTAGGAATATTTTGTAATAATAGTCTTCCGAACGGCTTGTCTAATTGTTCTGGCACGATAGTATAATTGGCTCGAGCAGTCACCGTGGAAGTTGAAGATGCGTGTTCGAATACCGGTCTTGTCATATTTTTTTTCATGTCCATTTCTCTTTGGAAAAATCTGACTTGAGAGTTACAATGATGAATTTTTTTCTATCATAAAAGGATCGTTATCGATGACATTTCTTTCAAAATGAATGACAAAGCCAACGAAAATTAATCATACCTATAAGATGTTTGTAGATACGAGGATGTACACATAAGGTATTACCTTTATTTTCTATCAACTTGGTCTGTAATGACTACAGTATACAATTACTTTCCTTTCACTTAAATGATCACATCATCATATAAGTCGTAGTTGAAGTCTGTATTCATTTCCCCGAGCTATGAATCTTTAAGATGAAACAATACATTTCCAGCTTTACAGATGGAACATAATTGATTTTTTATTGTTATACGACTATCGTCATTCTTATTTTCAAATATTTCATTACTTGAATTTTACAATCTTCTTCGTATATAGAAGAAAACCAGTTCCTCAATCTACTGGAGAAGCCATGTACAATATTATCCAATTACCTACAAATTTAGAAGAAAGGTTAATCAAATCTATAGCAGTCCATGGACAAGATTGATAATTGAAAAGATAAAATTTAATGACTCAAAAAATAAATAAAATCAGTAATCAAAAGAATTCTAAAGGAGATGAAAATCTTGAATATTCATTATTTCCCTTACTGTTTACTTACTCAAAATTGTTGAAAATTCAACCCTAATAATACTGACTTACGTTAACCACAAAATTCCTCAACGATACAAATAAGATAATATACTTATGACTAAATAATACCTTAATATTTTTAGGACATGGAGTAGGAAGGCCTTCGAGGAAAAAATACATCTTTTAATTTTAAACAGGTTGAAATTTCGCACACACTTCTGACGCATTTGCTACTTCTTTCTTACGAACCACTTCGCGCACTCCTACGAAAATAATTTTCCAAATTTTAATTCCCTAAGTTACTTTGACTAAAATACAATATGTAAAAGAGTTACGACGGAGGCTGTTAAACGATAATCAAATTTTTGAAGGAGCTACCAAATAATAATATGCGTGAATACATTCGCAATTCGTAGTACAAGTTTGTCACTCCAGTATTGAAATTTTAATGACACTTTTACATATTTTAATAGCTCTCACTTGATGCTAATGAAGCAATAATCTCGCATTTCTCAGTTTGTAAATGAAAATGGCGAAAATTATAAGTACAGTTGCGCATTATTAGATGGACACAAATATAAACTCACATTAGTTAAGGCCAAAACTTTCTTCGTTTATTTGAAAATTAGCATCCATTCAAGTAATTTCTCAAGATTCTATTTCAAGTAACGTTTCGTTATTCCTCAAAATATTATAGCAACGGTTTTAAGGTTTTCTATAATAATCATATGTATTGAAATCTACCGCTATAAATTTACTCTACTAGTATGCAAAGAGTAAAATGTAAAATGAAAAAAACACCCAATTAAAGCTTATCACAGGAGATAAAATATTGAATTTTACGCTAGGTTTCAACCTCAGAATCACCGTAATTGACCTTTTGAACTTCAGCAACATTTTTAAGATCTCTACTAAAATTCGTATATATTCAGATATAAGTCCGTCGCCCACAAAAGAGAGATGAATACAAAAAATATTAAAGCCCAAAACCGTAAGGCAATTCCTGGTTAATAAGCTAAAAAATATTTTAAATCGATTTTGGCAGTCCCATCTTATGTCATAAATACGCCAAATATGATTTTAAACTAATCAAAATGTTTCCAATTTTATAATGCTTTAGATGAACAGTGTATTATTGGTTAATTATAACAACCGTAATTAATATTTGAGGATATAAGAACTAACAAAGAACACAGGTTTCGGCCACGCGGATTTACACGAAACTTTCAGGAAACGTTCCTTGCACAAAAATAACAGACACGTGACCGGCTCAATACGCCTTTGTATATGCAAAATTTGCAACTGAAAATCGAAGTTAGCAACCACGCAACACACGTGCATTGCCAGACATGTAGCGAAATTTTCCATCTAAAAAAATATTTATCCCGTTTTTTTCACAAAAAAAACGTATTTTTCCGATATTAAATTTTAACATCTTACCTTTTAGACATTCTTTGCCTTCCTTGTCAACATATATTCAAATATAGGTAGGTACTCCAGTATCTATTGTATTGCAGGTAGGTACATACGTAACGTAGGTTATGGACTGTTATGAAGTTAGGCACAAATTACCTAACTTCGATTTTCAGTAAATTTTCGTGTAAATCACAGTGGCACAAACCTGGCGGGTTCCTTATAAGAAGCCTACAAGAAAAAATCCCTTACTAGATTAACCTTAAGTGTCATCGATGTCTCTTTTGGACAAAACAACCACTACGTTTTTATGAAAGTTGTAAATAATATACATTTAATCGGATGGAGATCGAAGTTTTATATGAATATTGAAAAGGAGATAAACTAATATAATCAAGAGAAAACTCTAGGGAAACAGCTCTCTTTGCTCTCATAAATATCTGACACTGCTGAAAAATGAGATGTACATTTTTGAAACGTGTTGAGATCATTATAGACAGCCGCTAAAAATAATTCGAAAGATTTATAACTATAGTCTCACTCAGAACAGAGCCTTCGGTGTTTGCTTCTGACAGAAAATCAGAAGTACGGTAGATGGGGAGGAATCGTTATCGGGTCAGCAACGCGATTGCACCGCAGATGGATGATTTTTCTGGAAAGAAAGTGCGATTAACCCACTGGGGCAACTTCGCCGGTGGTAATCCATCGGCTGAGGGCCTCCGCCTACTCACTCTTGCGTAAAGCTTGTACTTTGTCACACTCGGAGCCATTACGTCACGTCAAACCGCCATCTACTCTCAAGTTTCGTATTTCACCGTGCTTTCTCACCTCCTCATCTCATATCGATGGCTACTCTCATGTCATACGAACAATTTACGCAAGCATTGTTTTTCGTTCATCTATAGCTAGGCAGCGATCCATTGAGCGGTGGGGATAGTCAATTAAGTGTCCACGCAGCCGTTGTCGGAATGCATCATGTAAGATATGCATTGTTTAAGTGTCCGTAGCTCACTCGCGATCAGCACCTATTCAGGTTACTGTGTGTGGCGGTTAAATCGCGAATATGGAACACTCTATTGTAACAGGGACGTATTAAAGTTTTAATCCAGTTCTGTAAACATTTCCAAGTATTTAAGATCCGTTGAATTGATGAGCATTTGTCACGCACCGGTGATGGATGCTTGTATCAATCATAATTAAGATTAGAATCATAATTCCTTCAAAATTGTGCAGCATAAGATTCAGAAATCTTCATCATTCAATAGTGAGAATAAAAAAACAAGAGAAAAACGAACTATATGCTTAAACTCTTAACTTATCAGACCGGTGCGACTCCAACATCGACTTTTACAATAGAACGTCAACTAAGTAACTAGTATATCTAGTTTAAGTGTTATAAATATTCGCACTACGAAAGCTTTTCATGGTAATTATGTAAGGTAAATATTTTGAGGTGATAGATACCTTATGTAATTATAAAATTCACTTGAGAATTTCTTAAAAAATTGAAAAAGAAGAGAAGTAACTTTCTTACAACGTTAATTTAGCGTTTGGTAAGTAAAGTCATTGGCAATATCAGGAACTCATAATGGAAGATCATTCTTTATACGAAGATTATCGGGCTCCCGGATAGCCAAGTGGGCAACGCGTTCGACTTCGGTGAAAGCGGTCCCGGGTTCGGTCCGGTGGAAGCCTATGTGCGAAATGGCCTAAGCTGTTGAAGCACTTTTAACAATACTACTACTAAGAAGATTATCAGATTACCAATTTAAAAAGGAATCGCAAACAATTCCTCTGCACACTTAAAATGAGATTTGCATAATACAAAGGCATGAAAACTTGGACATTTTGGCTATCATGGAATGGAGATAGTTACAGTTTACCGACTCTAAATTTGTCAATATGATCAGCAGAAATATAGCGCTAATTATTATAGTCTAATGTTTTTTATTATCTCAGTATCGCTTATGCTCACATATTCATAATGAATAAATTTCTTTTCTAGTGTAAAATTTCGATGCAGAGCTTTTTTTAATGTGTGCAACATCCCGCTCAAGTTTGGGCCAAATGGTTTCATATAATTCCAAATTGATTCATATGTGGCCTAATCGCAAAAGCGGCCTTCCATCAAAATAATATTTCCCACCCCTGTTCTAAGAAATTCTTTTTAACCCAAAGACAATAGTTCGAAACTATGAAAAATATGATTTCATACACTGAGCTGTAAACGTCAAAATACGATAGGGAATGAAAGCGGTTCCATTGGAATACGTTTCAGCGGAGAGGCACATTTCTTTGACGTGGATCTCAAATTTCATGCGGTTGTGTACCATTTTCTCTCAGCTCTTACATTTTCCCATATTAAACCTCGGAGATATGAAGGAAGAAACCCAATAACGCGAATATCATGAGCAAGTTCCCGATAGTTTCGTAAGTTAACATCGCCACTCGTACGTATGCAACTGCGATGAATGATGATGAAAAGTCTCCCTTTCCACGGCTCAGAAGTGCGTTTTCCCCCCACTCTGCGCACAACCACGCATTTCGTCCTTTCCATTCACTCTCCCGCATTCATCAAAGCGGAGGCTGTTTGGAGAGAGGTCTTCTCCACTCCTTTATTTGGCCTACAACCCCCGCAGAGGCTCCCACTTCTTTCCTCTCTCTCATTCTACTCTTCGGAGGGAACCACACTCGCCAACACAAAGGATGATTAGAAAACAAATAGGAATTTGCCTCTAAAAAGGTGATAATACTAGAAATTTCCGGAGACTCATTTCCCACGAGCGCTTTTTGCGAAGGCTTAGTTGGCGATTCCCTGAAGTACCGACTTTTCGTAAACAACTGTACCTTATTATGCGAGACCAAATGGGAAAGTTATTATACCATAGTTCTTTCCGTTCATTTCCATTTAATTAACAGGAAAGATTTCCGAATAATTGTCACTGATAAAATAAAGTTTTATATTTTATGTAGCAGTAAGTCTAAAGGAGTATAAAAGATAAGATGCCCTTACGGCAACAAAACAATAAACTAATAAGCTTTTGAGGAAAAGTGTTAATTGTAGTCCCTCAAATAGTAATATTATTTTTATAACTGCTTAGACTGTCGTGGTCATTTCGCACATGTGGGCTCCCACCGGGATTCTTTCCCGGGACTACTTTAAGCAAAGGTGAACGCATTACCCGCTTGGCTATCCATTTATCCTTCGAATACCTCTACATCATGGAATACACCTATAAAAAAGTTTCCCCGTAAGTCTTCAATTTCCTACAAAATACAAACCCGACGAAGAGAGGTTTACGGCGTAGTTTGGAAATTTTAACAATTGTACGTGCTAAGAGACAGGTATTTGAATGAAGTCACGCGCAAAATATAAAGGTGGCAAAATGTTAAAATTCATCCTCAATTCCTACGTTCTATCTCATCTTGTGTTAGTTATGAGTTTAAACTACTGCTCGAAATTTTGGTGAGGAAGTCTGCGTATACTATAAAATACGTTTGGGACTTTTTCAAGAAGAAGAATCCTGCTGAGGTTAAGCATACTTTACGGTCACTTTTACGTGCGAGGTATTTGCCGAATTCGCATATTCTGAGGGACGACGAGAATACTATTACAATACTGAATATGAAAAGATCTTCATCTCGAAGAGTAGCAAAAAGATACTCTTTGTATGAGCATAGGAGTAAGAAAATATGCCATCAAGATAAAACTATGTCAACCTATGAATACGAAAATATCTTGAGTAATCAGAGGACCGCAACGAGATTATTAAATGTGTTTCCGAGAACTTGGTAGGACGAAATTTCATTAAAATACCGTTTTGACTTTCAGAAGTTGGCTTAGCAATTTACACGTCGCACAGCAGTCAAGGTTGGCTGCAGTTTTTGTTCCCTTCTGCGGCAGAATTTAGAAATGCTGAGTTATATTGAGAACGCAACTATACGCACATAGATTAATTAGATTTGAGTTTTATACGTAGAAATGTATCCAAGAATTATTCTTTTTCCTTGTGGCAGCTACTTATTATAGAAAGATTTTATATCCAAATATCATTTATTTGCATCTATATGCCTGGTCAAATCACTTTTCAAAACTTGTTTCAAAGATTGAATTTTTTATGCGTTTTACTCAAAGTAACAATATTTGAGTATATTTATGAATGAGGATAGGATGCTATTCGTAGAATTTTTTCATCTATCTATTACGCTTTATATAATTAAATTTATGGAATGTATTTGAGCGTCTGAATTAATAAAATGAGGAAGTATGACACTTTCATGCAATTGAATTCTGTACATCGAGATGAATGTCAAATAATAAGGGACATTTATAAGGCAAATGAAGCAAAAAGTTAAGGGCAGCCTCCAAACAAGCAAGCTAGAACATTTTTTTTTATTTTCGTTAAGGGAAAATTAATTTTCTACCACAGAAAAGATGTTATCATTTTCGCAAATAATAAAGTCATCGTTGGTTCACACGAGATTCTACATAAAGGTTATAATTTAGTCGATACATATTGCATAAACATGGATAATTCTTGCAAGAATAAAAGATAAAAAGACGGAGAAGGGAAAAAAGAAATTAAGCGTCGAAAAAGTCCTGATCGAAAGGATCTCAAGGGGAAAGCTTCGGTTCTCTCCCGGAATTGATCTTTAATATCACCACTGAAAGTAATTACCGAAGTTTGAAATTACACCTTAATGGGAAAATAATCTCTAGTCATGAAATGGATGACGTATCTTCATGGTATGGAGAGGAATTCGGAAGTATGTTTTCATTTTCTAAACGCGCCTTCCAACGTACTTAACTATATTTACAGTAAATTAAGTTTTATACTCACTTCTTCCCCAAATTTTAAGTAGAATAGAAAATATTTTATCGCCGAGAGATGATTCTGAGAGAGTAAAAAACGTTACGTATTACGTTATTAATAAAATGACTCATTTAGTAAAATTGTAAAAGATCTTGGGCATATTTGGTTCCAATTCTCGGTTTTATTTCAAGGTAACTGAGCATATTTACTTTGAAAGATCAACGGTGTACTATCGCAGCGTTTGCACGAAACATCTTCGTTAGGTACGAGGTGTTTTGCTACAATTGTGTATTTGATTGAATCTTTTCCGAAACTAACAAACATGTGATTTCACTTTATCTTGTCATCTTGGAATTTTATAATATTACCGACAAATATTTATGATAAAAAGGTTGGTTTGGTTTAGTAAAAGTTCTGTCATGAAGCCGTTTTGTGTGAATGAATAGCACAAATCCTGAGTTTGTGTTGAATATTTATGATATAAATTCTCACTTCAACACGTAATCCTGACTCGAAATGGGCTATTAAAATATTTAGTAATCTAATACATAATTAAGGTAGTTATATATTTAACTAAGTGTAGAACTATACAAAAAATATGAGTCTTAAGTCATATTAACTTTGATCAAAAACAAATGCACTAAAATAAATGTTAAAATTAAGTATTAATACTACAATAGTTTGATCAATGTGCTCTAGAGCTTAGAGAGCCCAATTTTAGTTCAGATTTCGACTTTCTAATGTTACAAAATCCGGTTAAGCCGCAGATCACCGTGACCGCTCCATTGAGGAATGTCGAACAAAATATCCACAGCTGTCCCAATGTGGAACTTTTTTATCAGTCGAAGAATTACAAAACCGGAAATTGAGGAGAAAACTGTTCCTCGTTCTTATAAGTATCTCAAAAAAGGACGCATAATAAGGATGGAGATTTCGCGAGTTGGAAATCCCGATCCCAAATCCTGTTTCTCATTAAGGTGCTAGATAGAGAAGGGGAAGGAAAGAGTCGGATTCGTAAAAAGAAAGAGAAATATCAGAGAGAACGGCTCGGATGACAGGAATAGGTTGACCAGTTCCATTTTAGATTTGAACGAGCAAATCTGGATGAGAAATTTCTACAAAGAAAAAATGAGGGGAAATATACCATATACACTATAAATATATATATATATTCTATAAAATCTTCCACGAATAATTACTCAAATCTATAAGCAAGTTTATTTACAGATTTTTCTTCTATCGTAAATCATATGCAGTATCACCTTAAATTTGAAGTCATTGACCCAAAAAATTCATGAAAAGAATTTCCTCATTAGACATGATATAATATATAAGTATATAAAATATTTATTATAATATTATAACTATGATATTATAATTATGATTTGGTTATTATATCGATCAAAAAGTAAAACATTTTCAATGTGCCTTTAGTTGCATATCCATATCTCAAGTTTCTTTCAGTTATTTTCTCAAATTATTCAGAAATTTTCGTTAACTACTATTTTCTCAGTATTCTGCATCAATAAACCGCATCAAGGACAGATTGTGACTTCAAAGTCATTTTTCTTCTTTTTTCGTATTCTTTTTCGTTAATTAATTCACTGTCATATAAAACAAAGGAGGGGTTATTTGAGAGTACTGACAGGATTTACCCACGGGTAATTCTAACAAAGGAAGGCGTGCACCTATATTCGATTAAAATGAATCATCGTGTAAAAGAAGGAGCTTATCCAATGAAAACCCCATTGTGAGCGCGGATTAATCATCGTTACACACTTCACGTAATAACTTTATATCTAACTTTTATAGTTAGATGAGAACCAAATGGAGCATAGACGTAATCTTTATGTAACAAAAAATAAATGCAACACGCCGAAAGGGTGTTGATGTAGATGAAGATATTATACTATATAGATATACTTCGAAAGTCGAAAAATCTAATCCTAAGCTTCTTATTGCTTATTGTGATGGAATTGACACCAAGAATGGCTAGCATCAAAAACAAGGACAGAATGAAGTTACATGATAACCATTTCTAAAACACACCAGAGCAATTTAATTTAAGGGATATTTGCCTTTAGAAATAAGGAGACAAGTTGAAACAAAAAAAAAAGAAATCAGAGGGTGAACGCCATATGCAGAACGGTAGAAAATGCTAAGGAGGGAAAGGGACACAAATGGGAATATAGACCGGATGCAGGAGATTAAAGACCCGGAACGGAAACTAAACCTTACAGAAAAATACGATTTTCAAACATTAAAAAGGAGTTTCCTTCGTTTCGGGGGAGTACTTACTTGATTCGCCGAATTGGAATTCCTCGTGCATACAATTTCTTTATTTTTATTCGTAGCTATACACGTTATAATTTTATGTGGTTCTTTTGTTTTCGAATAAACATTTCCTGAATCCGTTCCCATATATGAGCCAAATGTTTTCATGTCTCATAATTAAGGCAAATTAAATCTTGCATGTTTGAATATTTTGTATGCTTTTTATTCTTAAGAAAAGTACTGAAAGGTAGTCTTTTTCAAATCACCTTTAGTTCTGTTAGAATGAGTTTATGAAATATGTTATGAAAATGTTATGTATGAAAATGTTATAAATATACTAATCAATTTCAATTGATGAAAAACATTGAATCGAAAATTGAATGGCTTTGAAGTGTTCAAATCTCATTATTTAACCCAGAGGAAGATAAACAACAATAAAACAGAAACAACTTAATCTAACTACTGGAAATAAACTGTTGATTAACTGGTAAACTACGAGTATTTTCTTTTCCATTAAATGTTTTTTTATTGTGCAGTTAGATTCGGATAGCAATGTCTATCAATTAATTGAAATATGTTGTTGTGATTCTGATGTGAATAGTATGCACTTTGAATCAGAAACTAAATCATTCAAAGTTCATCGGTGTCCAACACTCACCGAATTCCTTACCTTACTCGATCGATTTCCATGCAGAATATCTCTCTAACTTTCGAGGAAGGGGTGAGAGCTAATTCTTCGGCGCAATCATAAATCGATTAGAAGTTACCGAGCATTGATTATTCCCAAACCGAACCTTGGGTATTCTGATGCGAATAATGGACCAGTCTCATTCTCGTTCCATTGCAGACATCTATACCCTACTGAGTCTCTTTGTTGCAAAATTACTTTACATACCTATGTATAATACCCTTCCTAGCTCTCGTTTCAGTTCCGTCCTCATTCAGCCCCAAAATCCTCCTACTGTCCTCTTTCCCTCCGCTAATTCCGCCTCCTCTACTACCTTCTTCCTTGCATCTGCCGTCCTCCCTCGCTCACTGTCAACTTCTCACTCCCCCGTTCCAAATACAGGTGGCCTCGTAGTCGCCCTTGGGCTAGACATGTCTGCTTATCTGACTTCACCAAATTGCGCTCATTCTCAGGCTCTTCTGGAAACAATCCTCACTCGCTGACCAAGATAGTATCCGCTTCCTTTAAACCACGGGAGTCTCCTTTCATCGAATGGTTGCGTATACCATTCAGATGTATAAAAAAAACATTGTTGTCTGTGAAATCATCAGGCGGCTCTTGAGTGCCGTATAGTCCATATTTAAAAATTTTGGCCTCGATTTAAAAAAAAAGGCTAACTATTTAAACGACTTAGCAAGCCTAAATAAAATATTTTCCTTTGTCCATACGTGTATTTGTTTCACGAAGGGACGAAAAGGCCACATATGCCCTAAAGGCAGCAAGTTCCTTCCTCTACTCTAAAGACTTCTGCATCGCACAAGGAAAAAATGTACGAACGAGGGAGGAAAACCCGAGAATTTAATGTACTAAGTCGTTCAATAACTATATTTCGTAGAATGAGGTTCTGAGGCATAAATGCCAATTTATTTTTGAAAATGCCACAATGCAACCCAAACAAAAAAATATCGTTGAAAAATAAAATAACTTGAATTCAGTTCTGCAATGAGGGATGAGCAGTTTTTTTGCATCCTCTTGGGTTACGGTTATGCGCCAAATCTAACCTCATGAATTCTCTTTCAATGTATTCGGGAATATTTGCGAGTAGGATGCAATGTGATGAACAGAGAATGTGTAGTTTTCTACGAGAACCTGGCTTTAAGCAGGATAATGTATTGTACGATTAAGATATGTGGTCGTATTTTCTTAAGTTAAAAATTAATCTCACGGTTGCATTTTGAGCTCGTTGCAGCTTAAGCATTAGTTTACTAGATAGGTCTTGGTAGACAATATCTACTTAATCAATGTGAGCCATGAGTGAGGGATTTCACAAGTTGAGCTTTCAGGGATAAAGGAAGAAAATATCCGCCTGAGATTTTGAAGGAACAAATATACTTTCTTGCAAATATGTGTAACTTGCTCCTTCCAATGGAGATTTTCGTTTATAATAAGGCCAAGATTCCTTACTGAATTTCACAACGGTATTTCAAACCCGTACATAGTAGGCTTAGGAATGCCTTTAATATTCAAATTCTTTAAAATTTCGCGATTGCCAATAATGATGGCTGGCGACCTATAAGGGTTAAGGAGAAATTATTTTTTCTCCAGTCGCTAATTAGAGTTAGGTCTTTGTGTACCAAATTCATAGATAGAAGGAAATCAGCTGAGCTTGAATCTAAATAGATCTGTAATTCATCAGCATATAAATGATAATTACAATATGTGATGACTTGAGGACAGTCATTGATATAAGGGAAAAATAACAAAGGGCCAAGTATAGATCCTTGGGGAATACCGCGATCAACATGCAACCATGCTGAGGAAGAACCTACGTAGCGTTATTACTTTATGTTGACGTTCATGAAGATACGACGAATACCAATCAGTTGATGATTTAGAGAAACTTATAACACGCAGTTCGGCATTCATAATATCCACATGAACAGAGCTAAAGGCTTTACTAAAGTCAGAAAGAGTTAAAGTTAACTTTTCATTATCATTGGATCTTCGAATATCATCCGTGACTTTCACCAAAGGAGTAGCGGTACTGTGACTTTTCCAGAATCTCGATCGTAAAGAGTCAAGAATGGAATTTTGCATAAGAAATTTTGTTTTCTGGCTTTGTGCTAGTTTATCGAAGACATTACAATATACAGGAAGGAAACTAATCGGACGATTATTAATTTCATTACAATTGGAATTTTTTTGTATTGGTCGTATTAGCGAGCACTTCCATGGTCTAGGGAACTTTCCCTGAAGGAAAGAATAATTGTAGATGTTGATTAATGTTGGTAAAATTAAAGAGGAAATTTTATTTATGACCGTGATTTAAATTTCGTCCTCTTGTTGAGCTTTGGACTTTATGTCTCTTAAAGCTTGAAATGCGTCGAGTTCTGACACCAGCTTGAAAGGGAACTGAGGATTATTGACTGATCTATCGGTTATTTCTTTCAGTTTATCAAAAACTCGCAGCTTAATATCTGTATCGATAACTGTTGGAGGTCGTAAAAATTTTAATTTAGCGAATCGATTTAAGAAGTAGTAATTGATGGAGATCGTTTGCCTCGATTTGCCAATCCCGAGGCTACACAAATAACAGTGTTCGAAAAGAAATGATCAATTTAAGAGAAATTTCAATACAAATAAAAACATAATAATGCAAGGAATGCTGAGTTTACTAAGAAAAAACTTTCCCTCTAAAGCTCTAAGCGGCTTGGTGTGGTATTTGATTGGAGATTCGATAGTGCTTAAGTGGAGATATTTGAGCGAGACTTTACCTAACCTCAGGGTTGAAAACTAAACTTGTCGACCATGAAAATGACTGAAAGGGTAAATTCCTATTCAGACGCATTCCCGGTGGATTAATTTTAAATGCCGTTCTGATACAATCTTTATCATTTAAAAATATAACAGAGATATTCATCAAAGTAATTAGGATTTCTTTAATTTCCCGACTCCGGGCTCGTAAGTTTATTTTACGAGAATTTTGCGTTATTATCTTGATAGAATGATACATACTTTTGAGTATGGGATGTAAAATTTGGCCAGTCTCCGTTTTTTGTCATCAGTTATGGATTATAATTGGATAGCTTGGAACTCCCCTATATGGACTTGGCAACTGAACAGTTACAACTGCCAGCCGTTGCCACCAAATTCCGCTCGTTGTTGGTTATAAATTTAGCTCACCTAATCTCAATATGTAGTAATCTATCGTATGTTTCAACTCAGGAATCTGAAATCATTTTATTTGATTTGCTTTTCTATTTCTAAGCATCAAGGCTTTCCACGAAGGCCCTTTTTATCTGTCGGGTGTTAGGCTCGATCCCATGTTTCTGCTAACATTCCGCAAATCTCAATTCCGTAGCGCTTTCAAACGACTAGCGTAAAAGGTCTCGGATGGTATGGAGAGAGCGGAGAAATGTGTTCGATCCCATAAAGAGTTAGGAACGCCCTCCTTTCTACGGTTCTTAGGTACTCTCTCTGAACGTCCTCTCCGCTGCACGTTTGGGAGCTATTCTAAGGAAGGGGCATACGAGACAAATAGAGTTCGTCTAATCCGTGCATACGCCTCGATTTCATAAAATACGAAATCATGGCTGCAAAGGGATCTGATCGGTTCTACGGATCTATAGCCGTCATATGAGGTTTCGGAAATCAATTTGAGATCAACCAATCTGAAAACATAGTAAGCAATAAGAAGCTTTTGAAACAATTGTCTGCATGAATAAAGAACACGATGCCTATGTTCTACTTCCGGAATAAATTGAACTGTGTAGACCTTGATATGGCGGCATTTCATCACAAATGAGAAGATAAACAACGTCCTGCAGATTTTTTATAAAAGTCTTTCCTTAATGAAAATTGATTTTTAATTCTTTGAGTTTTTCTACAAACACTTCACAGATATAACCTGAAACTGCACAACTGTCTTTTCATTCACAATATGAAGAATATATCGGAATATACGCGATTGCCAAGGTTAGTAACCAGCGATAAGATATTTTGCCCATAAAAGTATCACTACTTAGTTGGAAGATAACTAATAGAGCTAATGCTAAGAATCAATGTCCATTTGAGAGCAATGTAAGTACGCAATCACTTGTCTCTCATGCATATTCTTTCATTAAAACAGAAAGAGGTAATGGAGGTGTGTGAAATAATTTTAACTGCCCATAGATTGAATAAACTGCTGAACTAATTTTTCGTTTAATACATTTAATAATATATTAATGACTTCTCTCCCTCAGGAATCCGCAGTCGGTGAGTAACCTGGCGAGATAACGAATCGAGATATTTTAATCCAAAACCATTCCAATGATTCTACTCCTGCAAGGCAAAAATATTCTCTTGAACAAAACGACACCACTATTGATTGAATCGATGAAGAAACTAATTAAGTCATCAAAAAGGTCACCTTTTAAATCGCTTCGATTGTTATTTTTAGAGCTGCTAATGGCCATCCATTTCACGAAGTTTTATTGAGGCGGCCAATCGAAGGTGTATTTCCACCCATGTCTCATCGCGTGGCACCAATTAAGAGAGAGCGAACAACTAGATAGAGTAGAGACAAACGACTATTACCCCTAATCTGATATTACAATCGTATTCTCTTCCTCCGACCCCTCTCACACAATCCTTTGCTTCCCCATCTTTCTCTGCCGCGTCATTCTTTCTCACAAACCGGACCTTCTCCGGATGATATCCATTCAGTCTCCTTCACACGTTCCCATCTCAAAACTTCGTGGGACAGCACCTGCAATGGTCGTTTCTTTTCTTTCGTACGAAAATTGCATGGGCCGGTGCATGAAAAAACATGTGGGTCTTCCAAGGCGGGCGTGACCTCAATGAGCCACAAAGACAAAAGCAGCAACAGCTACTCGTGAGAAAACGTACGGGAAATACCTAAATAATGCCGTGGATATAAATCTAAGTCTCGCACACAGGATTGCATCCTCCCTTTTCCGCGATCGACCTTCCAGATTCTTTTCAGCATCCATAGGATGTTTTCCAACGGAAATAATTACGATTATTATCCGATGATCGGGTCCGATAATCTCGTCCGAACATCGAAAGCAATGGCACTGAAGGGAAAACCCGCTCCCGGTTTCGATACATCGCTACCGTGGCACGATTGCCATATTCGATATAATCTCATCCGTTGGGAATTGGCTGATTGGTTGATGGGGCGTCCCGTGTAGGGGCATTCTTCGAGGAATAATCGGTTTCGTATTAAAGATGTCAGCATAAGTACCGAAATAGTCTTTTAGGAAAGGTTACGCCCACTTTTCGACCATTACATCTAGCAAACCACTACTCCAATACAGTCATATAACCAAAAACTGTTTCATTATGGGAAGGGATGAGCTTTTTGGGATGTATTGAATGGAAGCCATCATCAGGGTCCATAAGGGAGCCCTTTGCCGCTAATCAGAGATCGTTTAGACTCGAGTCACGCGTCCCATTAAGAAATATGAAGGTTTCCTGCGATATTTTTATCTTAATGAGACCATCCTCCGACCTAAGTTGAGAAGATGTGAAAATTGCTGTTTCGTAAATAATTGCGTTTATCGGGTAATTTTTATGTGATTATAATATTATATCCCATTATATTCTGTATAAACTTTATTTCATTTTTCTGCTGCTAAATGGTGCAACATAAAACTCCCTTTAGTTTGGAGAATGTTTGAATTTCAACCATGTTCGACGAAATCGATACTTTGCTCAGAGAACTGAACGTAGGAGCTGATCTTTTGCAAATTAATTCCACAAAGCTAGAAGAATAACTAAAACGATCTAATTTCGCACAAAGTATCAGGACAAGTGATATTAACGCAGAAAAAGGTGTGCAGTAAATTAAATATGAGTCTATTTAAATCTGACTTGAAGTGTGGAGATTTTAATTTTTATGATTAAATACCACTTTGGAAACAACCCGCCCCGAGAATTTACTTTAGGCTAACGAATGAATCTCTACTCAATCCATTTTCCAACTTGAAGCAGTAAAACGCAAGAAATTTATATTGAAATGGTCTCGTCTTTTAAGTTAAAGGGCGAATCTTCGTACCGCTCTTTGATCGTTCATCGGAAAATAGCGAACGATTTAACTCCATTCCTTCTCATACTCGCGTTGAAATCTCCACACCTTGTCTCCGCCGCGTCTACGCGCACTTAGATAAGCATTCGAGGAACGCCTCCAACCATTAGCTTCTCCGACCTTTGATTTTTACGACTGGGTGGAATCGGCTGAACATTTGAGACATTTTCTGCGCTCCTCCGTTTACGGGAGAGAGCTGAATTAATGCGCAGCTGCGTCGCGCATCTGCGGGACGATTAAAATCGACGCTAAAGGGTGCGGAGTGAGAGGAGAAAGATATGAAATGAGAGGCTAAGTAAAACAAGTAGTTCGATAAGAATTAATAATGGCTGATTTCTAATTGTTGCAAGATGGATTTCATCGCTGAAGTGTATAACACGGATTTTCTCTCCATTGCTTCGTATTTGATATTTAAAATTGCAGCAAACTCCCTTTTGTAAATGTTTCCTTTCTTATATACGAATGAAATGAATATAAAATATTTCGAGCTGAATGGAGTTAGTATCATGATTTTATGACACGATATTTTATTTCCTGTGTTCATTTCGATAATGCGACGATAAAACGTATTTCCCGACAAGCTCCTTATGTCATCTAAATTCTTCGGTGATTAGAGTAAGTAATCCCTGGGTGTCCACAAAGGAATCCAAAAGGGTCCTTAAGTATAAATGTCGGTCCTAGTTAATAAAGCGCTCAACCTCGCTATTTTCTGTAACTTCGTTGTATTTCCTGTTAATTAAATCGATTAAAGCATTAGGCATTTTAAGACTAAAGTTTTCGTAATTAATTTTATCCACTCAATTACAGTTGAAATTTAAAAAATCTCAACATGTATGATAAAGCAAAAAAATTTGGAACTCCATGAAAAAAAATTAAATAGCAACAGGGGAACCTCAGCCTACTATGTTGAAACGCTGATTTAATCGGTTTAATATGATGACAAATGTCCTGTAGTAAGCGAAAACGTTGCATTATTGTAATTAAAATTGTATATTTTACTGCATGATTGTATAGCATAACATTAAAATAATTTCAAGAAAATAACAAGTTACCACCGGTCTTTTTGTCACTCTGCTTGTGAGTTATATAATAAGGGACGTCTGATAGGTTTCCAAACAAACCTGTTGGAGTTCATTGTAATAAAATATATAAGGAATTTTCTATTCCAGGTTGCTAATAAAATGTCTTGCAGCAAAGTACGGTCAGATCAAACTGAATAAATAGATAACTTGGTTCCTAGATTAAGATTAAGAAACACTCGTCATTTGATATGCATGAAAACTATAATATGCATACTTACAGATTTGATTCAGAATTTACCTTCCTATGTTTAAATCGCCGATTACAAAGTGCATCATTCGTAGAGAACACGTGCTTCCAAAGTTATGCGGAATAAATAACACTGTTCAGACGTGCCTATATAGGAATATCACCGACCAAGCTTCCCACTAAATCGGCCATGAAGTTTAAAATTTAATAGCGGGAGGCACACTCAGATACGCAGATATGTCCAATTCATAAGGCTGTTCTCCCCTTAAGGAAACAAGCCTAAAAAATGAAGCGAAAGACTGCGAGAGAAGTTCCCTCAGCGAGGCCAACAACTGCCGAGATGTCCGCGATGGATCGAAATAAAAATTGAAGAGCGACGAACGTCCGAGAATGTTCGGAAGAGAAGAAAGATGGAGTGGGAAAACGCCATTCCGATCGCGTCCCGCGTACGGATCGCGACCTGTTAGAATGAGAGAGAGGAAAAAAACTCCTCTCTCACCACGCCCTCTAGCCGCAAAGATGGGAACTTCTAACGGAACAATGCGACTATCGCTGTGACTTCATGACTATGGATTGCAATCCCGGGATTACGGGATTGTGATAATCTCAATCCCGGGATTCCCGGGAATATATTATATTTTGGTGAAATAAAAAACCTCATTATTTATGAACAATAATTTTATATCGAGCATCATATGCAGTTATGGATCAGAATCATATATACAGAATAACTAAGTAATATTAATGAAAATAATTATTTTCAAAAGGTAAAACCGAAATAAAACATCATGTTTGGAAAACCTCAAGGAAAATTTAATAACAGTTATTGTAGCATCTTAAACTGAACCCAATTTTCCTCATTTACGAAAATAAACTACCTCCAAATTAAGTTTCCTCCCAAGTTCCAGAATGTTTTGTCTTTCTCGGAAGAATGAATATATCTTCTGTTGCATAGCGATGTCCACTCGTCCAAAGTTAAACAATATTTTTTTTTATTTTCACTCTTTATTAATACTGGCAATCACTAAGTTTTTGATACGCGCATTGTAGCCAAATCTTAAGTCCCTGATAGTGTTAAGATATGTGGGGAGATCATCAAAACCCCTGCATTTCAGCGCTTCACGTAAATCGGGTGATGTACAGAAAACGCTGAATGGGAAACGATCTCGAGCAGTCACTCTAGCAAGTACAGCAGCTAAGGTTGTCGGTCATAGGGAAGAAAAAATCTGTTATCTTCTCTCGAGGCTTGAGCACACCTTCATTTTCTTTATTTTAGTCTTAGGATGCTCATCATTTTCACTGTTATTTTCTGAGTTCACTTCGTTTTGCTACGTTCCACATTCTACTATTTGCTACATACATCTTATAAAATAATATTACTCATAATAACCTGAGTTCAGGTGTACATGGAGTCCTTTTGTTGAACCACCTACAGTTTTTAATATTTTCCTACATAGTTTACATTTTGCTGATTGACCCCGGACTTCTCGTAAGTAATACTGCAAAACTGAATTAATATTTTGAGTGCCAGTTATCCATTCTATATCATTTCTACTGCCTTCCTTGTCATTTGTTACCATTATAATATGGGCTGGCTGTAAGAAATAAATTATAATTTTAAAACTAGAAATTTGAATAAATCGACTGCAATTTTGCACTGTCACAGAAAGTTCTGCTTCTTCTGGTTGGCCCCATATCTTTGATGTGCGGAGGCCTTCGTGGCTTTCCATCCATGCTGGATTCTAAGTCTGTTCCTTCGATCCTTCTCTTTAATTGATGTGGCCCATGTCGCAGAATGCAATATATTTGTGAATTGGTATTAATTATTTTTTAAACTGCATTAAGCCGAGTTATTAAATTACATTATTCAATTAACCATTGCTGTTATTTCTTTTAATTGATGACGTATTATACAATCAGATAAAATGTATTCCTCAATGAATTCAGACTGTTTCTGTACTTCCTTTTACCCGCATTCTAACTTAATCATTACCGCTATCTGTAAGCGTAAGGCTAAAATATAAATTTGTATATACTCAATCCCGGGATTTCGGGATTGCCGTTCTGGACGGCATTTTGCATGTCCCTATTCATGACGCACATTTGTTTTTTCTCCGTTCTCCGATGCTGATGCGCATGTTCACGCATTTATTTAACTTTCCATTCGTTGAGATTTGTTCCTTCAGCTCAACGCGCTCAACGATCAAGCTTCTTCAACGATTTCTGCCGATGAGAGAGTGCGTTTGTTTACCCCTTTATCGACAAACGCTCGAGAACTGAAGACTTGAATCTGCGCCAAATGCTTTCAGTTATTTATTGCGTACAATTAATGTTCCGGAAATTATTCAGCTCAACCGAGAAATGATTACAGTAAAGAGATTGACCTAGGTTCGAAATGTGGCTGAATTACAACGATGTAACCACTTGAAAGTATAAAACGACCTAACTTAACAACTAACAAATGAGCTGGTTTTATCTAACCTTGTTGAAAGAAGATAAACATTATATACGTGCATATTAAATATTTGTGAACGATTTGTAAAACATAGTGAACGAACGAAACGTAAAAGGACTGTTTGTTTTTCTAAATAAGCATGAGAAACGAGATAATTTAAACAGGTTTACAGTATCTTAGTTTCACATTTACCACCACCCATAAATAATTACTAACCGGAAACTAAATTAGGTACTACGAATAAAAAGTATCTACGTATATCAGCAGTTTGACTCAATGGTGAAAGGTCAATTATAACTTAACATAAATATATCCGTGATCAAAAAACGGATTATTAATCCAACTTCATGAGGTATTCGAATACATTATCTCCAATAAAAGGTACGGTCCAAGTCCTCCAAATACGGTCAGATCATCATACGGATATTATACGGTCAGATGATTATATCATCTCCAGTAATATGATTGAATTCTGAATTCGTATTTATCCTAATCTTACCCAAAAAACAATGACCATCAGAACCCATTCCATTTTATGCCTTATCGTTTCTCCAAGAATTTTTTGATGTCTATATTAATGTAGTACCTTAACTTTCTGATTAACTCTGCCATATATATAAATACTAAAAGTCACCAGTTAATAAATCGTAATCTATTGGTCTTCCAACTCTTAGTCACGTTTACGGAAAACAAGCCTTGAGAAACCAATGCAAGATTGAAAGAGGGGATAAACAAGGAGGCGTCGACAGGGATAAAAGGTAAAAATAAAAGATAACGGCAATCTTCCGTCGACTTGATAAAATCTAACTTACAAGAAAATATGGAAAATGTGCAAGTCCGATAAATCTTGTTACCTATGTTTTCTCGCTGTAACACCGCTAAATCCAAAAAATTTTCTTACGAAAATGAGGAAACCCTGTTTGAGGAGAGCGATTATTTCCGACTCACGCCATCTGAGGGTGGTAAACGTATGATACGAAGCGTAACCGACAGAAGAGTGAAACTCAGTCCGCATTTCAAAAGTGTAGCGAG
Organism: Ladona fulva; assembly: GCA_000376725.2. Lineage (NCBI taxonomy): Eukaryota > Metazoa > Arthropoda > Insecta > Odonata > Libellulidae > Ladona > Ladona fulva. The sequence continues at coordinate 41,483 of KZ308885.1, forward strand.
GAAAATTGCCTGTGAGTGATTCACGAGTCAATCGTGGGGCACTCGACGAGAAATGAGCTATTTCCTTTAAGTTATGGAACCCTATACACCTCCGCAGCGATTCAATGCATTTTACAAAAATGTATCCTTACAAGATGATTTCGTAGGTGATAAAGTCTCTTTCAGGACGTTTCTGGGAGCGTAACTCTTACTTGGCAATTTTACACAAGAATACGTGACGCCGGCATGGAATCCTTTGCCTTCACCCTATGTTCTTCTCCAATTTATCCATGCAATGCTCTTTCAGACGAGGCTTTACCTTTAAGAATACGTTAAAGCTTTATAGGCCTGAAGAAATTATTACGTGCATTAGAAACCAAACGGTCAACATTTTCGTCAAATTCTCTGCAACTGCCTAATGCTTTGTGTTCTTTACTTTTTTACTTTCTTTATTTTATTTTTTTTAATGTTTGTATAATTTAGGTTTAGCATTATATAATATTAGGACTTTTAGATTTGTATTAATTCACCATATATGTTAGTTGTAAGTTGAATTTATTTGAGTAATTTTTTATATCTATGACTCAGAGGTTAGGTGTAACAGAGGCCTAACCTCGCCGTAAGGGTAAAATAAATAAATAAATAATGCTGGTTTACAGAGCAGAAATGATTCCAATTTATAGCGTACCAACAATTTGGTAGTTAGCAGAATGAGCCTACTGATATTTGAGCCTGACGGTATGGAATGATGGTGATTTGGCTAACACTACGCTCCTACTACCCGGAGTTATAATATTTATTTCACATAATGATTAAACCTATAGCATCAAACATAATATGATTTGCACTTATCTGAAAGAAAAAGTGACTATATAATAATTAATAAATGACTTTATTTTTAAATCATAAACTTTTTGGATTATTAAATAAATTTCCTGGAGATATATCCCATCATAATGGTACCACGAAAAATATGGCCCGTTCCTCAATCCTGGAAATCCATTTCTACAGTAAAACGTTCACGGTAATAAAAATTTTTAGCAATAGGAAACTTTTCCATAAATAGATACGCTTCATCGGAGGTACTCATTTTCCAATTGATCTCCCTTAAAGAGTGCTCGCAATCGCTTTGTGACCCTTCAACCTGTTCAATGATAAGTGTCGCTCTGCCTGATGCGGAGGAAAACCTCAAAAAAGGAAAAGATTTCCGTTTCCGAAGAAGATCTCGTGGGAGTGAGAGAGTTTCCGTTTCCCTCACCGCAATTACGTCTCTCGAACGAAGGCCTTTTAAGTATTTACCAGGACACGAGTTCCTCGGATCGTACAGCCGAGGCAACGCGAGAACATTGAGGCAACTCTCGAGACTGCAGAAGTATTTAAAGGAAGAAGGTAAGCGCAGGAATTGCAATTCGACGACTATGAAATGTCGGAGAAATAGTAAAGGCATCCATCACTCTTGACTCATCTGAACTAATTCTCGAGCTTTTTCCGGCAAAAAATTAAAATCTAATCCAAAGGAGGAAATTTATTTCTCTCTCCTTTTAATCAATGTGGTTGGGGCACTAATTTTATTTCGTCTTCCGAAGAGTGGCAAAAAATAGATTTTTGGCGATTTAAGTATTAGACTTTTTCGTGGCTTCATCTATCCTTTTCCGGGGGTTTCTCTTTTCTTCAGAGGAAGAATGAAAATTTAATAGAATAATATCCTGCTACCCGATTCCCGGATCTTCTCTCTTTCTAGATAAATTGTAATGCAATATGACTTGCAATCAACCTTTCCATCCAATGTACAGCTGGCATAAGAAGTTGCAGTAGACTGAAATTTCTTCTGCGACGAAGGTTATTTCCATTGTAATGGAATACGACAATCATTACGGAACTTTCGTGGGTAACGGAATATTTTCTCCTAACCTAATTACGATTTAAAATCCTCAAGGTTAATAAAATCAAAAGAACATACTTCGTGAGAAAACTCGCACTACAACTGAGCTAAAACATAACACATTGACACTATAGACTGATCAGGCTGGGTTCTATTTCTGCCAAAGTTTGAGATATTTTTGTGGTTCATACAAATAAAATATATATTATTGTGGTAAATAACGATCTGATTCCTAAAATATGAATTATATAACACTTTCAGCGGTTATATCAAAATATATTTCTTACTCTAAAAGTTCCAAAAATTTTCGATCCTACATTCGCTATAGAGCAGACTGATTTGTGTAATGAAAACAATTTTGAAAGGATTTGGTAACCTTGATGAACGTAAAATGGCATCTCAGAACCCTAAAGAGACCAAAGGACTGCATAATTTTTACCCAAGTGTTTTCCAACCGGTGTAATGCGTCTGACTGGTGGAACTTACGAGTCTGTTAGTGGGACTCGAGCAGGTTGATGTCTTTTTTATTGGTTTTGCTTTTATTTTTATAACAGTTAGCTTAATTGCTTAATTTTAGTTTCACAGCTATTCATCAACGGTGGTTTAGTATTCATAAAATAGTAAATTTGTAATTAGTAAATTCTCAATTAGTAATTAATCGGTAACACAAAATCTCCACACATCAATGTATATACATAATGTGATATGACTATACATGCGATTTCGCTGTCTTGATGACACGGAAAGTGGGACTTGAGATAAGAAAGATTGGGAAACACGCACTACCCTACATTAGATGTCAGTCTGCCATACTGAGCTGTTGAAGTCGGAACCCGCAATGAGAGGCAAAATTTGCAATTATGTAATTCAATGGTGGCATATAGAGAGAGTGAACCTGGCAGATCCTCCAGTGTCCACACATTCGGAAACTGACAATTCACTGTCGCGGATCTGAATGTCTCCGGAGGACCTCCGCTTCTCCGAATGCAAAGGGATGGATATGTCAGGGAAAGATGCCGTAACATTCCGCTTGATCTCGCACACCTTCGGGTCGTCTGAAGGAAGCTCGCGTCAACTGCGGTCAGCGATAACTCAACGACAGGTGGTGGAATGAAGGAAGGGAACCGATTTCGAGCGCGGATGCGACCGCAAAAGAAATCTCGGATACTCCTGACGTGCAGACAGAATCCGTCACATCCCCTTCCAGTTATCTAACTTCAGCTTCTCCGCTACCTCTCTCACCTCATTCCCATTCCTTACATGCCTTAAGAATTGCATCCGAGACTGAAGAAGCACCGCACTTCCGATAGATGACTTCCTGTGACCTCAATCTCTCGCTATATTCCTTGGAATTAATTATAGAATGAACCCGCAATGAAGAGAAAAAGAAATGCTCAGGAAGGAATATCTTCATTGGTTCCGCACAGCTTTCCTACAAACATTTCTAAGTGTCTGATCGAATGCAACTACAGTCGCGAATTTTATATGGAAAAGTACACAACGAAATCAGGATAGGGATGATTTTTTTTCGGCGACATTAAAAAAATCGATGCAAATAAAAAAAAAGAATGAGAACAGAGAACAGACTATAGTTTGTGAATGATACTTTATATCAGGAAAACAATTTCTCAATATGCGATTTTTCAACGTTGGCATACTATGAAATATTACCTGATGCATTAATCTTGTATGATGCAATGTCTTGTAAAAGAAAAAAAGAAATAAAAAAGAAGGAAAAGAATATAAAAAGGAAACTTCGAATATAAAAGAAGGAAACTCTATCGAAGACATTATGTTGTAAAAATATTTCATAAAATCAACGTGATGACAAATAAAAAAAATTACATAATATAAGGAACTATTTTAGGAGAGTGAGACAGTAAATTTGTTCCAACTCGCCGCAAAGAATGCCCTGTTTAATTAGATTGCTTTATTTTAAATTATTCGTAGCCTTACTACAGTAACAATTAAATACTACAAATACACAACCCAAATTTATATGAAATTCAAATCTACAGAAGATAATTAATTAGATTATATTTTTCTTTCCTGTCGTCTAAAAATATAAAGGTTCTAATAACAATAAAATGACCGATTTCTTCACAAATAATGGTATTAAAAAATTAACCAAAACTTCGCCTTTATTCAACAAAAATTGCAATACGACACAGAATGATTTATCGTGTTTCTCTTCATATTCATTTATTCATTCATCCAGTCATCATTCAAAATCTGATTTACGCCAATGAAGAATCGGGTATAATTGACAAGAGAAGGTTTAACTGAGTGGAAATCCATTGTAATGGATCAAATAAATTTATTTTACAAATGAAATAAAACATTACACTTTCACAACTCCACAAAAAAGTCTTTCCTGAATAATCAACTGATTATAGACAAAGTTCGCCGAAACCGGTCGTGTCTTGTGTGTGGTTTTATTTTTTATGTTACTTTGCAAAATAAATTTTAAGAATCGGGTATTAATTAATAATTACAACAGATCCTAGAACGGAAAAACATGAAGCATTTATCTTTCCGTATGACAGAGAAAGCTCTTGAAGTATTAGGGGAGATCTAGATGGAAACATTAACATCACAGCTAACTGGTATGAGAATTTTAAAAAGGAATTTGTCGAGAAACAAAAAGACAAAACAGACGTTTGCCTCGCCGTGGTAAGGATAAATGAGAAATTATCTTACCTCACAAAATTAGGAAGAAGTATTGGGAATTTTGTAATACTTAGGGAGCATATTTCGACCATTTCCCAATGGGTGTATCGTCCTCGTCCTCTTGACTTTTCATCCCATGAGACTAAATTAAATAGGCTGTCCACAAAGAAAATTACAACACATGAGCAAACATAAATATGGAAAGAGACATGCTTTCTTCTCTTTCTGAAATTGAAAGAAACCATCAACAAAGTAATTACAGACCGCACGTTTCAACGGCTTGTTACTGCAGAGATTTCAACGATTGGTTAACTTCCAAAAATTAGATCAATCCGCGAAAGATTTATTTTTATGAATGAGTCTAAAACTGATGAAAAGTAATTAATTTCATACTTAAAACACATATTTAAGTTGAGTGAATTATTTACGCGGGGATATATTTAGTTGTTTAAATGTTACTTTGACTTCCTACATCCGCGCCTCTTGGCAGATCTATAATCATTTATTTGAAGTAGATGATGCATTGAATTATAAGTCTAATATTAAGCATAAATTATTGAGGAAACTCTTGCGTGAAACAAGCACACGCGGTTGTCGTAAGCATGGATTCCCCATTCTACGGTATGCCATTCTTCGGACATTGAAGCAACCGAATCTTGTCCCTAGCAAGAGTCATTTCTAAAACAGTTACGGGTTACAGTACACAAACTGACGATTATTTGAACTAACTCGGAATGGAAAATCATACCCAAACGTGTGTTCTTCAGCCATATTAATGCACCCGAGCCTTTAAATAGTCACCTTTCAGCCAAACCAAAAGATAAGAGGTACTACCTGGCAATCCGAAAGACTTCTCAAGATCCGCAGAATACCCCCTCTTCATTTCCCTCCTCCCTTTTACTTCTCTGCCTTTCTCTCGTTCCTTTCTCACTTTCTCTCTCTCCCTCAACCCTTTCTCCCCTCTCTCTACACCCAGCACCAACCAGATCTTACCCAACACCTTTTGCAGAAAACACAACAACCTCCTCCCCCGACGGCGAACACCCTCGGCTCCAGCGGCTCATTGCCTCCCCCCGCCCTCCCCTCTCATTCCATCCCCAAACTATCTCCCGACTGCTAGAGAGAGCTCTCAGGCACCCGGCAGTTTGAGGAGAGGGGTGGAAATGGACGCATGAACAAATTCGACCGGGTGCAGGAGATGAACAGAAGGAATGCAGGGATAGAGGGGAAGAGGGCGTAAGAGAGATATCCAAAGGAGAAGGGAGATAGAAAGATGGAGATGGATAAGGGGGAAGATGCAGATAGGTAAAAGAAAGATAAGATGATAGAGGAAGGTGAGAAAGGGACGGAATGGATAAAGAATGGAAGGAAAGAATAATCAGAGGAGAAAATACTTATAATTTCTCGATGGGACGATTCAAAAGAGAAGGAGAGATATGATAAAATCGCGGAATAGTTGGAGGAGGGTGCTCTGTTCCTAGGTAAGATGTTTAGATGGAGAAAGGGGGTGATGTGGAAGAATGGAGAATAAAAGGTTGGGCACGAAGAAAGAGGAAAGGAGTGGATGGATAGAGAAAGGGGCGGGAGTGGGAGGAGGAAGGAAAAAAGGCGGTAAAAAGTGTTGACATGCAGGCGACCTTGGGAAGCGGTGTGCGTCGCTAACTTGTCTCGGTCCGTGATATAACTTTTCGGGTGGGCCTCCTTGAGAGGAAAGAGAGAGAGAAGAAGGGATCGTTCACGCAGGTGAGGAGATAGAAGGAGACGGAGAAAGAAAGAAATAAAAGGAGAAGGAATGAAGGGGAATGGAGTGGGAGGAGAAAATAAAGTGAGTTGCTTCTGATGGAATGCGGTGAGGGGTGGGTGGGAGAAACACGGTGTTTAAGGGAGAAAGGGTTACGGAGAAGAAAGGGATAAAGGGGGAAATAGATGGCAAGAGAGGAAAGAGAATGAGCAACAACAGGAAGGATGAAGAAGAAATAATGGAACAAAAAAGAAGAATTTGAACGGAATATAAAAAAGAGAGGGGTTGGAAGAATAGATAAACTGAGGAGAGTGAGAGAAAATGAAAATATATGAGAGTTAATGGAATGAAATGGTTATAGAGAGGAATAGTAGTTTAGAGGAGGTGATGGATAGGAGTACGGTAGACAAATAAGGTAAAAAAATAGATATTGTGATAGGAAAAGAATCAGTGAGAAACAGTGAGTCGACATGTGAGAAAGACCTATAGCAGATAAAATAGAAGGCAAATATGATGAAAGAGGGAAGAATGAGATAGTGGACGGAGCAACAAAACAGCGAGGTAAGGAAAGATATCGGGAGGAAGCAGAGATCAAGAATAAAAAGGAGGGTGTAGAGAAAGATGCAGAAAGAGCATGGAGAGAGATGAGGTCAGTTAGACAGACGGACAGAGCAAGGGAGAGGGAGTGGGTGGTTGGATGGAAAGTCGGAGAGGCCTTGAGGCAGAGGCCTCCGCGGCACTTGTATTGTTTACCGTGCGTATGAGGAAATTCACGCCCCACGGAATGGAAAGGGTGGTGCAGGGAGGCATAGATGGGGAGAAAGGAAAGTGTGCGAGGAAAGTGTGGGGGAGTACGGATCAAGGGAAGAAGTAGTCGTGAGATGGGAACCAGACCCTTTGATGGATGTGGGAATTGGGACTCCGAGATAGTGTGCGAGCGCTTGTGGAGGGATTTAGTCCGCAATGGACGATGGTCTGGGGTGATTTGAACGAGTGGAATGGGTATCGGCTGGTGCGGCCTCGGAAAATTCGGGAGACCGCCCAGGGCGACAAAAGTTTGTGGACACTCTCTCGCCTGTCAGTTATCATAAGAGATGCCACGCAGAAAAAGAAATCTTCCTGAGGGTTTTCTCAGGTAAAGGTGAGATGAAAGATGGAATTGGTCACCATCTGTTACAACGCCCCAAATAATTTCGGGAAAATCCCATGTATCTTTAGTTACCTGATCGGAAAGCTACTTGTTTCTTCGCTTTTATCGAATGGGCGCTGATTATGGCGATGCTGTTCTTCCTCAAAGGAAGTTTGGAGATCTAACGTGATTTCCATCATTTTTTCTTTTCTGCGTTGCTAAAATGAGCCGGAAATAAAGTTAATTCCATAAGCTTTGAAGGTCAATAATGCATGAGAAACAGGATTAACTGTATTCTGATCAGAACTATTCCTCGAGAAGGGCGGGAACGAAACGTTTTCATAATTAGAAAAAATAGGCGTGAACTGTTCGTAGGAATACATAAGCTTATAAGGATGGTGATTTCCTCATCTTACAAACCTCTTTCATATCTCCTATAATATGTCCTCTCTTCTTGATTACGTTTTCAAAACAAATAATCTGATTACACACTAAAGTTATTCTTTATTCAACACAAAATATTTTCTTCGGGCAAGTCATTTTACACCCATATTTCTGCGCACTTGGACGTTCACTCCGAAACGAATTAGATATAATAGACACGCGCGTACTGGAATGTTAGAGAGTTCGCTAGTACACATGCCAGAGTTGTGAAAAAAAAGGTCACCGGAAATGCCTATTGTTTTAGTAAGCGATAAAGCTATTGCTAATCAGTGGAAGAAAAGAGGATATGGGAGTGGTTTTGGAAGGAGACAATCTCCGTAAATTAGTGGAGATAAATGTATGGGAACCGAAGGAATTCTTAATATTTCGCAACGGATTTTGCAACGCTCCCGTGTTCGTCATCTCCGAAGCCCACGTTTTCGACGGAGCAAGCGGAGGATGGGAAAAGGAAAAAAAGTATTCGAAATGACCGCGTAGGTTGAGTGTGAATGAGAAGTGGTCAAAGGCTCAGCAAACCGTTTTAGAGCAATGAGAGTCAAAGAACCATACAATGACCGTTCTATTCCTGCATTTTAATAGTGACAGGTAGCCAAAATGGGAGGTATTGAGTACCCATTTGGCCTTCGACGAATGTTATTTTTTACGTCATTAGCCACGCTCTAAGAAAGCCGCGAGTTGGACCGTTTTCCTCCAGAATAAATGACATTTTCTACCTTGTGACCATGATCGAAATTTTTAAATCATCTAATCAACGGTGTACATACAGTCCGCGGCCCCCAGGTCTAAAACAGCCGTTTGACTTATTATATGGCTCTTTAGCTCTTTTTTTTTTCGTACAATTTTCTATTTTAACGCTTTATTAATAACATTTAAATAAAAGCCGTATTAGATTTACATTCACCAAAACTGAGAAACATTATACTCGCTTAAAATACGTGCTAATGAAAATATTTAAGTGAAGCATATTGACAAATAGTTAAAATTTTGATATTGAATTTTGGTATTGAAATCATATTAAACGTACGTATTACTTACGGCTCAAAAAACCTTCACAGACTCTAATGCGGCCCGCCAAAGAGCTTGCAAATCTATAGTCTACATTCAATGGCTAGAATTAATTTTCCAGCATTACGAAAATCCAAATGAGAAACATAAACTGAAATTCTTTAGTGAATTTCCAAAGTTGTATGCGTTTGAAGAAAAGATTTGCTCAAAATAAATATGTTACACTACTTTGCTCCGTACTAATTTCATTCTGCTAAAATAAATTGAGTCTGATAGTCATCAGAAACAGCTAGGCAATAACTTTGTTGATAATTACAAATAACCTGACTAAAAAATACCATTATTACCATTATCTGTACCTCTACTTTAATACTAACTTGATTGCTCTCTTTTAGAATATATTTTATTTTTGCAGACCGTTCTTCTTGATAAGAAAGTAGTAGGGGTACCTATAGCAGTCCTGCTTTGTTTATGCGGAGTTTTCCCCTTATAGCTTTCCGGTTCATTGAAGAAAACACGACCAAACTACTTCACTTCACTACCTAGCAGGCCACATTTCCCAACCATAACTTTTGGTTAACAGTGGTGGATATGTTGAGGATGCAATCCCTCTGATGACTTCATAGGCAGACAGTACTTGCGTAAAAAGGTATACTTTCTTCCCTATCACTCAACCAACAGACCAGGGATCAAATTATGAAATTATTTCAGTTTGAACACTGTGGTCCGGAGCCATTCTTGGAGATAAAACGTGAATTAAGGAGAAAATTCCACCAAATATTTCTAATTCTTCAAATGAGGAAGAGTTTATATGTATATATATTTTATTCCACATGCATCAACTTAACATTAATAACGCGGAAACGCAACGATTTAAATAAGGAAGATACAAGTCCTCAGTTTTCTAAAGCATTGAAATAGTTTCTTACCAATAGATGACACGATTCTGTGCTCTGTTTCAAGTTCAGACCTAAAGGAGGAATGGGAGGGATGACATGTACAACTGGATGCAAACACGCTAAATGCCATCCTCTACCATGGTAAGACTAATGCATTCAACTCGGTCGCCGGAGCTGATTAACAAATTCCCTTTTCGAAACGGCTCGTGCGAAAATACGTCCGAAGGCCGTCCCGCAGGCGGAACAATTAATCTGAAGGGAAAAAAGCGCTCAGGTCACGCTTTTTGGGATTGGGCGAAGGGAGGGTAGGGAGGCGCAACCAAGTAGAACTGAGGGATGCATCGCGCAGGTGTATGGATGCACGGTTGAGGGAATGAGCGGCTGGGGTAAGAGATTGGTACAGGAATCTAGACAGCAGAAACGCGCTATTTTGAGGCCGGCTCATGAAGGACGCAATAAATATTTTTTGAAGTGGAAAGAGGAGATTATGATAACTGGAGAGAGAGGGAACCATAAAAGGAACGAGGGCCAAGTCGATTGTTTCGAAGGAAAAACGTCTTGGAATTAAAGAAGGAAACGTATAGTCTCTGTAAAAGGTCGACGAAAAGGACGCTGGGTACTTGGTTTACCCATTTGAGGAGATGTGCCGTAAATACCTGTCATTTCCAAGTTATAACTGGCCCATCTCTCGATCAATTAACTGAGGTCAAATGATTTATGTACCAAAGAGAAGAGTAATTAAGCCGGGACAAACTGAAACAATGTACGAGTTTATGATTAAAAAAGTTCCTACATGATACAATATAATCAAGATAAATTTATTTTGAGGAGAAGAAGATTGGGAAGATAAAGAACTGTCTGAATGACGGACCTAATTGACAGAAAGCTCTTCTGCGGAGGGCGATATACTATCCCAGTGAATATTTAGAATAATCTGTTGTTTTTCCGGTGAAGATGACGCACGAAGTGAGGTGAATATTGTAATGTATTCCAATCGAATAGTCTAAATATTCAAATTATCATCGCCATCCTCTAAATTAGCATTGCAAATTTATAAAAAGGTAAATTTTAATTTTAGATATAATCTCGTAATTATATTTATTGTATCAAATATGTAGAAAATTGATAAACGAAATAAAAATCATAATTTTCAGCCACTTCAACTTTTTTTCGATTTAAATTTGTGCAGATGCTTATTCTGTTCAGACTTTTTGTGAAACAAAGAAATAATCCGATTCGTTTCCATATTTCGCTCGTCTCTACTTTGGTAAGCATTAAAAATACGAATAAATAATCCAGTAGGGATGAAAATAGAATTTCTTCTTCTTCTGCCGTCTTCTATATCTCATTTTCGTATCTCCCTCATACCCCCAACTTAGCACCTTTCCTGTCCCTACACATTCTCATACTTTCACTCCCTTTTCCTCTTACACCCCACTCTGTCCCTTACTATCTCCTCCACATACTTTCCCTCCTCTCCCAACCAAACCCTTTCCTCACAGTTTAAATTTGCTTGCTTTCATTCATTTCGATGATGGCGATCAATCGCCGAAACCGGTAGTTAGAATAAAATTTCATGCAGAAGAAGTACCACATCCAGTTTATTTAATTAGATGACGGACTTCTTTAAAATGAAGACTACACCGGTAGAATATTTTTTTCGAACCGAGGTTTGGCTGAAAATACATTAACTTAATTTTTTGCGTTATAATCGAAAAATAGTAGGAATTGTTTTCATCCCCTTTGTTAGATGGTACGAAACTACAGTTACGGTGGTGCAGTGGTAGCGTATCCTATTTCCAACTAAAAGGTCCAGGGTTCTAATCCAAATATCTCCAAATTGATCCAACTTTCATAATCCAATTTTTTACTGTCCACGGCAGGTTTTTAGAGGGGTTTACCTCCCGTCTTTGGGCGACCGCTGGGCAGATGTCATTATTATTTTGTCCCCCTTGACCATTGCCACCTGGTCCACCGACCAACTTGCAGTGATTTATTTAATAAATAATTAATATCAAAAAACATTTATTTTTGATGGTTTTAGATTGTTCCTCTCTTGAGTGTCATTCAATTCGCCGCCATACCAACTGTAGCATATCGTATTTCCATGACTAAAATCTTGGTTTTCTAACAAGATAACCATTGAAATGGAAAAAAGGAGATTCAACCCTCGTTCATTTTATCATTGATACACTTGTTCAAAAAAGAACGAAGTAAAAACTGATAATTTCAGACGGTTGGAGGGTAATAAACAGACATAAAATAATTCGAAGACCAAAATGACATCCGGAGTAGGAAAAATGGAAAATTTCACAATCGTTAAATAGCATAACGACAGGTATCTTAGCCCTATCCCATTACTAATTGTATTCACTGTACCATCAGCGCTATTATGCAGAAGAATTATTCTCCTTAGAAATTCACGGCGTTAATTCTGATGGAATCGAATTTTCCTCGATTGAGCTACGAGCTACAAACTACCATAAGCGGCGCGGTTACTTGATAGAGCGAAAGGCAATGCATCAAAGTGAAAATTGCGCAATTTACCGACGCTGAGAATTCCTCTGTCCTAAAAAAGGGGTTTTTTTCGCTAAAAATGGTATGATTACCTCAATAGCAATTTCAGCGAGGGCGAGATAATGTGTGAACGAAGGAGGAAAGGAACTTTTGAATGCACCAAGCAGTGAGACTCGAAACCTCGATACCTATTTCAGGCACGCAAACGCTAAGTCGTAGGAGAGCCTCTGTGATGCAACATCTCAGCAAGAGCGCGACTTAAAGAGAGGGAATGCTGCATTGATAGGAATGCGTCGATCATAGAGAGAGATAACGCGGTTTCATTAATGCAATGAAACAATGATGTTCCCTTTGTCACGTTCAGCATTACATGGCGGAGAGGAGAGAGGTTAAAAGAGGTTAAAAGGGAAACAGATTGGGAGTGGAAGTCCCTCGGACAAGTGTGAGATTCCTGGGCAGCTTAATGCGAATAAGGCGTCTGTAATTGAGCATTCTGCAGCGTTCATGGCTGCAACGCTTGCTTTAACAAAAAAATGCCCATTGTGTACCATTGTAAAGGGCTTTTTGTAGCGATAATTAAACACATTCCAAAAAGAAGAGATGATCATATCCGCATAATACCAAATAACTTAAAATGAAATATGAAATCAGTACTTTGGTAGAAAAGCATCATTCATTTGTGGGATAAGGGTAAGGTATTTAAAAGTGCACCAGAAGGCGTGCGCTTCAAATCCAAGGATAAATAGAAGTAAATGACAGAGAATCGAACCCAGGTCTTCCAATTTCAGAGCAGGTATTCTAACTAAACAGAAACCGGCAATTCTGGGCTCTTGGCCCAGTCATGTTTATCCTTAATTGCCATTCATTTATTACCTACCTTCATCAAAGGTCGATAAATCTATAGGAGAAGCAAAAAGACAAATCTTAACAAATATAACATTAAAGGAGTAATACTTACTATTCCTAAATTTAATTTACCGGTTATGGCTAAGTGGCTAGCGTGCTAGCGCTCCAACCCCAAGGTCCCGGGTTCGAGTCACTGCTAATCAGATTTTTCTAGTTAAAGGTTAGTTGTTTGTGTTCGTCCATTGTTACTGTTTACACCTCTCCTGTAATTGTCCAATGAATGGATGTTTGTGAGGGCCCAGGAAATAAATAAGTAAATTAAAAATTAATAAATACCCAGAATCAGGGCTATAGTGTCTGAGTTAGTATCGATCTTTCATATAGTCTGAGACAGAAATTTACCAACTCTCTTTGGCGAGTTAGAGTCGAAGCCTAGACAACCCGATTCCACAACCGTATTCAGAATTGTTTTCTTGATTAGGAACCCTAGAACTGAAAAATTATCTTTTAAGGAAACTTATACGCCTCCTCGTATTTGCAAAGTTGCTTCAAAGACAGAGATCTAGGAGTCTAGCACTAAGAAATCTTCGCCCATGCCATAGTTTCGGCTGAACGTGAACTTCTACGAAAGCATTGTTATCGTAGGCGAAGGGCAAGAAAATTATATGAAAAATATTTTACTACAGAATAATCTCAGTTTTAAAACAAATTTTGATTTGAAAAAGTGTAGTAACTTTGGACCACACAGCGTGCACCCTGCAAAACAAAATCGTGAAGGATGTCTAGAAATGTGAGACGAAAACTCACCCGGCACCCTATTATAAATAAAGGTATTCTACATCTACATCTACATAAATACCCTGCAAGCCGCCTTACGGCGTGTGGCAGGGGGTGAAAGCACCGGGCGTTCGGACTATTTTTTTAGCCTATTATTATCATGTATAGTTCGCGGAAAGAATGAATTCTTACATCGACTCGTCCTAGCATCTATTTCTCTTATTTTGCGCTCATTGTCGGATCGTCCAAGGTAGCAGGGGGGTCTCATAATATCTACTATATCTTCCGCAAATGTACTTTCCCTAAATTTATCAAGCAATCGCAATCTAGCTTCTAGTCTCCTATCTTTTAAGGATTCCCAACCTGCATCTGACAGCATTTTGGTAACGCTTGCTTTTTTATCGTAGCACTTCTTAACAAAACGTATCGCTTTCCGTTGCACTTTCTCGAGTTCACGGATGCATGTATCGTCTGCCGGATCCCATATACTTGATGCATATTCAAGATGAGGCCTAACCAACGCAAAATAACATCGTTCTCTAGCTTTTTCGTCACATTTACCGACAATACGCCTAATGAAACCGAGTTTTCTAGTTGCTTTAGCACAAATGTTACGGATGTGCGTGCTCCAGTTCATGTTATTCGTAAGAGTGATTCCGAGATATTTTACCGAGTCCACTACTTTAATTACTGTTCCGCTAATACTGTACGATTTATTCTGCCGCAACTGTTTTCTTTCGAAAAAATTTACTACGGAGCATTTGCTTGTGTTTAGGTCGAGTTGCCATTTTTCGCACCACCGTTGAATACGAACTAAGTCGTTTGCTAGGGATTCCTGGTCTTCCACGCTTGATATTTTCCTATATATAACTGTATCGTCCGCGAATATCCTCACTTTACTATCGATTTCGTGGCTCAAGTCGTTTATGTATATCAAGAAAAGAAGGGACCCAATCACGCTGCCCTGGGGTATTTTGAGCGTCACTGAAATTGCTTATCAATTTTTTTCTATTCGCGTTGATGTTACTCGCTTAGTAATAGTTCAGGGACCTTGCTTTAGGCCGAACTAGAGGTTTAAATCCTTGAGTTCTCCGATAACTGAGAGAAAACTATTGAAATTTCCCATCACTGCTTTCATATCGATTAGTTCAGATATCATAAAAATTGTATACTCGTGATGTAGATCCAAAGTCTGTACGTGTTTTCGGAAATGTGTCCCAGATAGGCTCAAGCACGGTCGTGTTGAGGACGGGATAGGAGGTGAGGAAGGAGAGGAAGGTCAAGGGGAAGCCGAGAGGGGAATGCCAGCGGAACGGGTGCTCCCCATATCACAAGATTTACGCCTGGATAACGTTAGAGCATCCTATCCGTAGGTCAAGAAGGAATTTCGCATATGGTATCCGGAATGCTGTCGCGAGGTATTGAACAGATTCGACGAATATTTGAGAATACCGCGCGGGGAGCTTGGAAAATATGAAGAGTAGGCAGTGGAGCAGAGAGAAATGGAATGAGGGAATTCCTCGGGGGAGGGAACTAAAAAATTTCAAGATGGGTTGATTCCGATGTAAATTGGCATGAGAAGATAGGATTATCACGATCCTTAAGTAAAACTACAATCGAGTATTTATATGGTACCTGATTGAAAAAAAGATGCTAAAAATTATTTGCAATCGTTTTATGCCAGAGCGACATTTCTCATCTTGGTTAAGTAATTTTAATAAACAGTTATTTGCTTACACGCATTTTACCATCCGACCTCGTAGTTTGTTTTATCACGCACTGTATTAACGTCTCAAAGAGTTCATTTGCAGGAATAGTCTTCGCAACTGATGGTTGACGAAAAGAAACTCTGTTCCCTCTACGAGAAAACGGTGATAGAGGAAAGAGGAGAGAAGAGCCTTGAAAACCAAAACAAGCCATTAAGACAAAAAGAATGTATTTAACAAGGTGTAGTCTCATTAGACAAGTGTATGAAGTTAAGTAAAAATACTGTGAAATTGTTAAATAATTTACTACGGCTGGAAACGATATTTATCGTGAAGTTAAGAAGTTAATTTCATTTACGTCATATAATTAAATTAGTATTCAAAATGGTAACTTACAGATGGAAACAATCATCATTTTCATTAGAGTACGTGTTGTCATATTTTTGCAAATAATTAAGTATTAGGAAATTGGAATGTCTAAATGATTAGTCAATGGACTAGGAAAGAAAATTGGAGAAAAATAGAAACTAAGACAATCACAGAATACTGTCATCTTTGCATGATGTATAAAGTTATTACTATCAAGTAATACTTGTGTGAGTCGTCTTGATATATGTCTAAGAAGAAACAGTGTTTAGATGTGGCGTGTTTAACGATGGTAGATGCACGTGAATCTACGAAAAACTGTTTTCATAATCCTCCACATCATAATTGGTAATTCTTGCATTATGATTCATTTTGACACTCCCTACTGACAACGAACATTTGGGTCCTCAATAAATCTTCCTACATAGAAACGGAGAGGCCGTGCTTACCGTAAATAATTAACCAGAAATTAACATGACTTCTTTTTCGTTTTCTTAATATCCAAACAAATTCCTTCATTTCAATCTTAGTGGAAGTAATTTTGAAAGTACTACCATGGCTACGCGGAGGCTCTCACTTCAAGTGTATTCATGATAATGTTGGCTTTACGTAGAGAATATGACCGCAATAATAAAATACTTAAGATAAATTCCCCTACCAAGTACACTTCTGATAACAAGTACACTTCTGATTTTTATCAGTTTGTACCGTTTTATTCGCCAAGGAATCTAAATATTGGATTTTTACTTGGAAAGAGTTCAAACCACCAAAGAAAAAGTATAAGTACTATGTTAATGGTTTTACATCAGTGAACTTACATTTTTTGCCAAGTCCCTCTCATTAAGCCCTAAATTCAAAACACGTGTAACAAGAACCTTACTATTACTATGACTCTGAATTTTAATAATGGATCCACTCAGTCTTCCAGATTGGCTGGCCATACGACCGAATGATGGAAAGGGGGCCAGGATATGAACGAATCAACCAGATTATGAACTCATAATTTATTCGAAGAACATCTGGCTCTCAAATCATGACCTTTCAGGGGCAAATTTCACTCATTGTGTGTATACTGTAAAAATATACTTTCCGGTACGATATTCTGAAAAAAAGGAAAATTTAAATGTGATTCAATCACTACGTTTCGCTATAAATCTATATTTTATAGTTAAAGTTTTACTCAATAAATTATATTTACAATATCATTCGAAAAACTAGTATTTATTCACCACCCAGTAGGTTTCTCATTACTTTAAGATAAAAAGATCCCACATGGAGAAATATTCGAACCATTTAGATCCATTCTAAAAGTATTTGTCATGTACTCCTGATTATTGAAATAACTTGTTATCATATACATTATTTATTAACACATTGTGTAAATTCACTGTGAATCACATGCCAAGATATACGGTCAAATATATTTCAATTCCAAGTTTTGTGAGATTACCAAGGCAAATAAAAATTTTTAATGGAACTTTTTAGAAAATATTAATAATATGAGTTTTCAGTTTACATTCATTTCCACTTGGATGAAATAATGTACATATTTAAAGGGGTCCCAGCTGGCAAATTAGAGTTCACCAAACTAACATGTTTCATAAGGATGCATTCCTCGAGAAACATGTTAGTATGGTAAACCAGTACGTTTGAGTTTAAATTTAAATCGAACAAAAATGCTTTAATGACAATTAAAATCACTCTATACCCTATTGAGATGAACTCTTACACAATTGGAAGGTTTTACGAAAACTTTTCCGCCCTTCCAGGGCAAATGTCAGGAAGACAATAAGTGTTCTCTCACAATTCATGTAACTAATATAATTAATGTTTCCTTATATATTTTCCATGTATGTAATGTAATTCTATTTTCTGAACTATATCCGCTGCCACTAGGTCATGAACCTACTAGTAGACTAGAAATTTTAATAATACTGATCATAAAATAGAGATAAAACAATGAATAAAACATAGATACGAGTTCTTATCCTCTATATTTATATATTCCCCGTTGTAAAGACACAGTTAGTAATTTGGTGCAAGAAAAGCATATGATCTGGAGAAGATCAGAAAGACGTTATGCTATTATGATGTTGAAAAAGTGACAATAGTCAGCCTAAGAAGTAAGGTACTGCTTAATAAGATACCCCTCTTACGTTTTCATACCGCCTCCGTCTCTTCCTTCCACTTTGGCCCCAGCCCTCTTCATTCAAATTTCAAAGTCGCACAAATGGCATCCATGGCTGACTAGACTGCCATCTCCCGCATGGAGATAACCCCATCCCTCCACTTACTGTCCCGTTTCCTTCGCTATTGTTCCCCCTATCAGAAACAAATGACTCTCAAATTAGGCGTAGAAGAATCACTAAAGGGAGGCGGGCTTTATTCTCCCCTTGTGTCCTATTAAACACAGCACAGCCTCCAAACGAAGGACTACATTTGAATCGTCAAATACGACTAATATGACGAATTCAAACCAGCAATTAACGGGGGAAAACTTAAAGCTATGTAAAAATAACATGTGTTCAAGTGATCGAGTAATGTAGTAAAGATACCATTCATATTATGCGCCTTCACCGCGTACCCCTTGGGTAAGTGTACCATTAATTGTGAATACGGCATTCCATCCGGTTCTTCCCAAAATCGATCAAACTCTCTAGGTTTAATTGAATGTTAAATTCAAGAATAAAGCATATCTTCACCTTGAATGAAAACCAAGAAATGTTTATCGCAGTTTATAATAAAATAAGCTATAATCATGGGTTGTCGAGGTTTATTCAGAGGTTATTTTCAGCAGCAAGAAGTCTATCAACGTTGATTCTCCACCGGCATACCTCCTATGTAACATGAGGACAATGAGGTAGGAAATATATACTCGGTAACTTTAACTTTAGTAGTATCGATAAGTATATGTCGTGATGTCTATCTGACAACGTTTCCTTTTAAAAGAGAAAACTTAGACGGAATTTACGAATATTTTATCAAATATTGCGTGATTGAAAGCTTTGAAGAATATTCCACAGAAAAATTATTCGAGGTACTTTAAATTTTCTTAAGGTATTTTCTCACGTGATCGGAGCCTGTGAACCAATAGGCAAATGCGTTACTTACGTGTGTTCTACACAGCCTTTTTTAATTAATACAATGTTCCTTACATGAATAAACGAAGAATTATTTGACATACTAGAATTAACCCTAGTCACAGAGTAACTGACCGTCTATTTCCTACAAAAACGTCAATAGCATAGCTTTCAAAAGCACTACTTTTTTTCCGCTCCAGATCGAAATAGCATCCATTTGTCGCTTTTTCTTTTCTACTTCTTTCGTTCCTTTTCCCACAGTATCCTCCGGAAGTGATTACGGTACATCATAGACGCAGTTTCCATCGCAAGAGATCCATCCCTCCGTTTTCTCTCCTTTCCATTTCCTCCGGTATCCACTGTCCTCTGCCGTCCTTTCTTGCGGAGCAGCTAATGGAAAAGAAGAGGATCAGGGAAGAATGCTTGGTGGAATGTCGATGGGGGTGATCGGGAGAACGGCTTTCTGCAGAGGGTGGAATGGAGTAGAGTGACGAGAAAAGGGAAGGGTTAAGGAGACGGGAGACGAGTGCGGACTGTCTAGTTGCGGTTCCGTGGAAATGAAAGCGGCGACGTAAACTTTCCTCCGCATCACCGCGGCTCAAAAATGGGGACGCAGTAGACAAGAGGGAATATGTCGAGACGGTTTTTTACACCATCACTCTTTACCTCAGCCTCTCCACCTCCCACACCACCACTGCCCATCTAATCCTTATGTCGTCATGCGACGGAAAGTCACCTAAAAAATGTTACGCTTTATTGGCACCGCTGATGTCATTATAAGACAAATCGGATCAATAACTTGTTATGTTTGTGTAACTTCATTTCTCTTCCAGCTGCTCGTATACAACAGATGAATTGGCGAAGACTCCTCGTGATATGATACGGGATTATTAATAAATGTGGTTTTAGGAATAATTAGATGAGGTCAGTGTTTCCTAAACTCGGATGTAGCCCGTAAGGGAGGGAAGTAAATAGATAGGAAGTGAGTCTCGAATCAGACTTTCACGAGGTTTCTGATCGTCTCCTGCCACACATACGGTCCATTGTGGTCCACGGTTCGGACGTTTCTGAATCATTGGTCTCTAAAACTATCGCTACATATAATCGACATATCGACCATTAATTTTGTGTTATTTAGCTATTACCTTTGTCTATTTCAGTCATTATCATCAACTTATTTATGGTTTAAGGGATCCCATAGAAATTAGATGATTTTCTGAATTTTACCGGCGGGAACGGTAATAGGAAACTGGAAATCTCAAATGAAATGTCTCGTAAATGTCGTTTTTTCCCCTCCTTCAGAAATATGAAGCTCGTATAATTACTTCTGCTTGTTTTGTACTGTAAGCAAACGCAAGTTCTACGTGATATATAAAGTATATTTTACTATTCTTTATGTAATTGGATTGCAAAGATAAATCCTTCGTAAAATTTATAGTATAGTTTACGTAATGAATTTTACTTATTTTCAATGTTTTAAAATTTAAAAGCTTCCGGCAAATATTCTGCAGAGGAGATTTTGCAGCATAAAAATTATGCAGCTCTATAGCCTACAAAATAAAAGGAGAAATTGAAATATAATAATTTTAGGGAAACAATGAAAGAAGTAAATGCAAACGAATTTAACTAAGAATCTTCAGCCCCTCACGTATGGGGCAATTCCTCCCGAGTGCTAAGTCATCGCGCCTCCTTTTGGAATTTACCGCAATAACTTTGGCTCGCTTTCTTATGATTATCTGTAATTACCTCAGAGCAAATACAATACAACACTGCTTATCAGCAGAGAAGAGTAAATTAAACTAAGCGCGGTGAGGGTCAGTACGGGATGCCAATGCCGACAACTCGGAGAGAGATTTGGCTCGGTAAGCGGTTCCCGCAACGGACGTGAGAAGTATAGCTATAAACTGTTGTTAATAGTTTTTCTTATAAATTCATGAACGTGAAGAGTGAGAGTGAATAAAATTCGAAGAAAACGATAGTCTTTTGGGATGAAGAGAGAGGAGACAGAAACAAAGATGGTTGCGGGAATTCTTCAGT
The DNA here is from genome assembly GCA_000376725.2 of Ladona fulva. Classification (NCBI taxonomy): domain Eukaryota; kingdom Metazoa; phylum Arthropoda; class Insecta; order Odonata; family Libellulidae; genus Ladona; species Ladona fulva. Next base: position 62,561 of record KZ308885.1, read on the forward strand.
TTGAAGTTACCAAACCAGCAATAGCACTAGGTAATAAATCATACGCATAAGTTTCACAGGTTTTACTTCAAAGCCGCTACATTACTTCGCAAATATACATGTCTTCCTGAATGTATAAATGACAAAAACAGTGTGTGCGGGAAGTTAACAAATTCATTCTCCCTCGAATACTTAACTGTGTTCGACCTAACATAGCGTTCGTGGTAACCTCTTGAAGGCGCATCTAGCATATGGCTCGATGGTCGATTTATTGTTCTTATTTTCCGAGAAAGGCGTAGCGTAAAAAGGGAAACGTAACACGTTTGTCTAACGCAAGAGGCGCACACGCAATCCTCGCCCTGTCATTCATCGCTGCAAGAGGTCCGAAGGGTGTTATTTACTTGTCTTTTGGAATGTGCACGTCCAGGCATGTCCAATGTCAGCGCCAGGTGATGGCGAAGTTTGTGGCTAACTGCATTGCAGCCGAACGATTTGAAATGCTGCAATTCGGATATTCGTGTTTTGGATTGGAATGAAAGGCTCGTTTCGAAGGTTGACATCGACGCGTACGGAAATATTTTATTCAAACGAGAGAAAAGTAAAATTAAAACCATGATATGTTTTCAGATTTTGTTAATGAAATTTTAAACGAAAATCCGCCCTTATGTACACACAGCTGCGACCGACGTCAGTGAATAATTACAATCGTTAAGTCTTAACCAATTGAAGACAGTACTTGCTATTCTCCGATATCATAGTAAACGGTTAATTGTCATGATTCTTACCTTCCGCTTACATTAACACTATCGCTAAAAATGGAAAAAATTAAAAATATTTAAAATGTAAGTTTTATATTTCCAAAAAAAAGTTTTTATACTTCCAAAGTAAATAGTATAGCCGTACATTAATTAATTTTTAATTCCTTCATCCTTCTTAGGGCTATGCATTCATATCTTTTCTATTTCTTACTACTTTACAAGATTTGAATGAATAGTTCTTTTGCATGAAATGAATTTTTTTATAACCTAAAAGCCAATACATTTCGGAAACCTAAGCATATGAGATAAACTATATTTTGGTAATGGTAGCATCATTCTATACATGGGATTTTGTTTGTCTTCCTAGTCGTGTTCGTTCACATTATTTTCAAAATAAAATAGTTTCTAACTTGTTGCCTGTCACCTAAACTTCACCTATCTACTACCAGATTTTTTCTAATCCCTACAGAAACTTACTCTTGGAAGCAAACCATTGATTATAAAGACATTTTCATTATCATATGAAACAAGCACTCAATGAAATTAATAAATGTTTGAAACATCAATTTTTGGGAAAACTACTTAATAGAAAACAGAAATAAAATTTCAACTTTAGCGTGTAAATATACACTTAACTAAGCTTGAACCGTATGCATCGTGCCTTATTATTGCTTAGGGTGTACATATCATGATTCAAATTAGTGATAAAATGGAATTCGAAGTAAATCTTCATATCTTCGTTGGAGAGAGTTTTCCCGCACTTCTTCAAACTGCCCGAGTAACATACCGCGGCGTTGCAGTAAGGAGTAATTTGTATTCTGTGCTTTTCTCCGCCTGCGAGGTTGCGACTGATGGGTGCTAATAACCATTCAATTGAAGCGCCTCAAAGCAATAAATACACACGAGGGAGACGAAATGCATGCTGGTAAATGTCAGATGAGGTGGTTAGAGTAACGAATGGGTCATGGGCCTGACAACAGTCGACGGCATGAGTGAGGGATGCTGCAACTGAAGCCGAAGTCCAGAGGAAACAGAAATGCATAGGGGTTTGCGATTAATCCTCTCTGTAATGTTGCCCGTTGTTAGTTAAATAATAAATTTCTGTCTCGCCGAATAATGAATTCAAATAATCCGTAAGCAATCGTATGCAGGATAGGGTCACTCAACCGTATATAAATTCTACCTCCTGTATGCCACAATTTTTTTAAGAATATCATAATTCTGTTTCGTGAAACGTCCATTTCAAATAAAACCTTCGCCCCTGTCGTACATCTCTTGCATAAACTTGTAACACTAAATGACGGATTGTCTTTGGAGTTGATTTTATTCAAGAATGTGGGCATTCGAATGCCAGCTGTTGTCGTGTAACGCTCAATCTCATTACAGAGTAAGCTACTGGTAACAAATCTAACAACAGACTACCGTGTTACTTGGTGAGGAATCGAGGTAATTCATGTTCGACTACGAGCGTAACAGATTCAACGCTAATGTTTGCAATTAGTCAAAAATAATTCGTGGAAACACTCACGATTCGGTATCCAAAAATAACGATAATGTCACCCATAATAGATATCTCTTCATTACAAGGCATTAGCATGATTCTCATGAAAGACATCCTAATGATCAAAAATATATTCCCTTTCCAAAAACTTAAAAGAAGTAATTTCCGAAGAAATCAGTGTTAAATAATTCAGAGAATGAATTCCTCTTATTCTGAAGGATCGAAAGATAATTTTCCACACAACTTTCATTATGAGCCCTTTAATATCATTAACTTACTGTTCTACTCACCAAATATAGATTATATATTGAATAAGCACCTCTACGAGAATTGTTCGATATAGAAGCAAAAAAATTGATTTCAAAATAAAGTAAACTCACTCACTGCAGTCATATGAATTGTCTAATCTAATGATAGAGAATTATAAGAAAAGAGTTAAAGGAAGAACTTCCAAAATTAATGCCGCAGACTCCATAGGTTTCTTGGAAATGGCTCGACGGGCAGTATAACTAAACATATAGGTATATTAAAAGAATTTAGGTTTGAATCAGTATGAGTTTTAGCCGCTTCGACTGCCGTTTTTTCAACCTTTAGAGGAAAAATTTTATTTTTCTTTTTCACTTCGCTCATCTTTAGAGGAAAGGGAAGGAAATAAATATCGCACATGTTGGTACACGCGCAGTAAAACGTTAGTGATAAAAGAACGTAAAAAAGTCTGCTAAGACCGTTAATTGATTTACGCATCTACCACCTTCCGGGCGGGCACTCTTAGCAAACGAACTGATAAATGCCCTGTGTTATAGATCATCTGCTAAGAGCACCCATCCGCATAGTGGGAAATCCGTGGTTTGACTCCCCGTCTCGACAGATTTTTCTCAGACGTTTACCCTTTGGATTCACCTTTTAATAACTACAGGAAAATATAAATTAAAGTCGCCGTCAATGAAGAAATGGTTTGCAATCCGTAAGCCGTATGTCGGCAGGCGGAACTCGCGTTTAGAGACAAACGGTAAGTTCCGGATTACCGATTTCTGGGAATCTCCGTATGCGCATTTCGGAAATAATGTCTCCATTCTCAAGAGGTTCCACAATTGGAAAATTTTTCAATTCCAATATTAATGTTTCCAATTGTAGAACCCTTGAGAATGGAGATATTTCCGAAATGCACCTACGGAGATTCCCAGAAATCTGTAATTTGGAGCTCCCCGTTTGATTCTAAACGCGAGTCCCGCATCCCGACATACGGCTTACGGAATGTTTATAGACCTCTAATTCATTAACAGTCGTGTACCAACTCTCTTTTCTTCCAGGCTTTTATCTTCTGGTAATCTTCAAAAGCCGGGAACATGGGAACTCTGTTTAAATATCTGAAATTTCTTCTATCCAGTAGATGAAGGTAGAAAATCTTATTAATCCACAGAGGAAGAAGTTGTTGAATTGTAGGCGAGTCATCGTCTCCCAAGTGATTCATCATTTAGAGAGGAGATTAGGTAGTTCTTAGCAATAGAATTTTTTTGGCGCGAAGTGAAAATTAAAGGATGGCCTATGCGCAGACGAGGGAGATAAATCAAGACATCTCAGGAGACAATGATTTATGGGACGGGCTCATTTGATCGGGAAAATGATGCACAAGGCACAAATTTGGCGTTTTTTATAAACGCTGGGTTTCATCTATTTCCCCGAGTTAAATTACTTCATAATATGGCGAATAAATAAATTCGGCGCCTGGGTCGTCTATCATGACGAAAGCTAAACAATTTTCCTTTCGCTATCCTAAGAGATCGCCACGCTAGAATCAACCGCAGGAGAGCGATCTAAACGGCATCCGTTTTGATCTAATCGTGCCAAAAAATAGGCGAGTGATTGATGATAGTCGAGTGGTAAAAAAAGATCTCCTCCCGAAAGGAGATCGTTGTCTCAAACCGGTCGAACTAGATGTTGGGATGTAAAACGTAGCGATTGATGTGTTCGGCCACGATTTAATTGCACCTGCTTCGGAGAAAAAATGAAGATCGCTTCCCGCTTTTGATGGATTATTCAGCGAGGATTCGGCAGTACCGAATGAGAGAGACGGATCTTGTTGAGGAGACAAGGTCGCGGGCGTTCCCATGAATGGACCCTCGACGGATCGCTGTATCCTCCATTAGCCTACCAGGTTTTCCCTCGGCGATCAAAATATCCGTTAGTTTTCATCCTCGTGAGCTGCCCCGCGTGTATTCGTGACCATGCTCGGAGAATTTGCGTGCGCAGGAACGGGAAGAAGTTTATGAAGTGAGCCTGTAAATGCAATGATGACTTGCGTCCATCACGAAGACATCAAACTCTCAAATGGCACAATGTTCATGCTTTGGATGGGCGATTACAGTGTGTAATAAAAATATTTTCCCTTAAGAGTTTGTTGTTTGAAGTGAGGATGTTTATTTGCCTCAGTATTCCTTAGAGAGGTTAGAGAGGTATTGTAGGTGAGGGTCGGAAAAAGGAAACTCTAGAGCCAGTTCTTTTTCCTAAGAAGTAATAATCAAATTTTCAGTGCACGAAAGGCTTTACACCATTTAGAAATACGATAATAGTATTGAAAGGCCTCACGTTGAGAAAATAATGACGATTATCTTGGGAAAAACATATCGCTGAACCTTCTCATGTCCCCACAATAACATTGGGCTTTCGCAATATTCGTAGGCAATTGCCTTACTGCAAGTCGTCCTCGTTTATCGAAGGAGTTGCTTCTTTTGCGAAATCAGGTGGAATCCTATCGAAAAGATGTTTAGCATTCTATGTATGAACTATACATCCCTGTCCATAAGTAGCAACAATATTAGAGTATTATTCCTCTCCAACCAACTGCTTCAATGTCACATTTTCATAAATAATTCAATCGATAGGAAATTATCGCAGACATGCTTTTCTAGAGAATTAGACGCAAAATAAGTATTAATGACACCATAACCAAGCTGAAAAGGAGCTGAATAAATGGCTCCAGTATCAAGAAACATAGACAAACTTGGTCATCATCGACATAATTTTCCCTTTACGGGGAAGCTAAATTGATTCGCGGCGTAGGTAGATGGCAAACCAATCATTACGGTTGAATGTGAAACAAAGAAACAAACGACATCATTGCGATGGTTATGGCTGCCTTCGTTGGTATGGCAATTAAATCATTCAATACTTATTCAATATATTCGGCCAAATATATAATCACGATTGTCATGGAAAGATAAAAGTCATATATATGCACCGATGCGATTGGACTTTCCCTTTCAGCGCATTAAATTTGGGCAAGGGAAAATCTCCTGCCCTTGATTCACCTGATGACGGATACCAATCCAGTTATTTATAATGGAACGGACACATATTAAGAAACTTCAGCGGCCAAATATAGCGAATCATAATTTCAAGGCGACAGGTGTCGTCTGATTTCCAGATGAATAGACACGTGCGACGAGAGAGGGGATGCCGATAAACATCTCCGCAAATGGCGTGCATCGTTGCTTGGTGCACTCAACGTGAGCATAAATGGAGAGACAAGGGAGAGGGAGGAAGAAGATGCAGATAGGGAAAGGGATAAAGATGAGGAGTGGGAAGAGAGAGAGGCGTGGGGAGGAAAGGATGAATAAGGAGGGGGGAAAGGGATATTTTAATCTTTCAATCGGTGCATCATTACGCCTCTTTGATTGCTGCACTCTCGACGAAGGTCGCGCAAAGGCTATGCGAAGTCCATGTATCTTTCATTTAGAATAAGAGGATGGAAACAATTTGTTTGTTCTTGAAAACATCAAGATCGTTTACGTTTATAACGCGCCAGTGGGAAAGAAATGAGCAGCGCGTTGGAAATATAACAAAAGGATGATTTGTAATTCAAATTAATTTAAACAGTGCACATTTTTGCTCATTTGGTAGTCCTTCGATTTAATGTCATCAAAAGTTTTGCATTGATTTGATTATTCGTAAGCCATCAACATAATATTAACCTTTGTGAGCAGGAGAAAATCTTTATGCTTAGGATTTCTTTTAATTTTAAATCACGCCATTTCATCTATATGCCTATTTATTTAAAACTAACTCCTTCCTTATTTACTGACTCCCTTTCTATCCATTACAACATAAAATCGAATGCTCGGGTCACAAGGTAAAAACGTAGTTTCCCTCCAATTTTAATTACAGAATTAAGCTAAAATATGCTCTACCCAAGAAAACATGTGTAATTCAGGAATAACAGTTCATTTCAAGGACTTCTCTCAGTACCTTTCAATTCTCTACTCTACTAAAGTATTCGAAAGGATGCACTCTCGACTAAAACAAACACTCCGATTTTATTCCAAAAATCCGATTTAAATATCGGGCCTTTGCCAAATTTGGCCCAGAAAAGTCAAATACAGCGACAAGTGAGTCTATGCGATGACCACGCGTCATCCACAGTAAAAACCGCCTTGCTAGGTCATATCCCTCCTAGAGACGACACGCTATGTCTTGACTTGACTCCGATCAAATAAGCTTTCGCTATACAGTTGATCCGCCAATAAATCTGTATAAATTGGTAAGATTTTGTTAACAAAGATACAAATTAATTCATTATCCATATATGATCACTTATTCCTTCCTCGTTACGAGTTTGCGATGACATTAAGTGTTAGCTGTAACCACAAAACATGAATTCAGAATAATCAAAACGATTGTTTCTTTAGGTACAAAAAATGAACTGCTTGATGATGGATCAATAAATCATACTCTATATTTTAATGATATAAAGGAAACTGACGATCGCGTTTACTGATTCAAAATAATTTAATATTATTTAAATAAGTAGATTTAAAACGATCGACTTTGTTTTTACACGTCATGCAATCATTCGCAGTCAATTACGTTGGATTTTTACATGCTAGAAACACTCGGAATCGAGTAGGTAAACTTACCTTTTCTCATCCCCGGGATGACCTGGAGTCGAATCCCGGAGCTAATAACGCGTTTCCGTAAGATTGCATGCGATTCTTCATTTTCAAGAATTCAAGGATTTCTTCTTTCATTCATTAAAATACTTAAATTTGGACGGACGGATCAAAATGTCTGCACTTGAAAGCTAAGCCTGAAAGCAATCTTATTCTTGCTATATTTTTAGGTTCAAATGTCGATATTTTAATAATTCACCATTTATTTCGAAATGTATCGGAAAAGTTTGCTTTGCTGTATCTACTACGGTAACCAAAACTGTTGTATAGGATACATTTACTAATAAACAAGTATTAGAAAGAAGGGGTGAGAGAATGAAGTTTTTTCCTATACAATACTTATGGCAACTAAAACTGTTATTTAATGTGTTGAGGATGTAAAAGTAATATATTTATGCGAAACGTTGATAAAATTGAGGTCTGCTTATTTTCATTGAGTTGAAACATTTTTAAGAATTGTTTTGACAAAACTTGTGATGAATTTATGAGAATATGAAATTAAAAAATAAATATGAAATATGTAATGTTTATATAATGTGTTAAACATATAATGTATAAGTTTTTAAATATATACATTATAAGTGGTTGATGTTAATCTTGAAAAATTAAAACTAGAATATTATCAAACGGGATTTTCTAAACATCGAAATTTAGGCAAATTATCACTTTTATTACGTATAAAAATGGCTTTTGCAAGAAACATTAAACAATATTTCTTAATCTTTCAGTTATGTAAAGGTGAATTAATGATCTATAATATAACTAAAATTTTCTGAAGAACCTACTGTATGATGTGAAATGATGTGTTATTTGATTACAGAAAAACTTATACTAATAAAAAATACACTCAAAAGTTATTCCGTCAGTTACTGTATCTTTTCCACTTCACCATTTGCACTATGCAATCTTTTGTAAGTAGAATGAACACCAATTCGATGGTGTTAGTAGAAGCCAAAGATCCCGGACAATGACAGGCATTTTATCAATCACGTCTGTTTAGATATCGTAAGAGAAGACAGTAATGACTTTTTATTACATTTTAACATTGCTTCAGGAAATTACCTGTCTGATTAGCTCAACTAGCCCACTAACAGTCTTGGAACTTATAGCTATTGTGAGAGCTAATGGAATAGTCGATATATTTAATTAATAATAGCGTGATGAGATAAAAAAATTGGAAATAATCGCGAATTTGAAGATTACTTCTTGTAATGGGAAAAATTTGATTAAATGCGTCGTTTATTATGTAAAATAATTCTAAACATACATGATGAAATATTTGATTGCATGAAGATGGTTTTCTTAAAATATAAGATAATTATATACAGTTAAGTTTTTGAAAACAATATATAACCGTAAACATACACGATGAAATGTTTAATTCTATGAAGATGGTTTTCTTAAAATATAAGAAGTTAAGTTTTTGCAGACGTTAAAGATACCATGCGCGCAAATATTTTCGCGTATGTTATCAGGGGGCTCGGCTAGCATTAAATTATTTTTAATAAAATGCAAGTAACATGTAACTGTGAATTGTAATTTAGAATTTTTAAGAAAAATCATTTAGAAGTCACGCATTGAAAACGCCATTGTAGACTTTTTCTTCTAATGAGTCTCATTCTATTGGCCACAACTCATTACTATTACCGATGACTCGCCTCATTCTCTTTGACTCCTCCCATTATCTGAAATCTTTTCCTACCCATTGATCGTCAACTTTCCATCGATCACATTTATGACAACGCGATCTCTTCTCAAGCGATGCTCCATCCAGTTCACTCCTCGTCCATATCATTCCGGAAAATGTTCTTGTGTCACCAGTTTTCCGTAATACTTCCTCTTTTGTGATCGTATCTATCCAGTTGATTTTCTGCATTCTTCTCCGCGAACGCGTCTCGAGGACTTCTAAGCGTGGAAATTCCTTCTTCCTCAGCGTTCATGCAGCAAATACAAAATCGATATCGCAATGAAATATATATGATGTTAACTGAGCGGGATAAGAACAGCCGTACGTACGTTTCCAGTGCTACAGTAGTTTCTATTTTTATCTCAGTGCTATTGCCAGAGCATACATAGTTACAATAAATAGGAAGACGAATAATGAAGCATGAAATATGGAATACAGACAAAAGTAAGATGACTAATATCAGGACGAATATAAATATAAATAAAAACAATAGGATAATGAAATGGGTCAATAAAAATGAAAAACCATCATAAAGATGAGCGGAAGAACTTAAGTTAAACCGAAGAAAAAAGTACCTATCTGAGGATGAGTCCGTAGTTTCTGATGAAAAGGGAAATTAATCACATAAATACATGAAAATGCAAAGAAAGAGCTTAACGATTAGACCGTTGGCAGACAAATTTCAGAGAATTTTCCCTAAAAAGAGTCTATAGCGTACTCAAAAGTTGAAAAAAAAAACATTTCTTATTAATCAATTATCAGTTCTTAGTGAAAATTTGATTGCTAATAATTACTTCAAATCATTACTACGAAAACTTTTTTAAAAAATACCTTGAATAATTACTGCGTATTCTTTAAAGTATTTTTACTCATGCTGACAGGATGAAGGTAACCTACTGATGTCTAAAGTCATTTCTACAGCGTTCATTTATACCAAATGGCTTTGTTTGAAATTACATTTAATACATTTAATAAATTAATTCCTCTCCTCCGAAGGACTGAAATCTTTTATGAGAAATTGTTTTCAGAAATTATGTAAAATAGTTGTAGAGAAGTTGTAGTTGGTTGAATTTATTGATAAATAACCAACAAAAATGTGAGAAGAATTGGGTATTGCCAGGTTGCGGGGTGCACGACGGGGACTATGTGTACCCCGGGTAGCCGCGATGTCCCAACAACCCTAAGAGTGGTGAAACACCTACCATTTCTTTTAAAATTGATATAAATGAATATGATGTCGGTTATTTTGCCGACGAGTTTAAGCCTCCCTAAAGTTTCTACTAGTATTCATTCAGAACCAAATTCTCAAGGATCTCATCAATAAATACTTGGACGCTTAAAACATTTCTTTGTAGGCAATGTATTCTTGTTATGAGAATCATTTATTTCGTATTACAAGGTAGATGGGAGATAATTGGTTACAATACTTAAGTTTGGCCCACAAGAAAGCAAAAATTTTCGATGCGCCCCTGATTTTGTTCAACAAGTATTCTTCTAATCAATGAAAAGTTGCAAACGAATGTCTTCAGCAGATAAATTGAAAAAATAATAAAGATTGCAATTTAAAACGCTGTCTCTCCAATCTGTAACTAACTACGGCAGAGAATCGATAAAAATAATTTAAGGAAGCATTTTCCGTCAATTCTGAATGTAACAGAATTTGCAATACTTCGCATGAAAGTATTCCACGAAGAGCTGCGTATTTCAACTAACGAAACTATTGCAATCGGTCACCAAACAGCGCTTGCAATAATCGTGAATATCGATATATTTCCGCCTCCGCAAATTTTTAGAATCTCCTCTCATGAAATCTGAATCTAGTCCTCTTTATATCGCATCGCAACACGCCCTTCCTTCGATTTCCTTCCATCTTAGTCCATCTCATCAATCTATATCTCATTCCACATATTTTCTCTTCTATATCAAACACCTGAAGCGAGGACGGGGGCGTCCCGTGGGCCGAGAGTGCGGAGGCACTCTCTTATGGTCGGAATACGTTCGGGAAACGGGAATTATCCGCCAGATGCAATCTCGGCACGTGTCCGCTGCGGTTTCATAACGGTCACTCCTTTAAGGAGTTCGCTAGGGAAACTGCTCACGTTGGAGGACACTCCCTCTTTCCGTCGCATCTCCACTTTTCCCTTTGAAATCGCCTTTGAGCTGAGTTAGAGTTCTCTCTCTCTTTGCCAAACCGATTTCGTATACGAGAGCCAGAAAGGCCTGCTGTTAGACCAAAAGCTACTCGAGGAGGAATTCTACGTGATGGAATAGCGAAAGAGGAATGGCCGCCTGATCAGAATGATTACTTATACTGTACCTCATTAACGTTCGTAAATGCAGCTTGCTCGTGCAACCAATTTGGTGACGTAGGTTGACGTTATGTGGAGGGTTGGGGGGAGGAAAGAGCGCCTTTGTGAATCGAGGGAGGGCCAGGGCACTTTGGCTAAAATCAAGCGCTCCGCAGTAAACCTAAGACACGGCGAGGACACTTGCAGGGAAAGGAAGAAGAATGTTTCCGGAAGTTCATCATGAACGAAAATGAAAATCTGAATACTTAAAACGTTGTCTGCATTCGAATTCAATAGAAGTGGGCCAAGGAAATTGATAGGGTAGTATGGAATCTTCTGCTCTTCCTTTAGAAACGTACCTGTACGATATATCGATGAAAGGGACATTTTTCGTTTGTATTTCACGTAGAAGAGTGAAAACATGAAAACAGCGTCTTCCATCCTTTACCTTGGTCTCGGTCTTGTCCATGGAAATGTTACTATGAGAGCTACCGAAGCATGAATGGTGCTAGATGATGGCATTTAGGCCGCTTCTTATTGAATGCAATACGAATTTTTATTTATGGGATAATTGTACTGTTCTCATGGACTAAGTGTTCCCTGGGTAACCAAGAACCCTAAGAGTCGTGAAGGATCCACCATTTATTGTAAAATTTATGTAAATAAATACGATGTGGGTTATTTTTCCCGTAAAAAATAATCTCGCTTATTTCATTCTGGCTAAGTGAAATAATAGGGAAATACTGCCTCACCCCTCATCTGGCCCTGTCACCTCATCCTCTCTTCAACGCTTTTGATAGCTAACGGTGAAGGGGATTGAGATTCGACCAGCCTTCAGGCTGAGTACAAGTAGAAGTGCAACAAAATCAACGACTCCAAAAATGTATGATGTACTTTATCGTAGAAAAGAAGCACAGCAACTTGTATTTGGGCAGAAATAGAGATACGACGTCAAAAAACTTCGTAATATAATTAGAAGCGATTCGATAACGTTGAATCTCTCTTTGGAGCCAAAAGTTGTTGCATATTGGAGGGTTAGAGATTAGCTAGCAGAAAACTTCCCCTCTGCCTAAAATTTCCTTACCAAAACCTTGCTTAACGGCTCATTGTAACGCAGCGTCCTATAGGGGACCGTAGCACCCACTTTCGGAATCGCAGGTCCAGGTATTTTAGATAGAATAGATTTCTGTTACCAAGTTGCAAGTTCGTAAATATCGGGATCCTAACGTACTTCGGTTTGCCGCATTTCATTTAGAATTATCTTTGGCTTTCAGTTGTCTATTGAAACAATTTTAACTATTTTTATATAACTTAGGAGCCATTTCCTTCCATTTTAATGTTCATTGCTTTCTCGGCTCTGGGGTAATAATTACTGTTCCCTTTTAGCTGTTTGCTTCAGTTTCAAAATTTTAATTCCATATTTTTATTCGAACAGCTTCTCTGTATCAGAAGTATAGAACTATGGCTTACTGTTTTTACAGCTCAACAAATCTTAAATTTTTGCTGCAAATTGTCCCTCTCGCCAAATCACAAACTGCTGATCATATCTAAAAGCAGAGCGTGATGTAATTATTCTTAAGACAATGCGGACCATCGTCTATTTATCCTTTTCCTGGACGATAAACATAAGGTTATATTTATGTCATCATAAACTTGAATTCACCGAAAGGGATACATATTATTAGGAGCAATACATCATTTACTTAAAGAAGTAACTTCAAAGATATCAAAGCTTTACCAGAAACATTTATTTCTCGATCGCCCGTTAATTAAACTTTACCCGCGTTCCGTGAGTATTTGAACCGTCTCCATACAAAGCAAGGGCGTTTGCCGAAGGGCAACTCCTCGGCAGTAATCAATCGCCTCTGCTTTCCATTCCTTTTCTGCGCATCCTTCACCGAGTTTTGCTCTCCCATTGCATCCCTCCCTATCGTATAACACGTGGGGGCCTTGAGTTTTACTCCTCTTCCATCCAGACGCCGTCTGGTGTTGCAGAGGACTGCCCTCTCATCAAACACTTTCCACATTCTTAACTAAGCCATTATCTGCTCTCGAGCGTGCACAAAGTTTTCGATACCCTCCCACCCGCTGCGTTTGAATAGCCTTTGCTTTGAGGCCGCTCCGTAAATTGTCTTTTTTTTTTTTGGTCTTTCGCGGACGACCACGCGTACTGAAGTGTTGCGGGACGTCGTTGCAATACTATTTAACTGCATCCCATAGGCATTATATATGCTTCCAAAGGGGCGGCTTCCTTTCTAATTCCAAAAAGCACTTATAACAACCATAAAACGGGCATATTGGGTTTCCATCAAGATATCCATTTATATATATATAAATGGATATCTTATTAATGGACAACTTTATTTGGTGTCGGTAAACATACCATTCTAAATTTTTCGTAAGTAAACGATAACTGTACTTTCTGTATTTGGTATGTATCCGTTATAGATTAGCACGTATCTACAGAAGCAATGATAATTAATCCATCTTTAAATTATTCATGCCGACTCACGGTGTTTCGTAAACGGAATTAAGCAACGTAATGTTTGCTATGAATAGTAATAGTAGTTTAGAAAATGACTAATATCAAGAATCAACTCAATTTGTGCTCAAAGAAGAGCTACTGCTGGTTGATAAAATATTTGGAAAACAAAATAGCCATCTTAACGCAAAACAACGGAGTGCAGGTTAAAAATATAAGATCGAGAAGCATGTTTAAGTATTTATTAATTATGCCGTCCAATTTTAGCAGTTGCCAGAGGATACGTTGGTCATTTAAGGCGGAGCAATTAATTCCAACGAAGGAATCCAAGAAACCATCGATGGAATGCCAATGCATCTCTTAATTTTCAAATATTTAAACATTTTTCTATCACTAAATAGTATCTCAAACTTATGTAGATGATTATTTATTTATTTGATAGTAAAACATTACAATTTGGCCGTTGAACCAGGTAGCAACGGTCAAGGGGAAGTAAAAAAATAATACTGAGATGTTTGGCATTCGCCCAAAGACGGAGGAAAACCCCTCCAAAAACCCCCCGTGTACAGATCTTCACAATCATTACATAATTAAAGAGTTATTGCTACACCTGTACAGAACACATAAAATGAAACGTAAATAAATTATACATAATATGTTGTACATTAACATTGAAAAATATATAAAATATAAAGAATCGTGTACATGAATTTATAAATGACTATAATAAATACAAATGATTAAAATGTTATAACCTTTTTAGCTTCGTTTTGAAATTGTCAGCATTTCTCGGAATTGGAATAAGTATTAAAAGATAGTTATAGAGGGAAGTTAGTACACCCACCGTCATATTTTGTCATCAAATTCTTCTCAAAAGTTAGTCAGTAATAGTTACTTACTGAAAATTAATTATTGAGATATTTCCGTCCAAAGAGTACAAAGTAGCCTGCAAAAAAGAGCTCTACTGGCGTAATTCATCAGCTACCGTCCATATCAGAAGCACGCCCGTAACGTTTTAACCTCCTGCCGATAGAGTAAGTAACCCAGTGTTCAGTATCGTTTGGAAAGTCCTTTCTTTCTTCTCTACCACACCTCTTGGGACCCCACTACTTCATTGTTTAATTCTTCTACCCATTCTGCGTGTCATGACTTTAACGACCTCACTCAATATGAAACACGGTTTCCGTTTTAACGCAATTTAATTCACGTGCTATTAACCCTATCTATCCGTAACACGCAGGCGGCCTTGATTTTATTAAGCGGACATATTTATTGCGGGGCAAAATGAAAGTGTGTCGGCGATCAAAAGCTTTTTCTTCGAGCAGGAAACCATTTGGAATCTGTTCTGCTTGTTGGACGAAAACTCCCTTTGAGAATTGGAGGCAAAGAATGGAATGAACTCGACCTTCTCATTGTTTGCGTGGATTTATATAATTGGAATTTGATTGGATAAGGCGGGTGTGGATCTGAGTAGCTGGCCGCTGCCCAGCCATTGTCTGCAACGGAGGTTTTGATCTCGTATCTCCATTGAGTGCGGAAGTCGTCACCACAAATTCTGATGCAAACGCCCGGTGAGGAATTACGGGATCCTCATAAAGAGAACTTACTTTCATAACCCACGAGTTAATCAAATCATTAGGACGTTACATAAAAGATGACCATGAATAGTTTTGAGGGAATCTCACAGCTGGCCTCAAAAAAACTATTCGTGTAAGCTTAAGGCAGACCCAGTGATTGAGACGCTCGATTGTATTTCTCAGCGACATGATAAATACTTTGTGAATATAAGTTCATGCTACATATATAGTTTACGTAAGATGTAATATTTCATTCGAAGTAATAAGTTGAGAGTTGGAGGATATCAGGGTAAGAAAGAGAAACCAAGCAAAAGTACTAAATTCGAATCACAAAATGCAAGAGAGTCAAATTAGTATATGTAAATTACGATAGAATTAACATAATGAATAGAGGACAACAAACGTGCAAAAAATAAAACGAAAGTAACATTATTGAGGTAATTAAAAAAATCTCGAATTTTTGCCATTCTCGTTAGGTGTTAGCGTGTTTAATAAAATGTGATTGAATGAAAAATTGCTGCTTGTCCAAACCCACTATCACAATAAATACAAAGCAGTTTTAGACTTCTTAGAAACATTTTGGGTTCATTTCTAAGTTTACGCTACGTGGCGAATGCCAGAAACGACGACTTCGCGCATGTTAAAATATCAGTGTAATTAAAACTGGGAAACATGAACATAAACTATAATTAATGAGTAAGTGAATGACTTAAATAGCGATATAATCGGATGAATAGCGCATGATCAAGGAAGTGAAGGTTATCTGGAGACCCATACCCTGCTCTAACACTATAGTTGATAGTTAATGAATCCTATTTATTTTCTGAGCCATGAAGTGGACTGAAGGGCTTAAGAACGCATTTCAACGACCGTCGTCAGTGGCAATTGATTCATCGATCTCCCACATCCTTCGACCCATGAATACGTTCGAAGAGGACAGCTTTATGGCTATCTCTCACACCTGGTATCTTAAAGTATTTCATTACCTAAGGAGCGAAGCAGATAAAAAACAATAATATCATACAGCGATACACTGTAATTATAAAAATGATCAAATTGCTAATACCTGTGATTACAAGGAAATATATGAAGGTATGTGGTGGAGCAGCGAGGTGAATGAATGAAGAGGCAATGGCAAACGGAAACAGGGTGGGATGGCATGGTAGGGTGAAAGTGAAATGAACGATTGCGAGTTGGTATGTTAGGGTGTGTACGTGGAGGTGTAAAGCGCTGGTGGGAGGAAAAGCGACATATGACGATGTCTGAGGAAAGAGAATTGTGGGAAGGGAGCAGTTGGGAGAGACCGCGGAAACAGGGAAGGGATGAGAACATATTGGAATGACGAGTCGAAGCCAAGAAAAATTAAGACCTCGGGGAGATAGGCAAATAGAGAAATGCAATGGAATGCGAAGGGGAAACAGTACGTTAACTCGGAAGAGTGGAGAAAGGGGCTGGTATCCTAAGGAAGTTCGAAAGTTTATTTTTTGGAATAGATTTTCTAGTACGTTTCAAATAAAATACATCAACCTAATTTCGCCGAAACTATCATTATATACCATGGATACAAGATATAATCAATTATTAATTTGGTAGGATAATTGTGGTAATACCAGCTATCTGCGGGTTTTAAAGAACTACGGCCCCCGCATTTCTGGGTGTTGGAGCCTTTCAGAATATCCAGTGGAAGTTGCCCTCGAAATAATTTACATGGTAAATGAAGGAGTAAGACAAGGGGATTGCCCTAATGCTCAAAATGAGGGTTATAAAGTATGTGGGAAGATTCCAAGGGTTCCTTTGGTTGTCAAACGAACATGATAATTTAAGAAGACTGATAAATAACGAATTATATACGAAATAATAATAATATTTTTTTTCTCTAACAGGTGTAGTCCCAAAATCTCTTCCAGAAAATCTTATTAAAATTAGCATAACGCCAAAATCTAAGATCCAAATAAAAAATCTGTTCTGTTAAGTATGTACATACAGCATAGTTATAAAATTTCTAAGTATGCCTATTGCTTAAAATAAAAGCATAATAACATGCAACAATAAACTTAAGCAAAAAAGTAAAAGAGTTTGAGCCTATTACCTTTGGTAAAATGTGAAATAGGTTGTTTCCAGTCCTGTGACTGAGAAGTAAAAATTCAAATAATTCTTCGTCGAAATCAGGTCATTTTAGTAATTCTTTCCGCTTTATATATTTAATTTGCAATATAGTAGTTCCTACGTGAGTTTTCTAAACAAACTATTTCTTCCCTCAAATATAGTATAAAATCAAACATGTTACAAAACAAATGGGGTTTATCGTAAATACGGTAGTCATATTCCATTTAAACAGAATAACAGTTTAATATTAATACTAATAATAATGAATAATTAGCATTATATTACTTACAAGAAAATCTTTGCAAAGGCTATTTGATATTGCTCAAGTCGAAAGATTATAATCTTTCTAATTACACGGTTATTCTACAAATATTTAAAATATATTAAACGAGAATAATTAAGATTTTATTTCTTTATATTGTCTTTTATTTAATTAAAGAATACTATGTTCATTTGAATTGATTTTATACGAATATAATAGTGGCTAGGCAATTTGAACAAATGAGGTATAAATAATAATAATAATAATAATAATAAAGGACTTTAATAAACGGAAGGGCGGAGAGTAATTACTTAATAGGAGCCCTTTTTTTTATTCGGTACTATTCGATTAGATCAGATAAAGCAAGCTTTGACGTAAAGGTGATGTGCGAGTTGAATTTCGGGAGTTGACTTTAAAATCTCCTCAAATCATAATCTTCTAAACAATTCATCCAGAAATATTCACCATTATTTTCATCAAAACTGCCTACGCAACCTACATAACGATGTATCGTTTGACTTCAGATTGACGTCGGAATCAACTCCTTTTATCTCAAGTTTTCATCAGGTATTTTAATTCTAATTCAGATGCTAGTCACTCTAAAATGTAGATCACAATACGATGAAAAGCGGTCGGCTAATTGAATTAGAGCTAAAGGCGACTACTCAGGATTCTATTTGATACAAATCGAACAGATGGTGGGTTCACTGCTACTCCCGACTATGACAGTACAAAATTATCCGTGAGAAAGGTGAGGAGAGACGGATAAAATGCAAAAGGGATCACTTTCCCAGCCGACGTCCATTGATTAATAGTCGTACGCCGTCGAAAAAATTCGGTATCGATCAATTTTGCCGACGATTAATTGTGTGGAACGACAGAGTGGGCGATCCTCCTTCGTAACCTCGGACGGACCTGGGCCCACGAAGCATTAGGTCAGTCCAGTCGAGAATTTGTTTCAGTAGTTACACCCGAATCTCAACAGCTACATTCGTCCCTCTTCGACGCGATAAACTTGCCTCTGGAGCACAATGGACTTTAAGAAGAAATCTTCATGGAAAGATTTGCTGATTGAAAAAGTGAAAGGAAGGGTAAAGGGCCTTTTTCACACTTTTACGTTACGGGTAATAAAGATCTACCATCGCTCGATTTGTTCCGCTGAAATTTTAACTCCCCAACCCGTTCCACTTTACGTCTCAGAGAAGTGTTATTCAAATAAATTTAAGAAAGGAAGAGTCTAACCATTTTAGCCTTTGGAAAGGTTTTACAAGATTTATTCAATCAGTTTATTATACAGTAATTGATCAAACTGAAGAGTCCGTCAACAGCTTTTAAGAATATTTTACCGATATTTCTGACGATTTGCAACATAAACAAGACGCATGAGAATATATCAAAATATATAGCAGGATCTAGAGAAAGTGCAATTAGAGTTAGTATCGTGACTAGGAAAATCTTTGATCGGTTCTTATATGAAGGGAACGCTAAATACCGATTTACAGGAGTGACTATAATGGAAAATTGTACAATTTATTCTCCAATTTCTGATCAATTATCCGATCTCGAATCATCAAAATGAGATTTCAATTCACGTTAAGCGTAACTAAGATTATCGTGATATACAATTTTTTTGCCGTTTCTCCTCTATATATAAAAAATTAAGTAAGAAAGCTGACTAGAACTTGATTTGGCTCGAGTAAAATGTCAGCTTGAAGTCGCCTTCCACATTTCAAGGAATTAGTCTCTTTTGTTTAGTCGAATTCAGGAGGATGGCTCCCGGATAGACAAGTATGTAGCGCATTTGCCTTTGAAGAGAGTGGTCGCGGGTTTGATTCCCGGTGGTTGATAGTGAGGAGATGCTTGGATATGAGTTTCTACACTTTTATGAGCAGTATCCTTTTATGTACGAGCATGAATGCCAGTAAATCAATAGGTCCTAGAAAATCAATAATAACGATACTGCGTTCCTGATAGTAGAAGAACTAAATGGGGTTCGTAAATGGTTTTACATAAAAGAATCTCTCAGCGAAGAACTTAAAGTTAAATAAAGTCCATATCTCGAGGAATTATCCCTTATCTCGAGGAGATACTAGAAATTTCTCGGATCTGATATTTTCGGATGTTAAACGCCCAATAACAAAACTGTCACCTCAACTCTGCTCCCGTTAATCCTCCCACGGCTAAAACGTCGAGCGTATAAAACAGATCTAAATACCTTAGCAACAGCCATATACGGAGTCGAAAGCCCTTAAAATTTAATCGTTCGACATAAATATATTTTAAATACCTGTAAAACGAGCATATTTCGCGAGAGTTTTATTTCAAACGCATAAAAACGCTCATACGGAAGAGAAGAACCCCGCCTTTTTTCATAACATACGAAGTGAAGGGATTTCATCCCAACCGCGAAACGAGACTCGTGCCCATTTGACCGTCACGGATGACGACACTCGGCCACAATGCGACACTTTTCGAACGGCGGTAAAATCCGAAAGGATGGCATAATAATTCGCGGAACACCTGTCGGAGAGCGCTTCAAGGAGCGATTTCTCCGTTCGACATCAGAGACAGCGATCCATTTCTCGAATTTCATAGACTTCCTCGGTTGACCTGTGGTTAGCATGGCTACTCCTAGACCACAGGCTCATACGTTCGAATACCAGCAAGTGCATAGACCTCTCACGGGATAATGCGGAATTACCGATTCTTGTGCGTAAATATAGATGGCTCTTTGACAGGCGTTGGAGAGGAAACAAAATTACTTCTCGTTAAATTCAGAAAGGTAGTGACCAAACGAGGTCTTTTACGCCAATTCAGTGAAAGAAATATATCTTAATTTGTCAGCTTCCTCTTTGCGGAACGGTGACGGCAAGTGTCCGAGGTTGCGAATATGTATGCAAAGTTAGGGGATGTTTCGAAGTTATCCATGAAAATATGGCTCCTTGATTCTCCGTATGTTTACATAAAACCGGAAAACCCGTTTTGGGAGGTTGCTAAGACTACCTTCTGACAGCTTACAGCATTTCGCTTGATATATGAAGATGATATTTACATGAGCATTTTTTTATTTTAATCCTTCCTCTGTTGATTTTTTTATGTCCTGCACGCATTATGACAAATAGGCGCGTCGGATTATAACAGTACAATCAGATTTAATAGCAATGAAATCTGCTCTTGAAATTCCGAAGGAAAATTTATCAGATTAATATCAGCTATGAAAAATATTTGTTTTTGTTAGTCAATGCAGGGGCAGATATGGAAGCCTGCCTGGAGGGACGCTTTTAGACGATCATCTCATGTGTTGTGAAGTAATAAAAATATGAGTGTCTTGACTTTGAACCATAAATAAATGGCCATTTCTCTGGTAATTGTAATAATTATAGTAGAAAAACTGCGCTATCGATTTTGAGTTTCCATTATATCCTATGCGTATCTTGAATTCCACAAATCCATCGCCGGGGGGACAGTCGCCTACATTTCCACACCATCGAGACCAGCCAATGATCTGATTATTACATTGCAGATTAGTTGAGGGAAACGGGGAAATTACTCGATGAATATAGCTTTCAGAATAAAATTCTACATATAAGGTAGCCAAAAAAATATATATGATATTTTAAATAAATTACGAAAATCACATACAGAAGAGAAAATAACACTGCGACCGGCAGAACTCTTGAGCATTTTTCCTATCTTTATTGCTGAAAATATTTGACAGCTTTCGTTTGGTAAGATTGAATGCAGTCCAAGCCACAGAAAATGGAACTGACAGTCGAAAGATCATTTCTTCGGAAGCATTTTTTCCGTGGGCCGTTCTTTCTTTTAAAAGCACCAGTCGAACATTTGCTTCCAACGGCTCCGGAATGCGAAGAGCCGCAGTGTAATAATGACCATCGCTCGGAGGTGGATTGCTATAAAAAGTATACTCAATGTTTAGATTCCTCCGGATAGAAAGACCGCAAAAGACCGTTTTTTTGCACCTCCGAACTTTTTCCAACATCTCGTTCCGAGAGAATCGTAACACCCTGAACGACAGACGAGGAAATCTCGAGGGAATAAGATGAACTCACACACGCGGGCTGTATAGATTTGGGATGAAATACGGCGCGCGAATAGCAGGCGATTGTCATTCGGACTCCTTTCCGGTAACATCGACTTCGGGACAATGAGGATTCTTCAACTCTTCCCCTTCTGCACTTCTAGTCAATCATCTCTCGACAATGGGAGTGAGATTAAAGAGAGAAGTTGTGCGGAGAGCGATCCTGATCGTACTCATGAGAACCGCACCGGATTTTCAACTCTTTTGAGCAAAAAGAGACGACGGCAATTGAACCCTCTCTCTCCCCACGCCCCCTTAAGGATGCGAGGCACGTTCCCAGTTGCGTACTCCTAACCGTTTCCCCTTCTACTCACTCCTTACTTCCCCAACCGCTTTTTTCTCGCTCTCCTATTTTCCATCGTATTTTATTTTCTCATCTTTCCATCTACGCTTCTCCCGCAGGTTTTTCCTTCCGCGATTCCCTTATAAGTGTTCTGTGTGCGGAGTTGCGTTTCCGCGTTTCCAATGCGTTTGTATGTACTGATGAAATACGAGCGTTATACATAATGATGATCGTCTTAGTTATCCAAGGATTGGAAGCCTTTCACTTTTCATTTGAGGCTTAGAATTTCTCTTTCAGAATAGAATAGAACCAAGGGTAATAAAACGGAAGGATATTGTACAGTTGAGGATAGACGATCAAATAATTAATCATCTTTAATGCCATCACTGCTTCGATACATTTTTCTTTTAGCAGTTAAATCTGAGCGCTTAACCTGAATTTATTTTGTCCATTCATCTTCTTCTGATATTTAAAATAAGGTTCACAATTGCTCCTATTAGTTTTTTATTTGATATGTGCAGGGTTAGTATTTTTAGTATCTTTTACACATCTGATTTTCTTTCGAGACCACCTCAACATTGGGGTATTTTTAAAGATAGGAAATTATTATCATGAAAAAGTTGAATGTGATTAAGTAACTGACTTTTCCACTTCCGTTTACCCGTAGAGTTTTCCGGCGTAAACCTTAAAATAGTGAGACCCCGAATGGATTGGGTAATGCATTCGCCTTCGGAGAAAGCGGTCCCGGGTTCGGTTATCGGTGTGGTCCCATAAAGGTGCAAATTACCTCAGTGTCGAAGCACATTAATAAAAATTACCTCCTTAAAACAACATGTTGAAATTATCTTTTACCACTTATGACATAAGCATATTTTATATACACTATCTATTCTTTGAAGTTGATCAACATCTATGAAAAACACTAAAGTAAAACTTTCCTTCGTTAAAATTCTTCTCTTTACCAAATGCTCTCTGAGTTCCTAATCTTCCGCCTTCAGTTCGTAGAAACATTTAATGTAATTCAGTCAATGAAATGAGAAAGAGAAACCACTTCTTCCACAAAAACGTTTTTCTCTCCTCTTGTCATCCATTTTCTCAACCTAAATGACCATCCTATCTTTTATTTTTACCTTTTTCCTTTCGTTCGCTGACATTCCACTCCTCTCGATCCATCTTTTCCTTCCTCCCATTCTCTTCTCATCCACAAATGCCATTTGACCACACCTCGCTTCTCTGGAAAACTGCCCCTCCTATTTTCCTTCCACGACCTGCAATTCACTTGGGTGGCGATCTCATAAGACGTGTATTGCACCGATCAGCCTGATAGCCACCAAGTTTATCTAGCTTCTAATATACACTCCCTTCTAATCTTCCTTGCTACTCGGCACAATCTCTATGCAAGTGCGAGCGGAGCTAAGTGGAACCTTTCTAAATATGGCGCATATGAATATGGCTATCGATAGGGATCGATAATGATTTCGTGGGCAAAGAAAATAAACGCCTACGGTAAGCTCTTCCGTATCATAGAATCCTTCAGTTTATTATGTATCGGTGAAAGCATATTTACGACCTGGAATCAGCTGCACGGGAATATGACTGCCTACATAAGGAGTTACGATGATTTGGGATAAGTCGACGAAATTAAATATGATCAGAAACGTTCTCCTGAACTTCAGAACGATAAATAGAGAAGGCAGGAAGATCGCTTTGTTCGGCTTTTGATTAATAGGGAATTTTACGAACACGCTTTAAAGGCTACACTTTAAAAGACAGTTTTTCTGCAAGAAAACATTCACATATATTCGCCACATTCATTCGTTTAAATTGGTTTCCTTTTTCCCTCACAGGACTAATCTTAGATGCAAGTTTTATGAAGCTTTTTGAAACTTCTTTTGAATAAGAAGAGTTTGATATAACTTCAGATGAGGAACTATTATTTATTTAGGTATAAGGAAGAACATTGACATTTAGTGAATAAATTTATGAATACAGCCCTGTAAGAAATATTAAACACGTTATTCTTAAAAGTACCACCACTGGCTAATAGCCATGATATATTTTACGCGTTATCAGACCCAATTAGATTAAAACTGTTGTACTGGAAGATTGATTTTTAAATATAGGACGGAGGATACCGGGAATT
Source organism: Ladona fulva (assembly GCA_000376725.2). Lineage (NCBI taxonomy): Eukaryota > Metazoa > Arthropoda > Insecta > Odonata > Libellulidae > Ladona > Ladona fulva. The sequence continues at coordinate 86,672 of KZ308885.1, forward strand.
ACATAGGATTCTTTCATATAACCAGGTGTAACCCAAATGAGAGATTCAATCGAAGGAGAGACGTCGTAAATGACGGTATTTCATGGAAATGTCTATATATTGAATTAATTAAAATCTGTGGAAAGTATTTTTGATAATTTTGTTCTTAATTCTAAGAACAAAATTTATTTAGAGGAAAATGAAATACGAATTCCCTCATTGGCCTTTGTAAAATATTTGCTGATTTTTATTACTTCCGACGTTTCCAACCACAGCAATCTAGATTACGGTTTTTACCTTGAAATATTTAGCTCTTAACACCGAAGTTTCTGATAATTTAGTTTTATATGAAGATTACATACAAGCCTATGACTAAAGCTTCTCCCTTTCAGGGTAAGCATGGCATTTGTCTCCTTTATTCGCAATACTCCTCCATACTTTTCTTTCATTACACACATATTTCGCTTCCAACGCATTCATATCTATAATATCTCTGCATGAGTTAATTTTTATTCCAAAATAAACGTATATCTCATCTCTTTAGCACTTATTTCCCCATCATCACCACCACTTCAACCACGTTTTCCTCTGGGTTCCTCTAAATTTCGAATCATCTTCATTCTCCATTTACACCATCTTGCCATTATCCTCTGGTCCATATTACTATTGGTCCAAAACAAAGGAAACATTCACAATGAAAAGTGAGAAAGGTATATGTGGTTATGAAGAACATAGAACCTTTGCCTTTTTTCATTGTGAAACTGGAGTGTTACCAGAGGTGACTAAATAAGAAACACTCCCATTCCACACGGGGAACGAAGACTTTTTTTTAACCCACAATTATTCATTATCTGGTACTAGTTAATATTTCGTGAAATATTAACCGATGGGTTAATCTATCGGTAAAGTAGGTATTCGGGAGACTTTGTGGGCAAGAATGGCTTGGAGAAATGTTCTGCCGGGATAGCTCAACGGACAGAGCACCCGACCGGCGAATTGGGGGACCCGGGTTCGATTCCCGGTCCCGTCAGACTTTTTTCAAGTCCATTCTTCCTTGGGAAATACGAAACATTATTATCTAAAGCATCTTTCATACGAAAAAGTCTACGGGAAATAAAAGTCGGGATACGAATGAAGTACATTTCTTTAAGGAATGTATGTCGACGCTACATCACTACACTGCCTTAAATCTGTAGTTAAAGAGATATAATTTCATTTCTAGATTTCAGTTACTGGATTTCATTTACATTTTTTTGTTTTGTTAATTAATTACCTTAGTTGTCACAGAATCAATTAAACTAACCACTTTCTCTTTCAAAAACATTCATGCCAAGATATATTGCTGACTCTCTTTTGTGATTATTGTACATATTGCGTAAATCCGCAGGTTTGAATATTTTATAGCAATTAACAGGTGTGAAAAATAGCGAAATGACTGGGACACGAACTGGGCAAGCAGCCTCCACATTAGTGGCACGAACTGCCACCAGATGGTTCTCCAAGAGACACATAACTCACTTGCCAGGAAAGTGGGAGACCTGGGTTCGAGTCCCAGTCATGTCGCTATTTTTCATACCTGTTATTCCTTGGGATTCAGCTGTGTGACTCTTCCGTGCTAAGTAATTTACCTTTCCTCAACCCTTTACGGTAATTATTTCTTAAACGAATATTTAATCATGTAAGAAAAATCCAACCATTTTTCCTAGAGTAAATGTAGAAAAAAAAAAGAATTGAGGTAATCGTTTCATTAAATTTATTTAGTGTTATAAATGTTCTACTAAAGAAATTCTAATTGAATTGAAACTTTTAAATCACAAAAATGTATAATCTATCATTCTAAACATCATTAAAACAAATCAATTCATTATGAATCGAAACCACATTGTGCTCGGATACGAGAAATCAAATCAGGCCAAATTATTTTTACATAATTATATCTGCCTTAAGTATCGACCACAGAAAATAAATTTATGAAGGAGATAATTCAAGCTAGCGACATTAAAAAATATAGCATAATTCTTTGATAAATCTCTCATATTGGCAAGAGAAGAAAGCCCTCTGTTTTGCCCTGACAAGGAGGATGACATTAGGGAACTGGCAATCCAAAATATTCGGAAGACCCTAACAAGCAGCATAAGTGATGGATGCTGGCAAGAAACAGGCAGAAAGAACAATGGTTGACTCCAAAATAAAGCTTTATGACACAATTGGAAGTGAATAAATTGAAACGACAACGTCGCAAGAAGGCCTTGACAACCACCGGTCCGTATAAATTCGGGATTTGAGACAATCGAGCGACGAAAAAACAGGGAATGACAAGCAGCAGCATAAAAAAATGTACAACCTTATATCTCTGTTATTTTGTTTCCATGGAAGCGTAGCAAATGCTCTTAGCTGATATCATTTAAAAGATTTCGATGTCTCTGCTCTATGTAAAGTGCTCTTTTCCATGTTCGTGAAATGAATACCCACTGACTTCTCTCTCCTCTCAAGATTCCAATTAAAAGATACGGATTATCTCGACGTAAATGGGCATACAATCGCATTTGCATACAAGGACATTCGTTTACAGATCTATCGTCTTCCCCCGCTGCACCATTCCCATTTTAAGCCATCTTTTAATGAATATTAAAACAAATACGAGATAGCGTTTATCGCACAACTTAACATATCAGTTAGTTCCGATACCTGATGACAACATCAATATTTCATAATTATTTTGAGACCATGAGAAGAATAAAATCAGGTACATTGTTTACTCATTAAAAACACTGGTGAATAGTAAACTATGGAACAAGAAATTACAGAGGAAATAAAACAAATAGGAATGTAATTTAGTACGTAGACGAATCATCAAAAAGAAAACAGCTGTTTTCGAGAACCATTAAGATTTTCTGAGGTTAATTAAGGATCGTGGAAGCAAAGAAACAATAAAAAGCGTCGTAAATACATTCAAAATGCAATTTATCCTCAATATAGGAACAATTTAATGCTATTCTCGAGGTTAGACATCATTACGAATACCTAAGTTCTTCTCAGGAATATTCTCTACCAACTAACATGCGATGCCTTCCCTAAAGAACACTAATCCTCTTTCGAAAGCATTTCCTGTCGGTAAAGCATACTTTTACGACAATATGTTAAGAACTCAAGAGAGTTAAATGGGTTCTAACACGCCATGATGAACCATAAAAGTCACCCAAATGAAGGCTAAAAAAAATCTCTTTTATGACGGTAAGATTAGGTTCACGGAAAATATTTGGATTGTAGCAAGTTGTAGACAATTTAAACGAGTTTTAACGTATTTAAAGTGTTGTTATTCTGTTGTTATAATAACTGCAAATTATAAACATGATTTTCTTATCATCAGCAATCAATTTGAGTTAAACGCATGTAGAGAAAATTGCTCACAATATGTTCAGACCAGCAACTTTTTAATTTCCAATGCACCTGACGAAACTGTAGACAATAAATGTTATAAATAATTTTGCTTTCCTTGCCCAATATAACCCTTCCATTACCTAAAAAAATAGCAATAAATATACGCACAAAAATAATATAATAGAAGGAAAAAATATAGAATGATAAAACTAAAATACTCCAAAATTTATTTCTACTATAATCGAAACATCGCGAATGTTCTAGTGTACGAGCGCTTCAAATTCAAGAAAAGTCTCCATCAAGAGTATATTTTAATTATGAAGACGACCGTTAAAGAGATTGTCTCATTCAAGCGAACTAAATTTAGGCACAGCAAGACCAACCTCCTCTTCGGACAATGAAATTAACGAGCATTTTAATCCAACAAGACCTGGAAAAACCGAATTTCTTCCGATGCCTTCTCAGCAATTCAGGAGAATCCTTTAAAGAAATAAAAAGAGCAGGAGCTGTCCACATCCAAATCCAAAGAAGCTTACAGAAGTCAATAGATCATTTGAAATCGTTACGCGAAGTGCATGAAAAGTCCAGTCGCAGCAATAAAAGTTCAATGAAGCAGAAGTAGCCGTTGTTCCCCAATCAGGTCGTTGAGGTCTCGCGTCGCAATCGGGGGATTTTTTGATACCTCTAAGTTTCATGGTCCAGTTGGACTACATCATAAAACTTAGATAGGAGAGAAAGAGGGGGAAATACTTCCAGTGGGGAAAGGAAAAACGCGTACGACATTTGGCATGGACAGAAATACCCGAACAGGGACCACTTGTGAAAGGCACTCCAGGACCAGAGAGGCAGAATTGAAAGAGGTTATATCTTAGTGCATGTAACGAGCGCTTTATTCTCGCAGGAAACGTGTTTGGGGACGCCATATCTTTTTTGCACGGTTTTACCGAAAAGAAAAGAGATGAAACTTATCCGCACCACCTTATATGTTAATCAGGGAGCATTTAATACCACCACAGTGGCACGGCCTAGATTTTATTAACATGGTGCCTAAGGAAATAGCCAAACAAATTGCTTTTAGCTGTATCCTGGAATCAGAAAACATTCATGACAATTTCAAGTAATAAATATGAAAGAGAAATATACATTCGTATTTTTAAAAGTGCTCCGAAAGTTCGTGGGACTGGAATCAGAAAAATCAACCAGTCATCCAATTTTTTGTGTTTTTCTGTTATAGTCACCGCGCTTTCTACTATAGCCGCGTAAGTCATTAAAGCTTTTTTGTAACTACATCATGGCGACCTTAAATTTAAGGTAAGGTTGAACTGGACTTTATCATTGTATCTAATTTCATTGGACTGGATTTTATTAGTCGTATCTAATCTTTTATGTAATGTAACTAACAACAATTCTAAGAATAAAACATCTCTATCTGGACGAGGTTGACAACAGTGGCCCCCTCTTCCACCCAACTCATATTTTGTACGGTTATTAATTTTAAAGTGATAGTTTGAGTTGAATTAAGAAGATATCTGGATACAAAAAACGAAGGCGTCCATAGGGGAAAATTGTCAATTACAAGAATACACCCACTACGAAAGGGGTTATGAAAAACTTGCAGAAACGTATCGATAGTGATTACGTATTAATTTTTTTTCAACTCGTATAATGAAGGAATGTAACAAAGTCACTACCGTGGCAGTCTCTTTCGTCTTCACACATTATTGAGAACATCACACAGTTATTATTTTGAATGTTTTTATTTCAGGACTATAAACTTCCATAGGATCTTTAATAATAGAAACATAATTTACTTTTATCCCATATTGAAAACAAAGATGTAAAGACGACAACTCGATTAGAACTGGGAAACGGTGACAAAAAGTCGTCAACCAAAAGCCAAGCCTTTATTAATTGAGAAAATTACATGATCTACAAACAATTTAAATACTCGAAGCACTCAGATGGATAGATAGACCCTTTATTGGCGAAGTTAGGCCTATGTGGGCCTCTCTTCCATCTAAACTCGTATGTCATTGCGATATGTACAACATTTATTTATAACTAAAAGAAAGAGTACGGAGTGGGAAAAAATCATTGCAACTGAAGGTTGACAAAGAAAAAACCCACGTTGCGGAAAAAAACACCCACAGAGAAGGGGGGTGAAAAAAAAACCGCGAAAATACAGTAAATGCATATAAGGACAATATAAGCAATATATATAAGATAATTAAGAACGAGAGCAAAAATGAAAACTGAATTATAAACTATAAAATACAAAGAATGTATGTTTAAATGTTACAGTTAGCATATGAAATTACATATCTAAAGTTAACATTGGATCGCTAAACTAATTGTAATAACATCATCAATTCTAAAAAATGAGATTAACTTATTGCTAATGGTTATTATTTCAGCCAGAGGCACTCGTTCTATGGGCAATATTCATATCGGATCGTCAGGTAATCCTCGTCATTGAAAGCCTGACGGTGATTGGTTGGGTTAATTTGTAGACCGTTTTGCGAGACTGTATGTACAACAGGGAGTATAACGGAGAATTCAGCAGAACAGAGAACGTAACAGATAAGTTACCAATTTTTTCCCATCCAGTTTCCATCATTTTTTTTCCCTCGACTACATTACATCGATGTTGCTGCTCTTCTTTCGTGGAAATGAGCCGGAATGGCAATAACGGAATGCAGTTTTTCACCCCATTTCCTCCCGATCTAAGATTAAGAGAGGAGCGTATTTCTACTCACCGGTACCATTAGGGGACCCATATCACGCGAAGCCCTCCGTCCGTAATCCAATGCACACGCTCTGTGGGTTCATTCCAAGACTTCTTCAGACTACAGCGCCCTCCCAACTTCTCTTCTCTCACGGCGCTTCCACATCATCGACACTTCCTCCAACATCACAATCACGAATACACTAGATAAACCATCTCCGAGTGCTCCACCACTTGCAGACCTAGAATATAAAGAAAGGAACAATTAATGGTTTCATTGTGCGACTTCATTATGACTTTTAGTCCCCGAGACGGATTCTGTTTATCACTGGGCATTCGGAGGTCATTACCCATCAAGTCTAAAGTAGTGGGAGACTTGGGTTCGATTCCCGGCTACGGCAGACTTTTTTCATTTTCTCTTTCATTTCCCCATCTAAAATAGTATAGTCTAAGGTAAAGGCAACAGAAGTTTTCAGTATCTGTGGAGTTGTGTTTTGATTACATCAATTACGTAGTGATTTTGAGTTTCAAAATAATTATTAAATAAAACTAAAATATCGAAATTATGATTATCATAAAAAAATTAAATACAAGGAAGACGAGTTTAAAAAAGGCTCTCATATTTCAATGGTGAGGGCATAATTTTCGATATCAGCGTGCTCGCTGAAAATGACAGATAAAACGCAGAAAGAGGTCAAAGATCGATCGATCATTTTAATGATAATAATCTATTTCCAACGCATCTTTTCGATTGTTTACAGGTAAAACTACGAAAGGTTTCGAAATTATTAAGGCGCATTATTTACGTTAAGAGGAGGGAGTTCTCTGTAGAGCTTGAACTATGGATTGTGAGCAAGCACAAACATATGTGCCAAACTTGTTCGATATTTTAGATCGATCTGTGCTGAGGGAAATATACGCCGAAATACTACGAAGGGGAAAGAACGCCAGGGAATATAAAGTGCACATCCTGATAAAAGGAAGCCCAACAACCTCCCCTTTTCTAAAGGTGGATTCAAAAGACACGATGGCTTTTACGAATTCAAACTGAATGTCATAATTGCACAAGTAATACATCTACATCTACATTAATACCCTGCAAGCCACCCTTCGGCGTATGGCAGAGGATGTTAACACCGAGCGTTCGGGTTACTTCTTTAGCTGATATCGTGTACAGTTCGTGGATGGAATGAGTCCCTAAAACGGCCTGTCATCTATTTATCTTATTTTACACTCATTGTCGGATCGGCCGAAGTAGCAGGGGATCACACCATACCGATTACGCTTTCCGCAAATGTACTTTTTCTGAACTTATCATTCAATTACAGCCTAGCTTCTAATCACTTTTCCTTCCAGGATTCCAAACCTGGGTTTCGCGACGCTTGCTTTTCTATCTTAGCAATTTTTAACAAATCATATCGCCTTGCGCTGCACTTTCTCAAGTTCGCGGGTACACGTTTCATCCGCCGGATCCCATATACTCCGCGCATATTCTAAGGTACTAATCCAGTTGAAATAAAATCAGCTGTAACCTTTTCATTGCATCTACCTACGCTTTACAAAGCCAAACTTTTCGGTTGCTTTACTGCGAAACAGCACTTTTAGATATAAATAAAACTATTGGAAAATTATGGACTTTATTCTTCTTTATTGAGAGCTCTTTTAACAAACAATCTTAGTCATGATGAATATTCTAATGAGCAACTAAAACTTAAACTCAACAAAAATTAGCTCATAAAATAGTCTGGTAGAATATTCATCTGTTAGTATTATTAAATTCATAAGTCAATAACCACAAATATGAGATGATTCCTAATTTTTTAAATATTTGCAACTGAAGCCAGACTTTTTAAGTACCTACATTCAGCCGTAAAATTTACATGCGAAATAAAAATGACACGCCAATTCAATTAAAGCATACGCATGCCTCAACTGGGTAACTGAGCGCGAAATCTGAACTTGTAGGATAATGTACTCAGAAAGAATACGCTTGTTATACTCAACCGGGTATAGCAATCCGAAAAATAGTACTTACTACATGCTACATACATATATACTACAAGCATGATGAGCCTAGTATTTCGTTCAGTGTACACAAAATATTCGTGAAGGCATTTCGACCCCACACAAAGAAGTTCGGTACTTGGTCATGCGCGATCGGAAATATTTCGACAATGCCACGCAGCAAGAAATTCGGGAAAAGTACGAAGGACAGCGGACGCATTGGAAATCGTGGAGAATGCCTCAAATCTCAGAAAAAGCGAAACAATGGACGATAAATCGGAGTCTTCGCCCTGAGAGGACGTACGACAAAACGGAAAATGGAAGTGTTCTCCTCTTCGCAAGCAGAAAAACCGGGGAAGGGAACCATCAGGAACATGTGCGAGACGGAAAATTCGTGCATCTCAGAAAATAGATGGACTCACCTGAACAAGGCCGAAATATTCCTTCCCTTTCGTGTGACAGAGGGCCAAAACGAAAACAGACCCACGTTTATGCTGACTATTGAAGAAATGAGAAGGGGAAAGTGAAGGGATACAAGGGAAAAAGGGTACAGGAGAGTGGAGTAAATACGCAGTTCGGTGATGAAAAGGGGAGACGGAAGCCAGACCCATTCGTTTGGGGCGGTGCGTGGTCAGCCGGTGAGAGATCGGTGTTGGCTTCTCAGTAACGAGAACCGAATAAGTATCCAACTTAAATATCCTTCGAAAAAGGATAAAACGGTCAAAGTCCTTTGCGGATCTTTTCGTGAACTATAATCACACTATGAAGAATTTTCAGTTTCAAGTTAAGGGAACGTTTGTCAAAAGGCTGTTCATATTTAGATTTGTACGGTCCAATAAGATGGGATTTCATTGATGTTAGTATTATCGAATTTTGTATTCTACAGAAACAGGTTTCATTTGGAACGCCTAAGTCGCTTTAAAAATACAAGAAAGATATTATAGCTACTTAAGTTATTCGTCTATTTCAAACCAAAGGACATGTTTGTATGTTGTAGCAAAATATATCAATCGGTGAGACCAGTGGCCTGTCTAGTAGAAGATCGAGGTTCAAGTCCCGATATATCCTGTCAGATATTTTTATGCCCGTTTTCTTTTAGACATTTTCTATGCTGTGTAAACCTTCTTGTGTTAAGTTTGCCTACACCTTCTGATTCTGCTTTAATATTCTAGGATTTAAGTATGGTATTCTAGGTAATCTATGATCATCATACGTAATCCCGTCAAATATGAAAAGAACACAAAGGAACTTGTAAGAATAATCAACTATCTCATTCACGGACAATATCATCAACAATGAGTATCCTGAAAATAAAATGAGGATGAACTCATTTTGTTTCTAATATACAGGTATGGAAATAAATATTTAGTTCCTTCTTCCGGTATTTAGAAATGATGCAAATATTTTATGAATTTTTAGTTACATTTTTCGTAGCTGTGACTATAAAGTGTTGTATAAAATAAACTAACAAGAGGAAATAAAATGAACTTTCATATACAACTCTCCAAACTTGAGGGCTAAAATAATTATCCAGTTACCTTTACCACTCCAAATAACTTGACATATGTTATAACCACCACAATAGATTCCGTGATTTTTTTCGTCCACTATTGACATAATAGGCATCATAAAGAAACTGTCATACTTGCGGAAATTTTAAATGATTCGGTATAAATTAATGCAATAAAGTTACCGCTGTTGAGAATGGTTAAACATTCATCCTTTTATTGAGATACTTTACAGATTCCGGTTTATATTGTATTTAATGGGCATTAAACTTTTACGTATTTTATAAAATAATTTCACCAATAAAGTGATCATTTATTTTTGTAGTTAACATTTTTCCGTGGCCAGTAAAAGGTATAATAGGAGCAACGTCGATTTTGAAGTGAACTGAAGCCACATTTCATTTCCTAACGAAATTTACTTTGGCAGATGAGAGAACTCATTACGGCTTCTACGCTTGTTTCTCGTGTTAATATTGCCGTCGGTGGGTGTGTCGGGTTTTCACTGGTACTCAGCGCGACAGAGAATAATGTCGAGATCATCCAGAGAAAGAAATTACATATGCATCGATTGACTGTGGTCACTAATGAAGCGAGCCATTTCGATCATTAAAAATGTTATACATTCATGTTTATCCGAAAAATGATGTTAGACCAAATTATATTTAAAACTCTGCACTAATCAAAGCTTGACAGAATTCGAAAGGGATACAAAGATGCGAAAAATGATGAGACATTTGTGATTAGGTGACTACGTGTAGCCTTTGCATGAAGTCTTTGCCAATTTTGTCATTAAAAAATTCTTCGAACGTGAAACACGCACATCCTCTAATCTCTCAAATCGATAAGGCTTTTAGGAACGATTTCCAACCGCCGAGCTAAAATTTATAAGAGGTGAAAACGCCGAAAAAATCCCTTTGGATTGTTTCCAAGTGTACCTTAACCAGCCGAGAGTTGGTAACTATAAAAATGATGACTGAGGATTTCAAATAGTTACAATGAGAATTTTTAGGCGCACATACCGCGGAGGTGATTATCATAAACAAATGAAAAATGACAGACAAAAAAGATCCTCGTCCTTCGGGTTGGTCGCAGGTGGATGGAGCTGTAACTTTAGTGGTTATTCGAGTCGAGTTCTCTTTTTGTTCGCTTTAGAGAGTTTTATTTAGTCGTGACACTCGAAAAATCGAGGACGTTAGCAGAATAGCCGAGCGAGCAAACACGATTCATCTCCTTCTCAGAGTCAAGGGTTCACGTTCACAGTCGCTATGGCAAACGCGTCACGGAGGAGGTTTAAATGTTTGCCTTCGCATCGTCATCGACAAGCCAACGACATTAATGGCCTCAAATGTCGCCAAATCGAATTTATAAAAATATCACACGATAGACTATTCGCGGGATGTTTGTTGTCCATCCAGGAGGGATTTGCAAAACGGCCTAAATTCTCTCCGTGATGGGGTGAAATGCAACTGGCGCTGCAAAAGGCATCGTAACACAAAACAAGGATAGACTTTTTGCAAAGTTTATTTAACTGAATGACAAACATTTTGAATCATAAATATGAATTAAAAATGAATGTTTGAAATTTTCTGCCCGACGAACCCCACTAAATGAAAACTTCCGCGGAATATTTTTTCCAATATTCCTATATCATACGACTATTACGGCAAACATGTATTGGAGATTGTTACTAAATAACGATATATACAGGATTTTTATCCATGTAAAAGTGATGAAAGCGAATTTTTTTAAATATACTTTTAAAGTGTACTGAAGACTTCTAAAATTTTAAGTTAACCCTATAGCTAAAAATTTATAATTAAGAAAAAGCTCTACTTATGTATAGCGAAAAAGAATATGTTTGAGGGAGGAATACAAGGGATAAAGTAGAGGGGAAGACAAAGACAAAAGTTGTTTGATAACATAAATGGTGGGGTAAGTTACCAGGAAGCGAAAGAAATGGCGCTGAGTTGGGAATATCGAGGCAAATGAATTTACCGAAATGTAGAACACTTATGTATATAGCAATAATAAACCCGAGGAAAATCGTACCTTCTGAAACATTACGTAAAAACGGTGAATGTGGTAACGTACAAAATACTCATTTTCTCCAGTTGATAAAAAGGAATTCCTGTTTAATTTACTTTCCAGTTTTACGAGATCTCGCTCCTTTGTCCGAAAACCATTATCATCCCGTAAGTACCACATTCGAAAGAAAACGATGCTAATGGTCCACCTTCGCTGACCTGAATTTCCCATCCATCAAAGCCATTACAATCATTACCCGATCGAAACCATTTCCCAGACCCAAATCGTAAAGAAATCGGAGCGATTCGTGACGAGAGGAAAAGAGCAAACTACCGAAGGCACCCGCCACGTCTAACAGCGCATCCCTCTCCAAAAAATCACCATTTTTCAACCCCCGACTTGACGAGATGGAGAAAAAATGAGCCCAAGGTACACGGCTCCATCGGAATCCGAGCTCACGACCTCATTGTAGTGCGTCTACGGAGTCGCATTACCCAGCAGTCACTTTGGTCCGGATTGAGGGGGGCAAGATTTTGGGCGGAGCAGTCTTTAAGGATGAGGAAATTATGGTGGAGAATGGGGTGGGGGAGGAGAAAATGAACGGGTGGAAGGGGTGAGTGGCCGGCGAGAAAGAGGACGGAGGGATTTTGGCAACCTTCAGAGGGACGAGAGTGCAGCGAGCTAAATAAGGGAAGGGGAATGCCCGTGGCGCTCCAGGTCTCTTGTACAAGTATTTTACGAAATAGAGGAGCTGCGAGAGCTCCTTAAGGGAATACGAGAGAAAATCAATTATGATATGAGAACAATAATGGAAAATTGCCAATTATATATTCCGTAAGAAGATTTATGGACAAAAGACGCGCCCTCTAATACCGGGAAGAGATTTCATGCGTTATTAATTCAAAAGAATCGTCTCTTTAGAGTGGATTCCAAAAAATGTTATTCATCCACAGCATCCCAAATCAGATAAATGTAATTATATAATCATTTACTTATCATATGATATATATAACATATAATACGAGTGTCTTATCAATATAATTAATTGATTAGCATAAAAATGCAGATCGCTGTGAGAGATCGGTGTTGGCTTCTCAGTAACGAGAACCGAATAAGTATCCAACTTAAATATCCTTCGAAAAAGGATAAAACGGTCAAAGTCCTTTGCGGATCTTTTCGTGAACTATAATCACACTATGAAGAATTTTCAGTTTCAAGTTAAGGGAACGTTTGTCAAAAGGCTGTTCATATTTAGATTTGTACGGTCCAATAAGATGGGATTTCATTGATGTTAGTATTATCGAATTTTGTTGGGAAATAGATAGGGAAAACGTCGATTGTGAAGTGAACTGAAGACACATTTCATTTCCTAACGAAATTTACTTTGGCAGATGAGAGAACTCATTACGGCTTCTACGCTTGTTTCTCGTGTTAATATTGCCGTCGGTGGGTGTGTCGGGTTTTCACTGGTACTCAGCGCGACAGAGAATAATGTCGAGATCATCCAGAGAAAGAAATTACATATGCATCGATTGACTGTGGTCACTAATGAAGCGAGCCATTTCGACCATTAAAAATGTTATACATTCATGTTTATCCGAAAAATGATGTTAAACCAAATTATATTTAATACTCTGCACTAATCAAAGCTTGACAGAATTCGAAAGGGATACAAAGATGCGAAAAATGATGAGACATTTGTGATTAGGTGACTACGTGTAGCCTTTGCATGAAGTCTTTGCCAATTTTGTCATAAAAAAAATTCTTCGAACGTGAAACACGCACATCCTCTAATCTCTCAAATCGATAAGGCTTTTAGGAACGATTTCCAACCGCCGAGCTAAAATTTATAAGAGGTGAAAACGCCGAAAAAATCCCTTTGGATTGTTTCCAAGTGTACCTTAACCAGCCGAGAGTTGGTAACTATAAAAATGATGACTGAGGATTTCAAATAGTTACAATGAGAATTTTTAGGCGCACATACCGCGGAGGTGATTATCATAAACAAATGAAAAATGACAGACAAAAAAGATCCTCGTCCTTCGGGTTGGTCGCAGGTGGATGGAGCTGTAACTTTAGTGGTTATTCGAGTCGAGTTCTCTTTTTGTTCGCTTTAGAGAGTTTTATTTAGTCGTGACACTCGAAAAATCGAGGACGTTAGCAGAATAGCCGAGCGAGCAAACACGATTCATCTCCTTCTCAGAGTCAAGGGTTCACGTTCACAGTCGCTATGGCAAACGCGTCACGGAGGAGGTTTAAATGTTTGCCTTCGCATCGTCATCGACAAGCCAACGACATTAATGGCCTCAAATGTCGCCAAATCGAATTTATAAAAATATCACACGATAGACTATTCGCGGGATGTTTGTTGTCCATCCAGGAGGGATTTGCAAAACGGCCTAAATTCTCTCCGTGATGGGGTGAAATGCAACTGGCGCTGCAAAAGGCATCGTAACACAAAACAAGGATAGACTTTTTGCAAAGTTTATTTAACTGAATGACAAAAATTTTGAATCATAAATATGAATTAAAAATTAATGTTTGAAATTTTCTGCCCGACGAACCCCACTAAATGAAAACTTCCGCGGAATATTTTTTCCAATATTCCTATATCATACGACTATTACGGCAAACATGTATTGGAGATTGTTACTAAATAACGATATATACAGGATTTTTATCCATGTAAAAGTGATGAAAGCGAATTTTTTTAAATATACTTTTAAAGTGTACTGAAGACTTCTAAAATTTTAAGTTAACCCTATAGCTAAAAATTTATAATTAAGAAAAAGCTCTACTTATGTATAGCGAAAAAGAATATGTTTGAGGGAGGAATACAAGGGATAAAGTAGAGGGGAAGACAAAGACAAAAGTTGTTTGATAACATAAATAGTGGGGTAAGTTACCAGGAAGCGAAAGAAATGGCGCTGAGTTGGGAATATCGAGGCAAATGAATTTACCGAAATGTAGAACACTTATGTATATAGCAATAATAAACCCGAGGAAAATCGTACCTTCTGAAACATTACGTAAAAACGGTGAATGTGGTAACGTACAAAATACTCATTTTCTCCAGTTGATAAAAAGGAATTCCTGTTTAATTTACTTTCCAGTTTTACGAGATCTCGCTCCTTGAGAAACGATTTAANGGTGTATTTGTTATGGAAATAATTTCTTAAGTTTACTATCTGTTTGTTATGAAGCATCTGAATGTCTTTCAGCCCTCTTCCTCCATTTTTTCTATTGATGGTTATCCTCTCGATGCAGGAGTTTGGGTGCAGCATTCGATTTTCAGTGAGCTGGGTTCTATTGAATCTATTTAATTCTTCAAGGTCTGTTTGCGACCACTTTATGATGCCAAATGAGTATGTAAGGATTGGCATTGCATATGTATTTATTGATTTGAATAGATTTTTGGAGTTGAGTTTAGACTTTAGAATAAGTTTAAGTCTTTTTCTATATTTTTCTTTAAGTTGCCTTTTAATGTTTGCGTGGTTGATACTCGTGCTTTGGTCGTATCCTAGATATTTATATGCTTCTTCGGGTTCCATGTTGCTTATTGTTTCCATGCTAAGAGCCTCTGTTGTTTGTCCTATTTTGATCCTGCCCCTTTCTATGTGTAACATTTTACATTTGTCAATGCCAAATTCCATGCATGTGTCTTTGGTAAACTCTTCTGTGATTTTTAATAGTGCCTGTATTTGCGTTATTATTATTATTAGCTCTTTATTAAGGCGAGATTGAGACTAATAGTCTCTTCTTCCACCTAACCTGTTGTCAATGTTATTAATAAAGACAAGTAATAAACAACGGTATTAGTACATTCAACAAAATTATAAAAAAGGTAAAAGAATTAACTAGAAATTGTAATAAATAATCCTATTTTAAATCATTGAAAACAAGTTCTCCAGTAAAAAATTCTGTAATGAAAAATTATTAGATCGCATATCGTAAAAAGAAATGCGACGTATAATATGAGCAAGATTTATCTTCCCAATGTTCATCTACACTTCATCTACTGGTGATAGAAAACCTATCAAAGTGATCTACTAAAATTAACTACCGCTACCATATTCCTACTTCGATAACACTTGCCAGGGAGGTCAAATCGCAGTTGCCAAATAAAAAGTAGCCTAGAAGAACTCTATCCAAGCGATTTCCCGCAAATTTTTGCATTTCTATAACTCTAGTTAACAATTTTCAATATCTTAATCGTTTAAATATAGATTTGTTGTTTTGCTATTTCGATCAAAAATACTCGTATATTTATATGGACTAAGTCGGTAAAGGGAAATATTTTAAATTGGAGGTCTAGACAGTGTCTACAGTTGAGTTGGGAAAGGCATCTGTAGCCTAAAGGGGTGGCGATTCACAATAATGATGTCACGCTAAAAACACTCTCAAGTAGAAACCGCTTTAACTCCACATGTTCGGGGTATTCATAAGTTTGGATACGACTTACAGTTTACTATAATTCGTCTAAAGGAAACACTTGGTGCAGTTTGCGTTAATTAAGAACATCTACCTAAGTAGATCCTTGAATAAATAGATGATTGGTATTGGAATGCATTAGAACATTAAGAGATGACCGAGGCAATAGAAGAAATATGCGAAATAATGAGTACAAATATTTGGGTTTCAGCCGCACTGCTCATCCGTGCAAAGTAATTCACCTTTCCCCAATCCTTATAAACATTTTATTCGGAAAATAATGTAGAGATTTATTTGTGGAAAGATAGAATAATTTCATGCACAAGGATAGAAAACATTCCCCTCTATAACGATTAAGATTGAATTTAGTATACCAACGTTCATAGCAGTAATGAAATTCGCTTTGCATCAGATAATTTTCAAGACGTTGTCATGAACGTAACACAAACGAACCAGATCCGGATTGTATGTATTTACTTATTAATTTATTTACTTATAACTTCATGCATTACCTCCTGATTGATCGTATAATTAATGAAACATTTTACATGAGTGCTGTCTTACAAATTTAAGAAGTCGCCCGATAGAGTAGAATACAATAATGAAATTCAACACTATTAAAGAATTGAAGTCTTTATTTTTATGTGAGATTCCACGTTTTCGCCCTCAACTTTGTGGTGGCGGTCCATGGTAAGGTATGAATAAAATTTAACTTTCAATCGGTACCACGCAGGTCTATTTCTATGTAACTAATGATAACGCTCAGCGTCGAAATCCTAGCTGTGGTAATTAACCTACTTCTTTTCAAGTAAAAGTTTTATTTTTCCCCCTCTTATTTTTGAGAGATTGAGATTTGACAGGCTTCTTTTCCGTCAAACCCCTGATCTAACATACAGCCAAGACGAGGAACAATGGTAATGAATGCTAATGTATTCGGCCACTCAGACTACTTTCGGGCGATTCCTGTTGTATTTTGGCAAATGATATACCTATGTATAATCATTTAGATATAGAAGCAGATGAAGATGGTTTAGAAACTTAACAGTAGCTATCTTAAAAAAGAAACCTCAACAAAAGTATGGAATCTGGCCTAAATACAATTTAGCTATCACCATAAGGGAAAGGAAAGATGGAAATGTATTACTTGGAATTGTGGTATCCGTAGGATATCGACTGTGCCATGTGACTCCAGAGGCGACGCCTACGCGGTCGGCACAAAAACGTGCATCGTCCGTCAATTGTTCCAATCGGGACGACTCCTAATGAGTAAGTAGCTCTAGGACGCCAGAGGATGACTGTTCGTGAACAAACAAAAAGCAGTTCTGCATTCGTAGGTACCAAGCGAGACTGACGGGTCGTTGAAGACTCACAAAAGAAGCGCTCGATTAATGGCTCACGATCTCATTACCAGGAAAGTAAATCGTTTGGGCGATCCCATCGTACTTTGATTCTCTCCATCTTTCTCCCCTTGCCCTTCCGTAAACTTCTTTTCTGTTTGCCTTGCAGACCAATTGAGTGTCGACATTGAACTCGGAGGTAATTTTAAGCCTCCGTTTCCGTCAATGAAAGTCTTTCTTTTCAATAAATCATTGGTTTGTTCTCGGCGAATACCGGCCCTCTTTCTTTCCGAATTCAACGGAAGGAAATCATCGCCAAAAATCAATAAGTCTGATTATTCCAACTCTACAAACGTAAAAAAAATTACTCCGCCTTGCATGACGTACGAGATCGATATTTTGATGGGGAAACAAATGAAAATTTGCCTAAATTGAGGATGAAAGACCCTTAAATTTTGTCTTATGTACACTTGGAATGAATAGTCAATGTCATCATTATGGCTCATCAAAACCTTTGTTTTGTCGCAGGCCTCTTTAATCAGCCCATGCTACACGATTCGTTCCCTAATGGCCTTTGAATTTCTCGTATTCCATCTGATGTCCCCGTAAGTCTTTCCGGACCTTCCTATTAAATGTTTCCTTTACAAAACTCTACAGCGAGCTGTCGTGCTGTCAGCAGTACCCCGACTATTTTTCTTTTATTCTTCAGTGTTCCATAGGCTTCTCTATTCATTCGCTCCTCAAAGGGCCTTATAAATTACACAGTAAGCCATCATCACTTCCATCATTCTTCTTACGACCACATTTCTAATAGATATAATCTCTTTTATTTCACTGCTGTGTGTATCCATCCCTTGAAGCCACTCAGAGTCATCATATTAAAGCTTTAAAGATCCTTTATATCGCAAAAGTCGTCGTATGTGAGCTTAAAAAACACGACTAAAATCAACACTATTACATCGGAGCAAAATAGAAAATATACATAAGGACTGAAGGAGTAATTTATGAAATTATTCCTAAAGATAGACGGTTACAAATAAGTAAATGCAAGTATAAAATTCAGAAATCAAACCAGAATGTAAACCTACGAAATGTAATGCGATAAATCTTCTAAAATAAATTATAAATATAAAAGATAATAATTACAAATAAATCTGAGGACCATCTGCTTGAAAGGCGAACAAAATTCATTGGATATTTCTTTCTCATGAACACTGAGAAATAAGTGAATCTTGGGAACGTAATAGCTTTTACTTTGATTATTACCTATATTTTGTAACGTATTATAACAAAACTTGTCGAACTTGAATAACTTGACTATTGGCGACTATACTGTCGGTGTTTGAATATTATAATCTAACTTTAGATATCATGGACTCCAAATAGCATGGATCATGTTTACAGCATGTCACCAAACGAATTATATCATATTTCTATGATAGAGCTCTTCATATCTCTTACAGACTTCGTTGGAGCTATTCCAGGTTTCTTTCATAACAAAATCTTCATAAAAAAACTAGAAATTGGTAACATGAATCGTTCTTACTTTATTTGCATATGACCTTTAAACGAAATCTCTTGATTTCTCCGAAGTTATATTTTTCTTTGGAGTAACATATGTACATGTGAATTGTACACAGCATCTTAGTTTTTAAGTTTTTCTCTCGTACCGAAGATATTAGTGTTCGAAATACGCTAACATTGGACCGTTATCCCAACAATTCAACATCCATTGATCAACCAATAAAGTTCTCGAGAGCTCATTGCGAACACAGTTAACAAAAATGTTTCGGTAAGCTAATTTAAAAATCATTTCAAGCTGTTGTTACGAACACAATTTTTATTAGAATATATAAACTCTAAGTTAAACGAAATGGTTCACGAGGCCAAATTTTGCGAGAATAAGAGGATACTCAAATCAAAATAATTTAATTGTAAGAAATTTCACAGAGATTCACGGGATGTGAAGATTTTCTAGACATCAAGTAGATTGATGACCAAAAGTGAATTAAAGGTCTATAATTACACGCCTCAGATTAGAGTGTCCGAGTAAAATTCCCATGAGAATTGATTTACGAAAAACGTAAGGACTCGTTCAACAGTCAAACAATGAAGAGTTCCGTAATTTCCACCTCGTGTTTGCTCGCCATGATTTCGCGGTTCAAGGTCTCGAACGTGGATCGTGGTCTGGTTGTTGTATGAGCCTGATTTGAAAGTAGCGCTTCGCAATATTCCACTGTAAGCACGATTTCACAAGGGTAAACAGACGAATATTTGGTTATGTCCTCATTTTTACCGCTTTCTAAGTCCAGCGACAGAGGCATGCAGGCTTTCTTAAATAGCCTCTTAATGAAAAGGTCGTTCTTATATGACACGTAAGAAATAAAACATTTAACGAGCTCTTGGTATGATAAATACATTGGAAGTTATAATGTATTCCCATTCCTCTTAATCCACAGAAAATCAGGCATACATTTTCTACAATACTGCAAGCTAATCTCAATTCTCCTAGTTGTATATAACTAGCACCAATTGATATTTACCGTATAAATACAACGCTGAAGAGTTTCCAATAACGATTCAAATATTCTTATTTGTATTTCGAGTAGATTTCTACGAGGAAAATTATAATGTTCATTACACTGACCATGGCCGGAAATCGTACCAAAACACCATTAACTCACAATTCATTTGATCTTTTGATCAATTACTTTGCCAGAAACATTTTAGAGCTATCCATCGAATGACTAGGAATGGAGCATGAGAAGCCGAATTTTTATTCATTGTCATACCATTTAAAAGGCACTACGTAGTAGCTGAATCTTTCTTACATCTGATCTTACAATCTGACTCTTACTTAAATTCAAGCAATTAACAGTTGTTGATGAAACAACCCCTAAAACATACTCTGTAGATAAATTTATCGGGGTTGGAAAATATGACAGCGTACAACTGGTTTATTGAACCAGAATGTGTTGTGGTACACCTTTCTACGTATCTCTGCGAAGTGAAATTGAAAATGAGCTTGGATTTCTTATCCTTATTATATTATTGCGCAAAAAAACTCAAATTAAAAAAAGCCAATACATTTCTGTAATGGAGCTGAAATTACCGCTATAAGCCACCAATACCCGCTTCGTTACGCGTTTGATTGGTTCATCAAAACTTGCAGAATCAAAATCCCCGTTATAATGCTAAAATATTTCTTAAAACGGATGGTAATTTTATGGTGGATAATTGCATGAAAATGACAGTTTAGTTCAATGGTCAAGAACCTATTTGACGGATATCTTAACCGAAGGATTAAAAAACATGACGTCTTTTAGGGAAAATTTGACCATATGGGTAGAACAATGGATATGATAGTTTTTAATGATGATATCATTAATAGAAACAGGAATGCACCAATTACATCCATCATGATAATAATTATTATTACTGTGCACAACCATTCCCTAACCAGCAAAGTCCGATAAGGAGGACTCGAACGCAGAAATAAGCGCAAACTTCTCCGCCACCATGTCCGGTCGAATAGTTTCAAATTTAGCCTAGTTGTTTTAAGCGACCGGAAAAGTATTCCGCACTTCTGTATTCAAACAAAAGGAAAGAAAACATTGCCAAGGATAGCTTTCTTGCAGCCCACAGAATGTGAGATAGGGCAGACGCATTATTTTTATAACTTCGTCATCGGTGCCAGAATGTACTGACGGGCGAAGGCCATTCGCGAATTCTTCCGATTTTCACGGTTATTTCTCCTCCCTCACTTTCCCATTAATCCCTCACTCCGCCCCAACGTCCTTGGCTCCCTTATCTGCCCTCTTCTCTCCGTACTTCTGTTATTCGGAACTTTTGCGCACGATTTTCCTGAAGGAATCAAATTTCTCCGATCGTTAGCTACAGCATGATTCTTTCTCCCATTCATTTTGTGATTATTTTTTTACATTCCGAGTCATTAAGGATGTGATTTTTCCGCGCAGAAAAGTTCATTTCACAGCCGAATAGTTCACGTGACGGTTTCTTTCATGAAAGGCGCGATTGAGAAGGGTTGCATCCGTTCCTATATCCTTGTATCCTAATTACATTTTAAACGATCGAATCTCTGTCGACGAAGAACAAAATCCTGCCGTTTCTATAGATAAAGAGACCATAATTTCCTCCATGGATATCCTCATCCAATTTCGATCTAGATTACGAAACTCATACTTTCCTTCAATAAAGAGCTTTTCAGTTTCCAGCTATTTTTTGGCAACCACTCTCTGGTAGGTCCCTTTTCTATTATTTACTTTATTTTTCTTCTGTGAATACATTCTGGAAATTATGAATACATAAACTGAATGTGGTTTCCCAACACTCAAGGATCGTTTCTTCTTGTACGGTTGAAAACTAGATTTCATCTCCATGTCGTAACACATTGACACTATTAAAAATATATACAAATGGATTCCATTATTCACAAGTAGTAACGTAAAATAAAATTCCATGATATATTTTTTGTTAAATAAGTAGTTATATAGAAATTCGACTTCTTAGAATCCTTATTTAGATTTTCGAATACTGTTATAGGTATAACATATGCTCTCTTATGGCGCCAAATAAGCCAAGTGCCACTTCCAACGTTACAGTATCCTTGAACAAATTCCTCACAAATGGATTAAGAAGAAAGTTATTGAAATTTTAAAAGTCGACAATCGAATTAGTATTTGATCCTAACCATCAGGATCTCTTCTACCCAAATGTTTCAAATCTGTACCTTCCAGTACTAAAGATTACCTTCTGGTATTCGTCATTCCCCAAATTGTATACATATTAAAGTAAAATTTATGTTAAAACATTAAGTTACTTTAAGTAAAATCAATGAGTTTCATATAGATAAAAATAATAACCAAACGTTAAACATTCGGGGCACCTTTGAAAACGAGGAAACTTTAAAGTAAATGAAATTGCGATAGATATTTCAATGTTGATCAAAAAAGTCCGAAAATTATTAATTTTCATCTTAGAATACGTCAAAGTCACTCTAAACTAATCTTTTTAATCTAAATCGCTCTTCTCTATACCAAAAGTCGATCTTTCCAATGTTTACAAGCTTACTTAAAAATAAGCGTTGTGTTCATGTCTTTATTTATATATGTAATCATCCCATGGCAATAAATATCTATAACAAATGCATTGAAGCAGTTTTCGAAAATTAATTTCACGCAATTTCCGATTAAATGAAAATTTTAAATTTAGCAATTTATTAGAGAGTCAGTGGAATATTATTTATCAAATTTGTTTACCAAAAATATCCCTTGTTCAACTCCAGTTGACTCAGAACAACTCCATAAGAAATGCATGTAAAGTTCACTTTGATCGATTGCAGGCTTTTTTCTTACGCAAAAATAATGTTCTTTGGAAATTGAGACAAAGACAAAAAGAAAAAACTCTTATATTGGTCGTTTAATATTATTATCTTTTCAAAATTGGGAGAGATCAGATAGTATATAAGAATTTATGGAAAGTAGAAATTATAATCAATTAAGGTAAAGTATTATACTTGTATTCAAAGACTTCAATAATTATGTATCGTATTTAATTTACTGCTTCAACTTAAAAAATATTTTGAATTTTTTATATTATCTGAAAAATAGTTATAATGTGTTTTTAGCCAAAAATGCTACTAAAATTATCAATTTGTAACCACTTTACCTTCTTGAATCAAAAGAACAACTTCCTCTGGAAGTCACCTAGTAAAACGATACGAAATTGACTAATTGCCAATGTTTTTTGATTTTAATATTTATATCATATTCTATAGAATAAAGCTAATTAAGCCTATCTGCAAGTCCTATAGCATAATGGAAAAATCATTACTGGCTAATACTAAGTGCATGATTTAGAAAAAAGTACTACTACTACAAAATAGATAAGGTTATCACAGAAATAAATTTCAATCAAAAAGAATTTACATGTAAGTGCGCGGAGCAGATTTCTGATGAGGAGAGAAAGCGGAAATAAGAATAGAAACAGTAAAATTTCACTGATACAATTCATGGATGGATGAAATTTTGATAAAAATTAAAATTAAACCATGATATATTGTCAGTGTCGTTGAGATGTTATCGATTTAGCAGAAATTCCGTCATTTTTCGAAATTTAACGCGCTTTCATTTAACCTACCATGTTTGGAAGTAGATTGGGGCTATGAAAAAGGCCTTCGGCATCGTAAACACGAAGAGATAAAGTTCAAAAAATATATTTCTAATGGTAGATCACTCCGGAATTTTCTTCGATAATAAGGAAATTTCTTTGAGTCAATAGCCAAAATATTTCAATGCAGATGTTGTTGCAAATATTGACGAATATTCCGTCTTTCACAATACAACGGATTTTTTTTTTAATTGGCACCCCTATTGAAACATTTTTATCATCAACTAATTTTCCTAGAAAACCAAGGTTATCAGGAGTTTAAACTTGACTGATCTGCAAATTTCGTAAAATTTTCCAAAATATCTTTGAAGCCACATACGGTAATGAGGAGAAAACCCCATCTGACAATTCAGTGTGTCGAGCTGCCTCAACAAAACGGGCTATTTTAAAAAATATCCTTGCGAAACAAACGATGCTATATGCAAATGGTAGAGAACAATGATATAAACAATATATTTACAAATTTCTCGAGTAAAAGATGCATTGAGTAAGTTTTTGTGTCTCAGACACCCAAATCTGTGATATAAATTCGTTTTTATATGTTGTTAATAAACTTAGTTGGTTTAAATTTACACAGAAATAAACATCATTGTTTTCTCGGAAATTTTCCGGATGAAGGATTTTTCTTACGCATGTACCACGAATAAAAGCAAGCGACTACTTTTGTCGATGCATCTTTCCATAAACCCTCGGCATTCCCTTCGACTTTTTGCAGGACATTTCAATTCAATTCTCCAGAATTTTAAGAGCAAAAGTTGTAAAACCGATCGAATTCCTACACCGGCATTCTGCGTATGGCAGGGGGTGAAAACACCGAACTACCTAGTTAACTATCTGATTTGCGCGCCTGATACTATCAGGAAAAAATGAGATCGTTAGAAGATATGATCTAGATATTTCAATGTAGGTATATGCAAAATATCACACAAATTAACAGCACAACGTTGAGATTTCATAAGTACATCTAATTGTTCTTCTGAAAAATTACAATATTAAACGACAGAACTTAAGGTAGATGAATTTTGAATCGTATCACTACGTCTAACTCTGACTTAAACATTAAGACTTGGTCTTACGGTTTGCCCTACATTGTGAGCAAGAGTGTATCATTGAAGATGACTCTTTTATCTAAGAACCTAACATTTTTTACTTGAAGTACCTCGGAAATATTTTGAAAGACTGATATGCGAAATATACATCGTTATGTATTCAGTTAATTACACTTTATTTGAGACAATTAAAACAGTTAAAATTAGAACTATCAGTTATTTCTCTTGTATTTGCACGATAAAATGTACATTCTGCAGTACGACAAAAGTGGCAATGAATTGATTTTATTGTAATTAAAGATACGTAAGTCGAGCTTTTACAAGAACATGAGCAAATGCAGACAGAAGATTTTATAAGATAATCTTTTGTCAGTTCACAAGGTTTTTCAACAAAATTTACTGAATTTATTTCATATATTTTCATTGATAATGAATTAATTACTTTCTTAAAGTTGACAAGTAGAATAATCTAACGATGACATAGTATGACTATTACTTTTATTATAACGTTACTCTATAGTTACGGAGACCGATTATTTAAAGTTTAGCTGATCCATGGATTGGTTGATTCAATAACAATTTTGTAATTCATCTAGTGCACAGGAAATGTAGTCCCAAAAGAGATTCTTTGTGATATTGTAGTCCACGTAAACATAGAAATAGGTTCAAAAGGATATGTTAAATTCATAATTAATATAATAGATTTATTCTTATAACTGCCTAGGGCAAGACATTTTT
The DNA here is from genome assembly GCA_000376725.2 of Ladona fulva. NCBI lineage: Eukaryota > Metazoa > Arthropoda > Insecta > Odonata > Libellulidae > Ladona > Ladona fulva. The sequence continues at coordinate 112,038 of KZ308885.1, forward strand.
TCTCATACGCCGGTTCTGGACGTGGGCCACACTTAGGGGAAGACTTCTCTACTAGACCGGCGTATTGCTTCGCATGGCCGGTAAGTATCCAAAAGCACAGCATCGCATTCAAATTCTTCAAGAGGTCAAAATGGAGTGAGAGAGCAGACAGCAAATCATCTTAAGAGTGCTGTCATTTAAAGTACACGTTCCCGTTAAAATTGATTCTCGCCGCCTCAACCGACCTCGACACACTGCTTGCAGACCCGCAAACGAGCCGCCGCGGTCTTTCAAGAGACGTGCAATCTAAGTGAGCATTTCGCATCGTTTTCCCATCATTCTCACCCTACCGCGTGCTAATGTAAGTACGAAAATCGCGTGCGAACGGGGTTGCTGACAGGAAGGTCAACGCGGCTAATGAAAAGAATTGCACCGAAAATTTTGATGCGAAAAGAGCTGGTGCATTGTCTGTTTTTAAAAGCGCGCGTGAAAAAATAAAAGAATTGGGTGGATGGCGCCTGAAGACCCCCGTTCCGTTAGAATGTACCGATCAGAGCTCGCGTACCATCTCGCGGACTTTTTTCGAGCGTCCTCCCTGTTTTGTTTTTGTTTCGCGCCGAAGATTAGTTTCGATAGTGCTCGGCTCTGTAAACGAGAGGATTGAAGGCACAAGAGCTCGAGGGCGTCTCCTGGGACGCGGAAAATCCAGAGGAGAACAGCGGCGGCTGCGTCACCTCGAAGGAAAGAGAAAACGTAAACAGAAGAGGGATATTCCGCAAGGCCCCGAAAAAGAAACGCGCGATAATAACCGGTACGGCGATTTTTTTCCTTGGTAGCTGCCAGAATTTGCGGAAAAAGGTCGTAGATGGATGCCGTCTTGAGGACACATCGGTCATTGGGAAGGGGGGATTGGAAGTGGTGGAGTGGTGGAAGCTGCTACGATGGTGGATTGGGTAAAGTGAGTTGGGAGGGAAAGAGGCGGGAAAGTCAAGGCTAAGAGCGCGAGCTGAGGGAGGAAGAGGAGATGAAGAGAAGGGGAGGTGGTATGTAGAAAATATCGAAATATAGCGAAAGGTGAATGGGGTTGAGAATAGCGAGTGCGGGAGATGTAAATATGGGTGAAAGGGGTGGGAGAATGTACCGCTGCGGGCATAAAGGCGGGAAGTATTTAGGTGAAGACGCGGCAAGTGTTGATTGAGATAAATGCGAGAATCGGGATGGAAGTATATGAGATGGAGTTAAAAGTGTGAAAGAATAAGGGAATGGATTACTTAGCGAAATAGACAGGTGTACAGCTAATGAGTTGATTTCTTTTTTATGATTTGGGTTGTCCAATGCGCATGTGCGTCATCAGTAGTCATTAGCCCTTTCGTAAAACATGAATGCTCCAAAAAGAACACCCATGGTCTCAGACATTCAAATTTAATTTCCCTCTGAAACTAGACGCGCATTAATATTACAACGATTTTTAAAATCCCAAATAACAAACGATTCTCCAGACGTATTTAACTTTGAAAATGAAAATAATGAATGGTCTGAGGTAGTAATAAAAACATTCGCTCTCTGAAATTTCCACTGAGGCATCACGAAGGCATTTTTAAGGAAATTTGACAGCTAAAAATGACAATTCATGAATTAAGGAATTTTTTGCCATGAAACTATCTAATCCCTTTAAAAGTTTCACAGTTTATGTAATAAAATCTATCAACATGTAGAAGGTAAATAATTTCCTAAGCTAGAAGTCCCACATTCATTCGGCTTCATTGGATAATCAGTGGGAGTGGTCTTAAATCTCATGTTCCGAGTACATTTCTCAAAGGATCTTACTTGCTGATATCCTTACATATGTCTCCAAAAACTAAATAAGATCGCTACTTTTTATATCATTTCATATCTTTTATCAAATAAAATTGTATAAATCGAAGAGAATAAACAATGCAACTCACCTTTTAATCTTCTACTATTCCACCGATTCCCGCTATACGTTAATACTTTCTTCTCTTTAATGGAATAAACTATTTATGTCACCTTATGACTGAAGTATTTCTTCTCGATGACAATTTCACATAAAGCACGTGCCATAAACTTTCATCGCTGTTATCTTTTATTAAAACAACGCTCACCCACAAAACACTTCACTTAGTATTCACAAAGTATCCCCCGTCATGAAGCTTAAGCTTTAATGTTTATGTAATATCTATTTCGAAGTTTCACTGCTCCTCTACGCGCGGATTGAACAATCTTGGCGGTCTACGCGTCCGTCACTAACATCGTAGCAGACGAGAATGGTCCGTCGTTATTCTCGTGGTGTATACTAGGTGGCACTATTGTCAGAGGCGGCTGTTCAGTTAGTTCCACTCTTCATAACCAAAGGTCGTGGCGCTAAAAGATACAAAGTCTTCAGATCGTGTTCGCGGTAGGTCCTCTCCCATAACATATGCCTCAAAAGATGTTATAGAGAATGTCAGCTATTCAGAACAGTTATAAGGCAACATATTGTACCTATTGTCTTAAAAGAAGCAGCGCCAAATCCTAACTTCAATCCCAAGCTGAATATTCTGGATGACAATCATGTATCTAACTGGAATGATTTATAACTTTAAGTCCTCGGAGCAAAACCTCAGCAAACAATCTCAGCGTTAAATAATAATACCAACCGAATTATTCCATCAGGAAAAGAATATAACATAAGATTTAGATGTTTTCCTTGATCTTTGTGTTGCAAACCATAGTTCTGATATTATTTAGCAGCAGTATATTACTGTAATACCTCTGTATGTGTATGCAAATATATATGCAATCATCACCAGCCATTTTCAATCCGACGTTAGATGAAATGCTGGCCCAAACGCTTTCCANTTATGAGATAATGTTAAATAATAGCCAAATTTACAATTATCTTTTATGACATAAGAAAGAGATAAAATTGATAGATAATAATAATAATAATAATTTATTTACGGGCAGAGCCCTATTGCATGATAGAAATACAAGATGATAATAAGTTACAAAGTAAATGAGTACAATTAGAAATTCTGAGCTATAGGAAATTAAATAGAAAGAATACAATAAATTATCAAACAATTAACCAACACTATCACAGATATAAAGAAATTCCCTAAGATATAAAGATATGTAATAAAATTACAATAGAATATGTAAATCAAGGGTAAAAACACATAAAATAAAGAGAAAACATGAACTTCAGGTCACTTATACAGAATGGTTATAATTATAATAAAGCTACACAACTATACCTAACAAATTTTTTGAACATATTATTTGAAGTATTGAAATAATAAAAACCATAACAGAACTAGTTAGCATCATCATCGCTGATATAAATTCCCTAAGATATAAAGATATGTAATAAAATTACAATAGAATATGTAAATAAAGGGTAAAAACACATAAAACAAAGAGTAAACAAGAACTTCAGGTCACTTACACAGAATGGTTATAATTATAATAAAGCTACACAACATTATACCAAACAAATTTTTTGAACATATTATTTGAAGTATTGAAATAATCTGTACCATTACAGAACTTATTAGCCTCTCTTAAGATATGGTAAAAAGGTGAATAAAACATAATTTCTTTGTAAATATGGTATATTAAAAAGATCAGGTTTTCTAATTATAAATAATGGACAATTAAAATTTATGAGAAAAAGCAGTTTAGAACATTTAATATTGCCATTTAAAACATTATGTAAAAATATTAAACCTAATTGCTTTCTCCTAAAGGATAGAAGAGGTAACTGTAAGCAGCTCATGTGAGTCTCATATTCACCTCTTTCTATATATATAGAAAGCTACATCCAGCGGCTGCAGCTTATGGCTANGACTGAAGTATTTCTTCTCGATGACAATTTCACATAAAGCACGTGCCATAAACTTTCATCGCTGTTATCTTTTATTAAAACAACACTCACCCACAAAACACTTCACTTAGTATTCACAAAGTATCCCCCGTCATGAAGCTTAAGCTTTAATGTTTATGTAATATCTATTTCGAAGTTTCACTGCTCCTCTACGCGCGGATTGAACAATCTTGGCGGTCTACGCGTCCGTCACTAACATCGTAGCAGACGAGAATGGTCCGTCGTTATTCTCGTGGTGTATACTAGGTGGCACTATTGTCAGAGGCGGCTGTTCAGTTAGTTCCACTCTTCATAACCAAAGGTCGTGGCGCTAAAAGATACAAAGTCTTCAGATCGTGTTCGCGGTAGGTCCTCTCCCATAACATATGCCTCAAAAGATGTTATAGAGAATGTCAGCTATTCAGAACAGTTATAAGGCAACATATTGTACCTATTGTCTTAAAAGAAGCAGCGCCAAATCCTAACTTCAATCCCAAGCTGAATATTCTGGATGACAATCATGTCTCTAATTGGAATGATTTATAACTTTAAGTCCTCGGAGCAAAACCTCAGCAAACAATCTCAGCGTTAAATAATAATACCAACCGAATTATTCCATCAGGAAAAGAATATAACATAAGATTTAGATGTTTTCCTTGCTCTTTGTGTTGCAAACCATAGTTCTGATATTATTTAGCAGCAGTATATTACTGTAATACCTCTGTATGTGTATGCAAATATATATGTAATCATCACCAGCCATTTTCAATCCGACGTTAGATGAAATGCTGACCCAAACGCTTTCCAATTCTCTCTATTCTGAGGGGCTCCCGATAGCCAAGTGGGCAACGCGTTCGACTTCAGTGAAAGCGGTCCCGGGTTCGATTCCCGGTGGGGGCCTATGTGCGAAATGACCTAAGCTGTCGAAGCACTTTTAACAATGCTAATGCTCTCTATTCTGAGCTTCTCGTTGCCATGTTACCCCTAAATACTTGATTATGTCTGTTCCATCTGTCCTTTGTCTTCTTCTCACATCTCTTGTTGTCCAGCTGAGAACTGCTGATAAAAATCAGCTGTTGTTTCTTCTTGCAACATGGTCTGCCCACATCCATGTCAGTGATCTTAACCTTATCTATGATGTCTGTCACTCCTGTCATCTTCCTCACCCAGGTGTAGCATTTTCTGTCCTTGTGATATTCAATAATATACCGTTCCATACTTCTTTGCAGTCTGAAATTTGCTGTTTTATTACTGTATTTAACACCCAAGCTTCACTTCCAGAAAGATCTTTCTTAATTCCAGTTGGAACTCCTTCTAATTTTCTAATTCTTACTTCATCTTTCCTGCATGATACAAACTTCTTGCTTTCCATTTGAAGGTTAATCTTCATCATGCAACTTACTATTCTGTGGTCACTTCTGGTGTTCAAGTTGTTCAACACTTCACAGTTATTGACTGTGTAGAATTTGTTTACCCATATGTTGTCTATTTCATTTTTCACCCCATTAGAATCTCTCCACCTCCACTTACTTGTAGTATTATTCTTGAAGTACATATTTGTTATAAGCATATTGCTACATTCAGCAAACTCTACCAGGGGGTGTCCTTTTTCATTTCTCTGGCCCAGTCCATATTTTCCTGTAATGACATCATCTGCTTCTTGCTCACCTATACAAGCGTTAAAATCACCCATGATGATTTTATAATAGTGGTCTTCTTTATCATGTTCAGAGCCAAGAGTCTGATAGAAGTTTTCAATTTCCTCTTTGCTGCTTACCATTGCTGGTGCATAGACTTGAATGATCAGAACAGAGTAATGCTCATTTATCTTGAGAATGAGTTTACATACTCTGTCAGATACACTTTCCATGTTTTTAACTACTTTCCATATCTTTCAACTTTTTGTTGATTAGGAAGCCAACACCTCCAAGTCTTCCATCCTTTGTACCCCTGTGATAGAATAAATTACCATCCTTGATTGTTATCATTTCTTCTGATTTTCTTCTGACTTCACTGAGACTGATGACATCCCATTATATATTTCGTGCTTCCTTTAGTAGCTCCTTCACTCTTCAGACTGTGATCTTCCCTCTTCAGACTGCACAGCTGTAGGTTGCAAAGTGTAGGGTGGTAGTTCTTTTCTTCGTGATGAACCTCTGTAATACCACCACCTTCTGGACATTAGAATGGGTGGTGCTTTTACATCCAGATAAATTTCCATTAAAGAAGCTCATCATGATAAACTGTATTTACACTTGGGGGATGCAAGACAATAATTCACCAGGCCACTCAACTGCTGGTTGGTGAATGCCACTCTCACTATTTGGCCAGAGATACTATTTAAGCCTTCTCCACATGGTTGCACCTGGGCTATACATCACCTCCAACCTCTGTTTACACGCCTCTATCCTGATGAGGCAATGAACTGTGGCAGTATGAATATGGGATATATATACTATTTCATATCTTGGTAAGTTTCCCTAATGGCCTAGTAACAATACTACTTCAATAATAACCCATCCTTGCTCACATTTTGCTTTAGGTGTATCCATGCATTTTTTGTAGGTATATTACTAGTCCTAATTCATTCTGATAATTCATATGCTTCCAATGACACCCCAAACATCATCCATCATAAAAACAATGAGGACAGAAGTACACTTCTGTGTATTTACATTTTTGCCTTTCCCAATAATTCCTTGATTTAATTACTTTATTACTTTTTGTATGTAAACTTTATTTTTGTGGTTCTTTCAGCTTATGCCATTTTGAGTACATAGACAATCCTGATTCCTCCCAATAACTATTTTAAATCTGAGGGGTTCTAAGAAAGCTGAAGTCAAATTTATTTCAGCCAGAATAGATTTTAGCTGGATAAAGTTTAGGTATAATACTGCATTGATGAAAAGTAACCTACAATAAGTTGTAGAATTCCAAGCTAGGATCACCTCCCAAGTTTCACTCTGCAGCTCACTGGGTAAAATTTTTGGATAAAAACATGGATTACATTTGAATTCATTTATTCCTACCCAAGATGGATTTCTGAAATTTTACTATATATTAAGATACTTATCCCAATATATTTCACATACTGGTGAACATAATTGGTAAAACATGGTTTGTCTCTAAGATTTATACCTAAGAAAAGTAAGATTTTGAAAGAGGTGGTGACAGATCTGCTGCCCTTTTATTCTAAATGTCAAACAATAAAGATTGTTGGTTACAAAAATGTAATGGTATTTTTTATTAAACATTCTATTGCTAAGATGTTTAAATCTTAAAATTTTTAAATTCCATTTCATGATATTATTTTCATCTGTATAAGATTTTAAGTTGATTATTGAGAAAATAACAATATTATTTCCATCTCAAGTTACCCTTATCAGTAAAATTATAATTACCGTAGTCTTATTTCTTTCTCAATCAAAAATCATTTGCCATCCATGGTAAAATTATTGCCCAGCTATCTTTAAAGAAACTTTAATTTTCTACTGCAGTATATGTGCTGCAGTAGTCAAAATAGTCTTTTTAAACAGAAATCTACACTTTAATGAATTAATAATATAGAAACTTCCATTGTAATTTAATTTCAACACCTCATTTCTATTATAAAACACATCTCTCCCATGAAATTTTCCTAAATTAAATGTTTGTCTTCCTGAGATTTTGGGTATATTCCTTAAAAATGCAAGAATCATAATATTTGTTTAAAGTTGATCAAAAATCTTCTTCAAAGAGAATCATTACACTCCTATTTTACATATTTTTAAAATGCCATTTGTAGCATAACAGTTATTTACACAGTACTGATATGTATGGCAAGCTCTCTAACCCAAAATTCTCCTATCAAGGCTTGCAGATTGCAAATAAACCAATGCTGAGCATTGATCACGTTGCTTTTATAATTCAATTTTAAAATTCCATATGAGTAATTGAGAATAAGAATTTATTAAGACAATTATATTAAAAATACAAAAGATTAAATGTAATGCAGACAATCCTTTTGAAAATAATTATTAAACTGAACTCAATGAAGCATTAAGAAAGTGAAAAATTATTTTTTCAACATTGATATCAACATCGTTTTTTTCTGTGCTCTTAAATAAAGATCAATCAGTAATTTGGAAATAATGAAAAGTGCTATGTAATACATACTTCTGACATTAAAATATAGCCAGAAAAATCTCAAATATCCACTTATAATAGAATACAAACAGAATGAAACATTTTAAAACAATCTCTGCTAAACTTTCCATATTGGGATTTTTTTTTCAAACTTTAAGACTCGTATTAACTAAAGTATGAGTTAAAGAGGTGTGTAAATTTATTTTACATACACAATGAATCTTTTATTGGATAATATTTTACTCTATCAAAGTAATCATGGTTCATTTTTCAACTCTGATCTGTTGAAATAAAATCATATTGAATCAAGGAATACAATAATTTTCAAACTTTTTACCTTCATTACATCTTAAGATTTTGGCACAGTAATAGCTGATGAAAGCATGATATGTGATTTCAACAGAAATCGAGAGAAAACATTTAAAAATTAATGTCAAAGGAATGTAAAACTAATGAGAATTTTCAGAAGAAAAAAAATAGAAACAGAATAGGAAAATTTCAGTATGCAACAACACTTACACTAAATCAACTGAGAAATACATATAATTGTGACATTAATGATTATTATTCACGTCAATTGAAATTTGATGTAACACTAGTTAAATAAAATATTATATTAATCATTTTATTCCTAAGGATATCTTTAAATCACCATTTAACTATAAATAAATTCTTTATTTTTCTTCAGTTATAGGAGAATGTCCATGAAATGACAGAAAATAGGCTTGAAACAAAAAAAGGAATGAAATGAGCAGTTGAAAATTATAACACAGAAATACACAAATAAATATGTCAAAACAGACATAAAAGCAGACAAGAATACAGTGTTGATAACCTTTCACGTACTTAATGAGGCAACAATTAAATTATTCAAAACTGTTGTAAACTTAGTTTAACAGCAGAAAGTATTTTCAGAATATCAGAAAAATTTTAGAATGTGATGAAATACAGGAAAATAGAAACATGAAAAAAATAACAGACAAAGGACTTGAAGGACTACAGACATGCATTTCATCTCCTTTCCCCTCAGGAAAAAAGCAAAAGGGGGCTAACATATGACATTTAAATACACAGTAGAATCAGTAAATAAATAAATAAAAATATTGTAACCACTCTGCAAATCCATTCTTTGGAAGCACTAGGGTATTTTTGAAGTATGTACCATATGCCTAGCTATAAAAGTTTTGCTTTGTGGTTTTTTCATGCTTTTTTGCAAATATATAATTAATGAATACATAAGATTATCATATAAGCTTTAAACAATTAATTGAATAATTTAAAATCATATGTTTATCTCTAATGCATTTGGCTTGTTTTGTACCCTAGAGTTAGTTTTATAGATCATATGAAACATAACTTTTAAAATCTCTTTCATACATTAGCTTAGAAAATGTTCACACATGCATACATTATGACAATGCAAAAAATGAGTAAAAATAGGCATGTCATCACATTATTTAGTACTTAAAATGGTATTGAGATAGTGTTTTCTTTCAGTATTGGTCCTGTGCATCACCGAATGACATAAAACACTTGTTGTAATGCTCTCCATCCAATCAATTACATAATTGCATAAATATAGTCTAAAACTGATGGCTCGGAATAACAAGTGTTATATAAACTTTGAAAATGATGCAACTACAAACATAAAGTAAAGTTAAAAATTAACTTTTTATCAACAGTAACAATTTAAATCAAAGCTTCATATTAATTATCACTCATGAGCCAATTTTTTTCTTAGCCTGTCAGCTCTCAAATACAAATGTTTCAATCTTGAGTGAGGTTGCTTTACTGGATTGGTTTACAGAATAAACCTCATACAGTGTAAGGATAAGTTTAAGGAAAGAATAGGCACCTTGATAACCTAATCCTTAATATACTCCATTCTAAACAATGAGAAATTATTTAAACAATATCAGTAAAGTATAACAAGACTAGGATATTGATGTAATACTGAATGACAAAGTAATGGACTTTTTCTTTATATCTTCTAAAATGGAGATCCTCAGACAAAACACTCAGTTTTTGAAGATAGTTCATATTCTATTTCTTCATTCTTATACATTTGAAGGAGCTGTAAAGTAAATAAAACAAAACACATATTCAAATAACAATATAGATTTGAAAACATATCATGTACATATTTACTCTTCAAAACTAATTTTTAAAGGTTAGTTTGTCATATAAAGTTGTTTTCCAGCAAATTCATTATACTAATTTTGCCTTTCAAGCTATTAAGATAGGTGTAAAAACTAAAGAGTATTTCCACTGAAAAGACTTTTTATATTCCCAGACAACTAAGAGATGTTACAATTTTGCTGTTTATTTGAATGCTTTTTGAATTCATAAAATGATTTGGATGTTGAGACTTACTTTTAGCTAATAATAAAATCTTAAACTGATGATGCAACTAAAACTGGAAGCAATTATTATTTGGAATGCAAAATTGATAACTGTCCTCCAAAGCTACTAATCAATTAATTCATAAATTACTTGAGAGACAGCTCATTTTATATTAAAGGCACCAAATGAATAAAACCAAATATCCTGCGATCTCATTAGACTGAAATTTGGAAACACATAATAACTACAGTATGTAGTGAATTTGTTCAGAATGTGTTCCTCATTCTCTAAAAAACTACTATGGGTAGATGTTGCTAAGAAAATGAGTTAAGCTGAGATACTTTCTGTCTATTTGAAATCTGTGTAAGAAAATATATTATGATAGAAACTCACACTTTCGATATCCTTCGATAGCTGTTCCATTTCTTTCTCATGTTTCTTCTTCAGCTTTTCCTTCTCCTTATGTTGTTTCATTTGCGCCATCTTCTTTTCATCCATAAACTTTTTGATATTATTCTGTTTCTTCTCTCGAAGTCGTCGATCTTTCTCAGCTTTGGTTTTCAAAGTTTTGTCATTTGCAACTTCTTTACTAGTCTCCACAGATATTTTGGCTTGCCTTGTATTCATTTCTTTAACTTCTCTGTAATAATAATGTTAAGAATAGTAATTAGAATTTAGGAAATAAGTGAAGGATTCTGATCCAGAAAAGAAAGCAAAAGCAGTCAGCATAGAGATAGCTTTAGTTCTTAAAATTAGAATTTTAAATCTGAAAACAATATTTTTAATCTTCAGTCTACTTTCCAGACACAGCAAAAAATCATATTTAAGATCTTTATAGCTAAAAATTATCAAAGGTAAAGAAACCCCCAGAATTTTAAAATACTCAAAAGTAATCTGGATATCTAGGTATTTAGACCTAGATCACATGTTAATGAGGAAATGACAGATCTAGAGTAGAAAAGTAAAGCATATGAAACACTTATCTTTGCAACAACCCATTTAACAGTGAATCAGTGACCAAATCAATAGGCCCATCCTTAAGAAATTTGTTATAAAATAAATTTGGTTCTGAAGAGAGGGAAGGTATTTATAATGACCTTGCATGCTTCTCCTCCACCATTTTGACTTGAGCTGCCTGTGCCTGTTCCATAACCGTTTTCAGGAGATCTTGCTGGCTAGTGAGCTGGTTTCTAAGAGCTTCCCACTCTTCTTTCCTCTGGCGTTCAACCATCTCTGACCATTGAGCTGTTTGTTCACCTACTAATTTCTTAACTGCTGGATCTGTTGCTAATTCATTCTTGCTGTAAATTTATTATGAATTTTTCAGATTATTTTTTTCTGTTACAATTTTTGGGAGTAGTTTAACCAATTACTTATTTTGTAATGCTGTAATCAATCTGTCTATATCATATATAGTTTTTAAAAATTCATTGTAATAAAAGTAATGAAAAATGTTATTGCCATAATAATGATGCAATATTTGTGATGCGATCACATTATTCTCTGTTAAATGGAAGCAAAAATATGATAAAATTGATGTGCAATAGCTACTACAGGTAAATTAGGTTAGAAATTCTCTCTTAATTTTTGTGAAACTTTCCCTCATGTGAAACATAGGTGAATAAACAGATATTTATATCACTTGTGTAAGCTGCATTGCTGTGATTACCATTGACACAATTTAATTGTAGACTAATGATTTGCATCCATCAATAGCAATGAAAATTGATATTATGTTTTCAATGAAACCTGAAAGTTTAGTAATATCTTCCTGGTGATGTGAGACTATCATCTTTACAATCCAAATTTATGAATTTCTTAATAATTGAACATTTTTATAAGCAGGAATGAAGAAGATAGTGAGTGAACTACCAGATACATTGAATATAGATATTATCCTATTTTTCGTCAAATTTTCTTTGAGCAAATTTTAGTACATAGGTAAATAATTAATTTTTCATTTTATTAAGAGCATCAACAATTATAAGATCAGCACAAAAAACATGTCATTCATAACATACATTCTGAGATCTAATTATGAATACTAATATTTTTTCACTTACTTCTTTCCTTTGATAAGCTTTTCAATTGCTATGCACTGATTCTTCTGAATTAATAATCTTTCCTTTTGGTGTCTTTTCCTCATAGTTTCAAGTTCTTTCTGCTGTTTCTTTGTTGCTTTGCCAAAATTTTTGTCATTTCTCAAAGTTTCAACATTCAGATCTTCCAGTTTAAACTCCTCAGCTGTAATAATGAAATTAGGAAAACAACAAATTAAGTAGAATAGAAAGAAGAGAAAGTGAATTTTCATGAAGTTCCAGCATTACTTGTGGATCTTATCTGTATCACCATATGTCAATAGTCTTCAGTTCTACCAAACCTAATGAAACCATATTATATTCTGAAAAATACTAAAAAATATTCTAAAGATATATTTTACATTTTCAAGCAGATACATTTTTGAAGTAACCAAGGATTTTTCAGAATTAATTCAGTATCCAATAAAATAAGAGAAACAAAAATACTAAATCTATTAAATAATCTGATAATAAAGGAAGATGAACCTCAATTGAAGGCAATAAATCAATGGTATTTTTCAATATCAGTTTCCCTGAACTATTATACTTCTGAATATGTTTCAAAAAATGGATTCTCTTATATAATATCAGCAGATAAGTCTTTACTTGACATCTACAAAGCTACTTCATTGTACTCAATTTACTTTCTAGCATAAGATCATTGACCACTCATAAAACTGATTGTCATAAGTAAATGTCACATTAGGTAACTGGTGAGGGATAGCAGTGGACATCAATTATCTCTATTTGATGAAAAAATGTTAGCTAAATCTATTTACTCTGACAGTCTTGAACAGACAGAAAACTTGAATAGAGCTTGATTTCCAATTTTTAAATTGAAATTCTTTTTTTTTTCAAATTTTACCTTTCTCTTCCTCCTTTTTGGCCCCAGCCTTAGCATCTCCTTTGCCCTTCTTAGCATCTCCTCCTCCTCCTGCAGCTGCTCCTCCACCACCACCACCACCTCCGCCTCCACCACCACCTTCAACTACTCCCTGAGTGCTGATATCCGTTTCTTCAATTCCCATAGCTTTCATTTGCTGGGCTCGCTTCTCTTGGGCAGAAAGGAAGGCTCTTGGATCCGAAAGAGCAGCCATGAAATCTGTTCATTCAACAGATTTTAAGTTAGTTATAATTTCAATAGAAAAATATCATCAATTCGAAATTTTATTCATTCAATATTTTTGAGAGTCAGCAGTATAAAATTCAAGTGAAAAGACATATTATGCAGTTTAGCATTTAGTAATATTGTTAATTAAAGTAAGACTAACCTTCAAAACCATCAGGTACATAAATTTTCAATTCTATGTTACAGAAAAGCATAGGTAAAGACATGGGAAAGTTGGCTTCAGTTCGTAGGGATATGTGACGATATCCTGCCTGTAAACCATCAAGTGGCAGTATTCTCTGTCCGATAAGCTTTCCGCTCTCTTCATATACACCAAATCTTAAAACAGCTAAATCAGGCAAAACAATCTGAGGAAAGAGGTTAAATAATACTGTACTCTTTGATGTACTCATGAGCATTGGAATGATTAAAAATGCTTATCTAGTAAAATATTTTAGTTTTAAGTAGCTATATTTACTTTTGCACTTTTTAATACTACCACACCTCAAGTACCAACATATTTACATATTTTGCATTGACAAAAAATTTACAAGGCCACCACATCAAGATTATTATCACTATACTTAAATGTGTGATGAAATCGATGGTTTAAAAAAGATGAAGGATAAGGTTTTTTTAAATAAACTTATGATAAGTAGAATTTTTTTTACACAAGCCAAAGTCATTTCTTTATAAAAATCCTTTGAATATAATTGATATTATTGAGAAAAATTCTAGTGTAGAAGAGATGCGGCATGGTAGTTCAGTGGTTAGAATACCTGCCTGGAAAGTGGGAGACCTTGGTTCAAGTCCCAGTCATATCGCTATTTATCACACTCGTTATTCGTTGGGATTTAGCCGCACAACTTCAATGTTCAAAATTTAACACCTTTACCTCAATCCTTGATAAATAGTATTTAAATACTACATTGTTATATGCAATCATCTTTTATGTTCAATATATTATGAACAAAGTAAAATTAAAAATTTGTTAGCTCCTAACAGCAAAAATCACATTTGAATAATTTTCCTTGTATTCAATGCTGTATAATGAGAAATGTTTTACTAAATCCATCCAGTATTAAAAAGGTATAAAATAATTAGGAGGATTCATTACAGGACAAATCTGCTTCCAATATAATCTTTTATTCACCAATATCCTAAGTAAATAAAAATTTACAGCTTTGTATGTATTTAGCCATATCACCATAAGTCAGCATACCTTTCGAAACAGGAAAGGCTCTTCATTGTAAACAGGATTCAATCCATTAGAGGGTACCATTCTGGTTCTAAATTCTTTCCTGATGGTATCAGTTGGCAAACCATACATATCAACTTCAACATAGGTTCCAACCTTTTTATCTGAAAGAAACTGCCCAGCTATGACCTATAGAAAACAAAAACATAATTATGAAGTGACCAAAACTTCAATGATAAAACTGTTGATCTTCGAATTGAGCCCTTGTAATTTATATGTTTTTAACAAGTATCATAGTTCAATCACCTGCACAGCGCACTGGGCAGCAATCACACCATCGACAGGAGATTCAGCAAAGGGATCAAATGTCTTGTCACTTCTTCTCATGAAATCTGGCTTTAAGAGGTAGCCACAATTTCCATTGTATTCAAATTTACCCTGGTTCAGTTGCATTGGAAGATCTGAAGTTTGGAAGTTTAGAGACACCATTTGACAGCCAGCGTTCCAGAAGATCTGTATAAGTATGATAGAAATAAAAGTATTTAATTTTTAATACAAATTTCATCACATAATATATAATGTATAATAAAATACTTTCAATAATACTATGATACACCTTGTATTCTTTGTCTTTCAAAATCTATAGTGAAAGCAAGCAATTCTGAGAAATGATAAAACAATGGCACTCAACAACAATGCAGTAATCTTCTGATATTAAAGTAGAAAATGATGGCAACATAACTCACCTGTGGCATATAATTGGAAGAATCAGCACGAGTACCTTTTGGGTAAATTCGACTCATCTGACGTTTGTTGTAATTTACAAACTCAATTGCTTGAGATTTTAAGTAGCCCAAGCCAGTATTCTCAGCAAATGATGACATGTTATGATGGATATTTTTTTCTAAACAAATGGGAATATATAATAAATATTTGTGAAACAGTGATTATGAGCTCAGAACAAAATTCCAAATAAAACTGCATATCATTATCATCATTTAGGATAATCTTTAACTATAAACTATGTAAAAGATAAATGTCACTGAGCAACAAAATAACTATACTACATATTATATTCTTTTCTAAGAGCTTGAATACACCCACACACAAACACACCCACACTTAAAAAGAAGGAACACTGCATTTCCTAGTTAAAATAAGACACTAAGCAAAAGTAACTTACTCTCTGCAACATCAAAGCCTTGGAACTTTATAGGCTGAGCATAGTTAATCATAGAGGAAAGCCATGGATGGACGTTTGTGGTTGACCCAGAATACTGAATAGGGGCAGGTGCCCCATCTGCCCCGGGTGCTGCATCAGGTGGGGGTTCCTGATTGGAAGGATTGGGAAACCAGTCGGAGTGTTGATTATAATCAGGGTGAAAGGAGAGAGGTAAATTGGAAAGAGAAACAGAGAAAGAATGAGAGAGGATGATGGGTAATTGATAGTTATAGGAAAGGTTTATGGGAAAAGAAGAGAGGAATTTTTTAATACACAGAGGTGAGTAGAGACAGGATACAAGTAGCTTCTCATCTATACCCCAGCCATAGACCAACAATCACACAGTTCAGATAAGGCTGTGAAATTTTTTGGAAAGAAAAATATTTGCAAACGATGAACAAATTGAGTATTATAATGAGAGAATGTTATTTACTACTGAAAGACAACCAATATAAGAAAAATGTTATTTACTACTGAAAGACAACCCATTTTATGCAAATTGAACTGATTAGAAATCTTCTCAGTTAATTTTATCTCTCAACATCTTTTAAGAAAAATAATTGACAAATCAGGATCAGCGATGTTAAAAAGAAAAAACCACAGATTTTGAAAATTACTTTTGAATGTATCAAATGACCCCTGAAAGAACCTTATGTGCAGTTTGGTGATTTGAAAAGTTTGTCCTTGTCTGTCATTTAACCCCAAGAGTCACCAAAACCAAATTAAAGAAATGGAAAGGAGTAAATAGATGGTCAAAGTAGTTGTATGGTATGAAAGTAGATGGTGTATGGGTGGTAATAGTCCATCAATGAAACTCTTTACATGCATATTGGCTTGAACACAAAAGTTAATACATGCAATGCCCAAATGGAAGATTATAGTTCACGATAAACAAGAGATTCATGCATGATGAAGAAAGATGACAATAGATTGGAAGAACAAGAACATCTACCCACCACCATGGCCTCTTACCTATTCACACAGCACAGACATGCCAAATTTTCTCTCAGATGATTATATTCCAGGTATTCAAGCTCCGTCAATGAAGCATTCCCATAAAAACATGCAGTAAAAGTTTTCACATGCTTCACTTTGAGAGATCCATGCTTTTTCCCTCATCAGATTACACCAACCATGAAGGGAAAACTTACCCTCAGCAACCTCAAACCCCTGAAACTTGACTGGCTGTACATAATTGACAAGACTAGAGAGATAAGGATGAACTCTTGTTGTGGCTCCCTTGTATTCATATGTTGCTATCACTCTCTCAGGGACAGAAAGAGTTGGCTTGATTGCATCACCTATTTCATTACCCTAAATGGAACATTAACACATCATTTACATGTTTTCTGCTCCTCATTCATGCTTTAGAATTGCCCTGGCCCACCCCAATGCATGTGACAAGTTTCATTGATAGAAGATGGGTTTATGTAAAAAATGTATTTCAAAAGTGTACTTTAATGTAGTTAGATGCCAATTTTGCCACCAATTTGTTTTTCATGAGTGTTTTTAAGCTCATTTGTCTCACAGCATCATAACTTTGTAATGCACCATGCTCAGTTTCAGTCTCATTATTACATGTTATGTTCAGCTTTAACTGTTCAAACCAAGTTCAGCGTGCTTTCTTTAATCCTCCTCTAAATATCGGAAGAGCTGTATGACAGTAATATGTTTATTTAAAATCTGACATAACAGTTTTAGATATTACTTTGCCATGGTTCTCTTTAATAATGAATCCTTTTTATTCATAAACCATCATCATTAACTTGATTTTTCAACTGTGCATATTATTTATTCCTTCCATGAAAGAAACATACCTCTTTCTTCTCAGCTGCTGGTGCTGATGCATCTTCCTTTTCTTCATCATGAACAACAAACTGACCCTTGAGGAAAAGTTCCAGCTCCTGCTTTTCAACTTCAGGCTTCAAACGTTTATTTTTTATAAGTATTTTCTTTAGAAGAAGATTTGGAGGAGGTAGAGGTTGTCCTGGTTGCAACTAATAAAAAGAAATTTTATTCAGTATTTCACATCTTCCATTTCACTTGATCAAAGAATCTGGAAGCAAAAATTACCGGGTGTTCTGGAAGAGGTTCCTTTGACAAATATTCTCCAAATATTTCATCACAGTACTTAGCAAGTTTGTATTGCTGTGTAATACAGCAGTGATTCTCAAAAGATAGAATTATCGGATAATCAGAGGTCACAAATGCGGTGTCTCGGATAGCATGAATCACATCCTTGGAAAAAAATCATCTCTCAGAAATTACTAAACACAGGAATGTATAGTTATCACATCAATTTTAAGCACTAAAACAGTAGTTCTTTACCTTAAACAAAATATCAGTACACATGGCTTTCCCATGAGTAATGATCGGCTCCTCATCTTCTCCTTTTCCATCCCAACAATCCAGTTCCACGCAACTGCAGAAAAAATATCTATTACAACTACCAATTTTATAATTTAGAAAAAAATTGGAATAGAATATGGGAAATAAGACATCTCTTATGCAATGTTTTTTAAAATTACTAAATCAATATTTTTCATCTTTAAATGCATGATATTATGCATTAAAAACTGCTTCCTTCAGTCACAAATTACATTTCACTCAATTTAACTCAATTCATTATCCTTTATTAATTGATCTTTATAAATAAATGTGTTACATCAAATCCTGAAAAAGATAATTGTCAATTAGATTCTTACATTTTCCTTATGTCTCATAGAGATAGTAGCCAAGTACAAGTTTAGGATAGATGAAGCTAAATATCTCCTTGAAAGTCTAAATGTGATAAATATTTTGCACTTCTGATAATAAACCACTATACTTCTTTGCCTAATACCTTAAAATTTGAGTCTATTAATGAATTAAATAATTTTAAGCATATTACAAAAAATTTAATTACACTAAAATTATTAAGAGCATCAACAATTATAAGATCAGCACAAAAAACATGTCATTCATAACATACATTCTGAGATCTAATTATGAATACTAATATTTTTTCANCCTAGTAACAATACTACTTCAATAATAACCCATCCTTGCTCACATTTTGCTTTAGGTGTATCCATGCATTTTTTGTAGGTATATTACTAGTCCTAATTCATTCTGATAATTCATATGCTTCCAATGACACCCCAAACATCATCCATCATAAAAAACAATGAGGACAGAAGTACACTTCTGTGTATTTACATTTTTGCCTTTCCCAATAATTCCTTGATTTAATTACTTTATTACTTTTTGTATGTAAACTTTATTTTTGTGGTTCTTTCAGCTTATGCCATTTTGAGTACATAGACAATCCTGATTCCTCCCAATAACTATTTTAAATCTGAGGGGTTCTAAGAAAGCTGAAGTCAAATTTATTTCAGCCAGAATGGATTTTAGCTGGATAAAGTTTAGGTATAATACTGCATTGATGAAAAGTAACCTACAATAAGTTGTAGAATTCCAAGCTAGGATCACCTCCCAAGTTTCACTCTGCAGCTCACTGGGTAAAATTTTTGGATAAAAACATGGATTACATTTGAATTCATTTATTCCTACCCAAGATGGATTTCTGAAATTTTACTATATATTAAGATACTTATCCCAATATATTTCACATACTGGTGAACATAATTGGTAAAACATGGTTTGTCTCTAAGAAAGGATTCNAAGCCTCATTTCCCTCTCCTAGCTCTTCGTAGCTGATGGTAGATGGGGCGAGGTCCCAATCGGCTGAATGATTTACAGATTTGCAATGTGCTGTATTTAATCAAACGATGAGTAATACTATTAAGTAACTATTTTGTCTCAATTGGGAAAGCAATAAACCTCCTCACTCCTCATCTTGCCTAGTAAGCCTCATTTCCTTATCCTAGCTCTTCGTAGCTGATGGTAGAGAGTAAGAGGTCCCAACCTGCCTTTGGGCCGAATACTTTACAGACTCTTTACATCCTCCCGAAGCAATCATAAAACGTCAGGGCCCGTTTTACCATTAGGCGATCCTAGGAAATAGTCCTAGAGGCGCTAAAACGTAGGGGTTTTAAAATTTCGTCAACGATCGAGCAATATTTTCTCCAGAGCCACAAGTTGTATTTAGAATACACGCAGACCGAACTACAGTAGATAACACTCAGAAGAGGAAGACAGTTGCTTGGTGGTTACTAAGGAGTTGTTTACAGGTTATTTACATAGCCTAGACCGAGCTACAATGGATAACAGGAAAGCAAGACAGTTGCTTGGAGGTTGCCGAGGAGTTGTTTACGTGTTACTAGCATAATCTAGACCGAACTACAGTAGATAACATACAGAAGTGGAACGAGCACTAGGTATTCTTTCTAGAAATAGGCCTGTTTAATAAATTACCGTATTTTCTGTTAGATAACCCGCGTGTTATCTATGCAAAAAATATAGAAAAATTATAAAAATAATAGTGCATGATATACAATAGAAAATCTCGTTTCATTGAATATCTTGAATATTGAACTTGGAAACAAATTACTAAACAACACACATCATATATCGTGAAAGTCACGGAGTATATACTCATGTAGTACTAGGGCAATTTTATTAAAACCAATACATTGTAAATGTTAACGTAATCAAACAATTCCATTCAAAATACAAGAGTAATTATCATAAATATTACAGTAGTGAAAATACATTCTCGTCAACATAATAACAATTTTGAAATGTGCGCTATCAATGCATTTATCACAGAAGAAATTTTTTAAATGCGTGTTATCTAGTAGGTGTGTGTTATTTACCAGAAAAGATGGTAATATAAATCCACTCTTACATTTCTGTTTCTGTTTTTCTGAGAAATAACATATTCTTCTTCAATTTGAGTATTTAATATTTATGAGATAATGTTAAATAATAGCCAAATTTACAATTATCTTTTATGACATAAGAAAGAGATAAAATTGATAGATAATAATAATAATAATAATTAATTAATTTTTGAATTTAATGAAAGCCTTAATAAAAGTATAATAGGGACAAATGAGGTCCTTCTATTGCAATCTTTACCTTTCCACTAGGCAATTCCATATCAGACAAACATTGGTAAACCAATTTTTCAGTCTTTCCTGAGGCGAATGTACGAGCAATGACTTTGACTGGAACTTTCCCTTTTTTATCGCACATCATCTTCAATCTCATCCAACTGTAATGAAATGAATATTATATTACATTATTATTATTTATTATTTAAATGAATATTTGTTAAATAATTTCAACTTTGAAAAAATGAGATTTAAGGAATTGTCTATCAATGATTTATTATAAAGACCAAATTTAAATGATGATATTAATTAATTTCTCATCATAATAAAGAATATGAATGATAGAAATTCTATATTAAATAAGACTTACTGTTTCATAAGATTAGTACGAGGGCAGACATTGTTCATCTTGTTATTGTGAGTTATTTTACGTAACCCATCTTGCCAAGTCTATAATCCATGAAGCATGCAAAGACAATTGGAGCAAACATCAACATGCACAAAATTAAAAGCAACATGCAACATAGAATTGTATAAGATAAGGTAGAAGCACCACAGATCCTTTATCTTAACAAACAGAAATCCATCAAATAACAATTTTTGCTGCAAAAGAGCAGCTATTTTAAAATGCAGATACAACAATATCTTGAGTTTTCCACTACAGAAATAAACTATATTATCAAGAATGAAACAGATGTAACCAATGAGCTAAATTTTAAGGCAAACCTATAATTTTGCAAGTTCTGAATATATTAAACCAAGGCTGTTTAAAGAACAAATTCTCTTTATGATAAACCATTGCTCATACAGATTAAAGAGATTATGATTTCATTTTAAGTGTTCTTTGTACAGATATAAATTTAAAGTGATGAACAATACAAACAATACACTAGATTAACTGAGAGAGAAAGAGGAAGTCCTAAAAATCTCTTTCGTAGTTTATTTTGTGAAGGAAAACCTCAATGGTAACATCATAATTTCATTTTAACAGTGGGATACTCAATATTAATAATAATACCTTAATCCGAGTCAGACGCTCTCCCTTAACCCGTGATCTTCAGAAAACCATGTATAAGACCCCAAGTCAGGAGCCATGAACATAAGTTTTCCGGAAGGAAGTGAATTTATTCGTCAATATTAATAATACATATAGTACTCAGGGCATTCTTTATGAATACATATTACATAAGCTGGAGTCAAAATTCTTATTGTTTTGAAAAGAGAGGGTTCAAATATCCCAGTTAAAAAGTAAAGTTTGAACTCATCAACTAGATAGTAATTAATCTTCTTACTGCCAGCCTCCATCAGGAGTCAGTGGTGCCTTGCAGTTTGACATCTGGCAATTTGATAATCGAATTTTAGGTAAAAACTTCATATGCCCACATATGATATTGTTTGATTTCATTGGGTATTTGTTATTTTTCTTGCATTTTATTTTACTGCATATTTGTTTAGAGTAACAATTTTTGAATAAATACCAAGCAATAAAAAATAAAAAACAATTGACATATCAGCAGGGCCAAGAGGGGGGTTCTGCAGATGCCNCACAAAGGAGGAAGCAGAGAAAGAATACTTCCCTGATAACCAACTGGGTATCAGGGAACCACTTTGGTGAAAGTGGTCCTGGTTCAATTCCTGGTGAAGGCCTATATGTTCATAATGACATCAGCCATCAATGAACTTTCAAAAATACTACTACAGAGAAGGGTGCTATATAAGCATTTGCTCCAAGGCCCCCTTTTTGGCAATATGAAAAATTTTATGAAAAAACTGCCTAAGCATTGGAGGGTGGAGAACTACTTTGGAGAATAGACTATTATTTTTAGTAGACATCATTCGTCATTTGCATTTTTAGATAGGTGATTATCATGAAATTTCTTTGGTAGTAGTAGCAGTATTGTTAAAAGTGCTTCGACAGCTTAGGTCATTTTGCATTTAGGCCCCCACCGGAAATCGAACCCGGGACTGCTTTCACCGAAGTCGAACGCGTTTCCCACTTGGCTATCCGGAAGCCCGAAATTTCTTTGGTAAATGCAAATTATCAACAGGGGTAAGTGTTCTGAAAGCCAACTAATTCTCACAGACAATAGGATCTGAGCATGGACAAGTGGGCCTATATATCTGTGTGTGACAGTTATTCCACATACCAAAAAGGCTGATATATCAGCCTACTGGAATTAGGTATAAGAGTTAGTTATTAGAACATTAAGTCATCACTGAATGTCATTCTACATATTCTAAAAGTAAATCATGACTCTTCATTTTTAGGGGATTCTTTTGTAGTTATCATGAAAGCCAAGTTAATATGTTTCTATCAAATGCATAGGTATATCTAAAAGATAGACTACAGAAGCTTCATAAGTGATAATTTTCTGTTTTTTAATCTATCAATTAACTTCATTTTGAAATCAAGTAAAGCATTCTTTTTCAGAGTACCATACCTGTGCATAAGCCCTCTTTTCTAAATTAACACCTGTGTTATTCACAGCATCTTGCCTCTCCAGAATCTACCTCCATTTCAAGGATGAGGAGGAAAGGTATGAAGTAGGACTGGATAGCAGTGAGGCTGAAAGCCCAAGGATAAACAGAAATTCCCAAGTAACCAAAGAATACACAGTTTTCACTCTTGTTTTTTCTTGGGTTTCCAGTCACATGTCTATCCTTGCGATGTTAAAACCTTTCCTACTCATCCTTATTATTATTGAAATCCTTAAAATGTTGCTTTGTGACCCAACAACCTCAGTGGCAGCAGTTGGTGTCACTTGCATTACTCCCAAAGCACCCCATTAAAAGAGTAAAAGAGATGTGGCACAGTAGTTTAGTGGCTGGAAAACCTACCCAGAAAGTAGGAGATCTGAGTTGAAGTCATAGCCATTTTTCACTTCTGTTTATCTATGAGTACCCAATTTTTATGGGGAGAGGATGCATCCTCAATATTTCTAAAATTTGTGTAGTTTTCAATCAAGTAAAGATGATTAACTAATTAAAAGTGCAAGATGTATTTCAGCAGGCTACTGAATGGAGTTTTGCAAAGCATTTCTGATTTACATTCAATGTGGCTTAATACCAGATGGATATCACTTTGCATTCCTTAAAAGGAACCATTCCAACAATCTCAGTCTACCATCTTTCTGCTCCATATTCTAAGAAAACATTAATAGTCCAATAATCCCAATAATTCACACACATTCATACAGAAGAAAATGCTCTAGTTTAAAAGTTCATAACAAACATCATTAAAAGTTTTCATTAAACCTAATCTTTAGCTTTAAACTAAGAAATCCACAATGTCAGAAAGATTCACTAAGCATTATCTATAACTTAATATGCTCAATATTTTGGAAGAAAAGTTATTAGTTTCACTACAATTTTAAAGTAAGAAATCACATTTGCACAACATGTTACATTTTCATGCATGGTTAAATTGACAAGAAGCAAGCATAAAGACTACCACCACATGCACAGTAACACTTTACATGCCATTTAATTGGATGAATAGCACTTACTGCTTTTTCAAACAAGTCATGGGGCAAACATTATTTGCTTTAACGTTGTGCGTAATTTTTCTCATCCCTTCTAACCAGACCTGTTTAAAAGATAGGTGATTTTGGGTTTACCAGAAATATATAAAACCCAGAATAATAATCACAGAAGCCCATTAGCATAAATAGTATTCATTAACAACCTGTTATATGGCAAGAAATATTTTATGAGAATGATCAGTAAAACCATCCACCTTAAATATATGTATGTACATTTGTCTTCTGAAATTGTTGTATTAGATAAGGAATTGTAGGCAATGATATCCTTCAGCCAAGTTTCTTATCATCCAGAAACTAACTACAATTAGTCTAACCTACATAGTTTACAAATAACCACAGTGAGTTTGAAGGCTTACATCTTTAGAAAACAGCTAAAAAAGAAATATTGTTGTGGCAAGAAGAAATATTGAAAATTGATCAAAATAAGCTGCTTTGAGATCATAATAACTTTTCCAGAAATACTGATTTAGTATAAAGCTAAGGTAAGGTATGTACATCGCAAAAATCGCTTACTTAAGGACTTCAAATATTACTACCCAAAGTTAAAAAATAGCAAACTTATAAGAAATTATTTATTTCAAAACATGTTTAAAAGAAAAAGCAGATTGTAATATCATATTATTAATACTATTTGAGCATAATTTTAAGATTAAAGGAATGAAGAAGTACGCCCAACTAATGGAAAATTAAACTGTATAATATAGCTAGTGGAAGTCTAAATGAAGTAAATCATTTCATAACATTTCTCTCATTGCACATGTTTAAACATCTTTTCTAATGAATGGGAAGGAATTCTAGCACTGTCCTAATGGATGTGACCTCATCTATCACTTGAAATGCACTTAATACTTAAAATCCTAGTGAAAATTTTAAACTTGGAAGGGGCTGACCTCATAAATTTAATATACCTATATTAAAACAATAAAAGCTCAACATTATGATGACACTAAGTTAACTTTAGTAAAATCAAAGATAAACCATTGATGGTTTAAGAACTAAAGAATTTACCTTAGCTGTTTCAGGATCAGGACAAACAACATGTTGATAGTTTATGTTGATATAATCAGTTCCACTGCAAATTGTTAATGATTTATCTTCTAATTTATCTCCATGTTTACTAACTAGTTGCCCACTTAAACGTGCATCCTTTAAAGAAAATAGTTTTTTAATATACAGTTTTAAAAATACATAAGGCTCTATTGTATTTTTCAGTAACATAGATCATGAAATATTCAAGCAACCTTTGGAACTCCTCCTGCTCGTATATCACTGACTTGACACAGTTCTATGACATCTCCTTCCTAGAATAATAAATAATTTTGAGATTATGAACTATATTCTAGTAAATACAAAATTCTAATTGAAAAATAATAATTATATAATAGATACTTTTAGAGTTTAATTCAAGGAGATACCTAGGGATGATAACCATACTCAGGTTATATAAACTCCCTCTAGACAAAAGAATTGGGTAATTTATTCTCTTTTATGAGTAAAGGAACTGCAGTCCCAATTTATAGTTTCCCCATGGAAGGAAGAGCTAGATTCAATCCAGGATATTTTCAGTCATCTTATATTTATTGAAAGACTTTATAAAGGGGATTCGAAAACTGATGCCTAATAAGCCAAATAATTCCTTGTAATCAGAAATATATAATCTAAATAAGATCCATAGCAATTCCACATTTGTAAATAACTTATTTGTAAATATTTTATGCCACTCAGATTTTGATGACAATTTTCCCATTTTCTTTAAATAAATGGTGTTTTGATATATTAAATACCACTATGCAATTTCTATGTATTTAAATACCACTATGCACTATAATTAAATTTTTTAAGATAAAAATTACAGGTATATATTGATCAATTAGCATTAAAATAGAAAGAAATAATATTTCAACACTATAAACTGCATCACTTAACTCTTTTCTTTTTGAGATCTTGCAATTTAGACTGAATGAAATTTAAAAATTCAGTGCCTCCAAAAAAGGAATGAAAAGTGGAGTAGACATACCTTTCCTTCACTTTTCCAATACACAAAAAACCCATATTCGTCAACTTTGAATAAGCAGGCTGGTTCGAAGTCAGTGGAGTCCTTTTCCTAGAGTTCAAAGATCAAGAAAGTACCATGTAATTACTTTTTATTAGCTTCAGTTTTACCATCAAAAAAATATAATTTATTGAATAACTTGAATACCAGAACTTGTTTCATTTACTTTAAAGTTAGTTGAAAAGGTATAATCAAATGATGAAACATAAAGAGAACTTTAGTTAAATTTAAGTTTATAAAAAGTCACGGTAAAATATTAAACTTTTAGTAATACGTTATTCATAGACATACGAGTCATTTCAGAAAAATCCTAGTGGTGAATGAATATAGGCAAAAATATTTTATGCTTCCATGGATAGTTCAACGCCGAGCGATCATTTCAGCCTAAATATTTTTCTAATTAGAAACCAAAAATTAATTCAATCGCATAAGACTTCTTAGAAAGAATGAGTGAGTCGCCCTCAATCCCTTATGCAGTGATATAATTTTGAAATCAAAGAAATTATTACGCAAAACGTTTTATATGTGATGTGGCTAATTTGTCATACAGCTACGAATACAACTCAGTGAAGACCTTTCTAAACACTCTGCATCATTTCCCAATGGAATATTTCTCGTAATTAAATGGTCTTACATAACGAGAAGATGTCAACCTCTTAATAAGATGAAATTTTGCGCCTCGCACGCAAAGTCAAACACTCGGAATTGGTGCTCAGTCTCGTGCTCGTGGAGTATATGGTCACAGAGATGGCCCGCATTATAATCTTATAAGATCCTTTGGTTATGGACTACAATCACGCAAGCTAAAATTAATATCAATTTTCAAACATAACGCAGTTCTGAATTTGTTACGATTATTTTTAGGGCTGTTCTGAAAGATTAAAGCTTTCAAAAATAAGGTATACTTGGTGTTCCGCTTCCACTTAAATAATCCTAGGTTTGTTTTTTTTAACTGAATAGAAAAAAAGAGTACATTGTATGAACGTCATACCAGATATACCTAGCTGCGAGAATGATGAGAGAGAATATTCATCGCAGTTTATGAATGTTGCGTTTTATTAATGAATCGTTGCTTTTTAATGATATACTTTACATATCAAGGATTTATATTATTTACACAGATGAGTGAAATTTTGATCAATCACTTGACTTAAAACTGACATGGAACTAAACATTCCATAGTCTTTGAATGGAATGCTTTTCCAACAATTTCCACGCAACAAATTTTTTCTAGTCATGATTATTAATAAACCTTTTTTTGCTCTGATCTTCCTCTGATACCACGATTATTAAGAATTCCAATGTAAATATAATAAAATAAACCTCGCACAGGGGTTATTTTATCGGAGCCAAAATAACCGGTTCAACGGTTGCAGCCGCAGCGAAACCGGAACAGAAATTTGGCGTTTCCGTCGAACCGTAGCAGAAACCGGAACGAAAATCACTACGGTCCAAATCCCTCAGCCATTTACACCGTAGAGAATAGCCTCAAGAAAGATTGGTAAAATATTTTCCTCGTTATTTAGTTTTGTAAATAGCGGCAATAACATGCGAATAAAACGAAAGATTAATCACAACAGCCCATCTTTTCGCTCTGCTTACCTCAGTCCATCTGTCGAAGGTGCACCCTTGGAGAAGGGGCTCTGGAACGTCTATTCTCCAGTTAAAATCGAAATGCTTCGTCATGGTGATGCAATACTAGGAAAGCGATGGGTTGAAACTTAAAAAAATGGCTTTGCAGAGTGGTTACTTTGAGGGTCAGAGGGGAAGGAGAGTTGAATGCAGTATTCTCCTCAGTCGGCCAGCTTTAGGGCAGCCGTGGGCACCCTCTGGGAGGGGCGCCGGCGAAGTTGATGGAAGTGACGGTGGCTGACGACTAACTGTTGACGGTCCATCCAAGTAGGGTGAACCAGAGAGAGACCTGAAATTAAAGAGAATTCAAACGTCATTTTGGTGTCTTCTATTCTAAAGTGTTTTTCCAACGATATCTAAGAGTACTTAAGTAAAATTTTACCGTGAAGTCTCACCACACAGGGGACCATGGGAATTTAGCAAGACTTTCAGTGTATTTTACAGTAAACTTTGAATTCAAAATTTGCTTTGAAATACATTTCAGGTCAAAACATAACAGGATCGAAATAAATTGCATATCGGGTTTCAAATAAAAACGTCTTACTTGTGTACTTCAATATAAGTGCTTGCATTAACTTTTTTTTAACCATCCGGTTGAATTTCCTTCAATTTTACTAAATCAATTCATGCATTTTTCATGTTTCATTAGATAACTCCTAAAATGAATGATAATTTTCAGTCGAGAGTTTGAAAAGCAGCTCCTTTAGAGTTAATATGGATCAGAGTTGAAGATTATTTTGGAGTGATATTTTACTGCGATATTTTCATCGTTGAAATACACTAGCCATAGTCTATCACAACATACAAGTCTATGCAATACATCTTTCCGTAATTCCAATTCTTTAACGACAACACAGTCTCGGCAAGACGCCTATCGGCGTATGGCAAGGGGCACTACCAATAACATTGACCTCAGTTACGAACTACGGCGTTAGAAATAAAACAAATAACCTTTACCAGATTTTCAAATAAACTTCCATTAGAATCGAATACCATGATGAAATCGTGTCACGCACTTCTCTTCATGAACCATGAGAGTATTAAGTTGGATATTATATACCTATTAGATTTAATTCCGTCTGAGTTGATCAAGTCGGAAAGGGACCAAGCTTGAAATCCTTCTCAAACTTCATGGTGTCTTCTTAACTCATCCTTGTGCTCTCCGCTTCTTCGGCATAACAATAGCAGCGGAAGTCAAACAGTCGTAGACCTTTGATGACAAGCAAGTAGCTCAAGCGAAATACAAAGGACAGAGGAGTAGACAACAAGTTTGGCAGAATGGAATTACGATGATTAGGAAAGAGTATGGCGAATGAGAATATCAATGAGAGGAAAAAGGAGAGACTCAAAGAGAGAGGGTGGGTAAATACAGAGGAAGGTCTGAAGCATGCGGAGAATGGGGGATGAGAGATGGCGGCGGAAGAGGCGAAAGATTGGGGTAGTGATAAGCACGAAAGTGAAAAAGGGAGAGCAGAAGTAAAAGAGGTCGGGAGAAAGCACTGCGTGAGCAAAGAGTGTGAATATATTAGGAAGATGAGAGCGGTTAGAATGGGACACGCTGAAAAATGCATCGAAGATAGAACAAACGAGAGCCAGAAATCCAGCGGCTTTAGATAAGAAGCTGAATACATAGGAATCGATCAATCAAACTGGATTTCTTAAACATTTTGCTATGTATCTTTAATTAAGGTTTACTCCGTTTTACGCCGATTACTACTGTTTTATTTTTGCATTTATAAGTAATGGATGTCGTTGAACGATTAAACTAAAATGTAGTTTAAATATTCAATGAAACATACGATTAGAATCAGAACGTTAATATGAGAATTAATAAAAAATTAATGGCAAGTTCAATGGACTCGGTTCACACAACCCACCGAGTCGGTGGCCGAAACGTGAACCGTGAACTCTTTGTTAACTTATACGGTAGACAACCCGAGAAAACTATCTAAAATACACTTATATCTTTCAAAATATTTTAAAATCGCTGTGAAGAACTCTTCTCCTTGGCTCTTCCGCCTACAATTTAAGCCTACTTCTGATCTAACCATGTTCACAGTTAAATTTGGTTATACCAAGATTCACACATGAAAATCGTCAATGAAGTAAAAGACTAAGCAAAACATAACAATATTTAACGATAACTAAACATCCAATTTGTATCACTGCCTATTCTGTAGGCATTACCTATTATAGTAAAGGTATCTCGGAAATCTTATCTGAAAAGAAGCCTGGGATGCCTATTCAACTTCCGCACGTGCAAGATACGATCTATTTGGCTAGTCTCATTTCTTAGCTTCATTTACCGATTATTGGAGAGATCGGCATTTTTTCAAGAGCCTTACGATGTACGTGAATAAACATCGAACAAAGCAAAGCGACGGGGAGCTGGCAAGATCACAAGATTTCCAGCTTTCACCAAGTAAGACAGAGTGCACGAGATTCAATTCTTACTTAGGAGTACATAAAATGGAATCAGTACCCTATTGTTATGCAAGCAGGACGCATAACATATTATTCTCTAGGAAGAAACAAGCTGGTTGGTTGTCTACGTAAGGTATTGGAATTACGCAATTTTCGTTTTTCAAGTTCGCCTCTTATACCCAGTAATAACGTGGAAGAAACTAGAAGGCAGAGCGGTGATCATTTTGAATGTTTTTATCACGAGATGAAGAAGAAGCCTAACTTAACGACTGGTTGTTGCGGTTGGTTCACGTCAACTTTCCTTCAACATCGATAACGTAATCTCAATATTTGTAGTTTAATTGGAAAGATTTCAAAATAAATGCGACGAAAAGTAAACTTCATAGCACTTCGACTTAGCGAAGATTACCAGAAAATCGTTTCGATATTTCACCAAGACAAGAAACAAAAAATAGTTATTTTCACAGTATTCCTCTGAACAGATGAGAAAATCTTTCAAGAATCTCAAGATTTTCAAGAATTTCAACCTCTTGTTCGGAAGTCTTATGTTACCGCAAATTTTTAAATCATACATCTTAAAATTCTTAGAAAAAACACTTCTATGTGAAACTTCCAATTCCGAAATCTATTATTTTATTCTATCTTTATATATATGACAGAAAAATGTATGACGTACACAGAGACAACAATGTATACAAAATGACAAAAAGAACACGAATCGCAAGGCAACAGTCGATGAATGAAAACGGGGAATCGAATCTCCTCGGAAATTACCCTAAATTTCAGGGACAAAAAACACAATTATCAGATAACAACATCGTTATATTTCTATATTTTAACATCCAGCTAATCCACGTATTTTTCAGAGTAATAGGGTAAAACTTTGTGCAAGCAAATGCGAATGTACTTGCGGATAAAATTTTTCCCGAATTTCTAGGATCATCAATTCGAGAATATTTAATTCGAAGAAAAGACGAATAAATTATGCACACATTCCCAAAAGTAACAAGAAACAGGTACAGAAACATCAGTGTTTAACTCAAATAAAGTAGTTTAATTTTCTAGTAATGCAAAACATAATAATTCGTATATATATTTTTTAAATCTCCATTAATAGTTGACTGATTAGAGTGCTATGAAAGTGTTTATTTTCGGTGAATATTGATTTTTTTTGGTTCATAACAAATTAATGATGTATGCATGAAAAATACAAGTTTTACGGAGGATTTATTGTTACATTATAAAGATAATAAAGGTATTTCCTCGAAAATAAGTATCTTTTCAAGAAAGCGTATGCATCCCCAAACAACGCTTGGTTCGCTTGTATTTCGGCCATGTTCACAGTAGCTCTCGTGTCTTACTGAACGGCTGATTCATCCCGCTTTTTTTTAAGTGCTGTAACTATATAATTGAAGTAATGTAATCATTACGGAGGGTAATTTTTTAATGTCGAAAGTATTGCGATCAATGAATCATGCGGCATGAATATAAAATTACGCAACGAATTACTAGGCTGAAAATTCACTGCAATGGTCAACCAGTAATTTGCATCTAATCGTCCTGTCATGGCGAAGGAGAAGAAGCCATCACAGTCTGTCAATCCTTGAACGATTCGATCGATATAAATTCCGCGCTCGTCCTTCCTTCTGAATCCTTAACAGAATCAAATATTCCTTAGATGAATCACAAGAGGCTTTGGAGTTTGAATAATCGAAGCGGCGAATCGAAAAAGCTTCTGGGAGAGATATACCCTTTAAGGACAGTCGTTGTATGAGTGCTGCAGTCGGCCGATTTGAATTCTGAGAGGGTGACGCAACACCTCGACCTGATAAATGAAGACTCGACAATATAGATGAATCTCTTTCCCTCTTTCGATCTCAAATCCTTCGGTATTGTCCCGGTCTCCACATGACATCTCTTTCTGGATCAACCGAAGGTGAGCAGGTCTTAAGAACAAAGCCCCCAAACTAGGACATGTATCGCAGTTTTTTCATGAGCCAAAGTGACTTTTCCATGGAAAGGATATTATTTTTATCGAATATAAAATGTACATCTATAGATTATCTTAAAAACTACGCGAGTGGAATAACTTTTCTAACTAGACTCTCGATCGTATTTCCTGAAGGATGACAAACATCCGATGTATATTGATTTAGCTATTAAGTATCACAAGTAAAATTTAATGTGAATAATATACATTTCCTCAACTTTTGTAAAAATGTTATAGCGAAAAATCTAACAATCTCATGCGTTATCAAACCCATGATAAAGGAAAGCATTTTAAGACAAAATATTAGACCTGACAGTGTATTTTTAGGATATGACCATATCAGTGTTTTTTAATTCCTCGTAAAGTAACGGTGACTTTGAGAGGCCAATCGAACTAATAATTGAATATAATGATTCGAACTATAAAGTAATACAAATTAATTTTAGAGTTAAAAGATTTTAGTTTTTAGAGTAGACTAACAAATTGAAACCGTAAAGAATTGTACATAAGCTGGATAAGCAAGTTGAAGAAATTCTGTTTTAGTAGTTTATCTATCAAGGAAGCTTCTCAAGATCTTGAGAATATCGCTCTAAATAAGAAATTAAAATAAGTAATATAATAATTTACTCAACTAATTGGTCTTGCTGTCATATCTTGAAGAATCAAATATTTTTCATTTGTCTTTTGGCACAGGAGAGAGAAAAATATATCATTCACTTACTTATGCCACGGTCTTGTTCATGGCTGTGATTATATAAAAATCACTGAAGTATGAGTGATGCTGAATAACGGCATTTATCTCTAGGTACATCCTCGTGGAATGCTAGAAAGTGTTCTTGGCAGAGTCATTGTTCTACACCTACGTGGATTTGTTCCGCTAATATAATAGAATCGTGCTTAGTGAGGAAAGAAAGGACAAAATATCGCACTCCCCATCCTGCATAGTAAGCCTCGTTTCTCTCTCTTAGCTCTTCGTAGCTAATGGTAGAGGGGATGAGGACCCAACCTTCCCTCGTGTGAATAATTGACAGATACAGTCAAGTAATTACTGCTTGCGATGATTTGCTCCGAGGAGATTTGCTTGTGAGACACGTTACGGTTCAGAGATTCGCATTGATATGAAAACGTACAATATGAATCTATATTATAAAAATTAATATTGTGGTCTTGAAGAACGTCAGCGTCGCAAGCGAAATATATATCGATATATATTTAAACCGATGCACATTTAAATTGATACACATTTAAATTACCCCTATGGTAGGCAAACGAGCAGCCTTTTTACATATTAAATCAGCTCAAGTATTGAAGATAGTGTACAGCCTTAAGTTACAGAAATGGATTTCTCGCCGCCTTGCACAAGATGACGTGAGTGCGTTGATGGAGAATGTAATAATGAGAAGGTTTCGGGTAGCATTACACAGAAGCCGGTTGCTGCTTCCGGTTTCTTCGTTGCCATCACTGTGACCATAACCTTAGACGGCTTAAATTGATCCCGGTTTCAATATCAAGGACAATTTCACAACATTTTTCTTGGGAGGATGACAAAAAAGAATACCGAGTTTTGAGATTATCTCGAGGATAATTACTTGCGTGCTCGCCGATTTTGTATGCGGCGCGGCATTTTCCTTTCAGAGGGAAGAAGGCAATGAATTATCGTCAAAGACCTAGAAGCATCACATAACTGATATAGCATTGCGGAGGTTTCTGGATTAACTCCAACGATACACACACAAGAAATTTTGCCCTGAAACTTGAAGATGTAAAGATGTCTTATTTTCCTTCAAGGCATGAATCTTTTGTAATGGAATGGATTTGCCTTGGATTTCTAAACAGCACGTTTTTCCATCTTTCCCTTTCCTATTCACAGCACAACAACTGATCTTCTTCTCCTAATCCAGACTTCGTTTCTCTACTATTAAGTCATGTAGTAACAATCATATGAGTAGTATTAGACTGATTACCAGGTTTGTTTAACGATTGTCATGTTGTAACAATATTTCCATTGATATAACAATAAGAATCACCACGTAAAACCTCGTTGATAGGTCTCACATGGAATTTGAATACCGAAGATTCATTAAGACTATACCCAAGTTTTCAGTACAAACTATAACAATATAACAATCGTTATATAACAACACGTTGTATAAAAATATAAATACAAAAGTATATACAAAAAATAAAATATACACAAATAATGCTAAATACATATATGTATATACAAATAGTAAAAGTTCCATGGAGATATTCCACTTCAATTAGTGTAGCATTGTAAAGGTAATTTATTGTAAAGATAATTTTTGTATTATAGGTTGATAGAATAGAATTATTATAGAATTTATTTTAGATAATATAATCCAGATCCTTAAAAGTGTTCTCTTACGTCTTACTAGGAAGCTAGTTACATCTCTCTAATGTATTCTGCGCTAATACTCAGATACTCTGTCTAATCAGAGCCATCGGAAGAAATCCCCCCAGAGGGGCTCCACGGGATGAATGAGAAGTGAGAAATGGAAATGCCCCTCTCTCAGCTCACCAGAGCCATCTGCTGGTGATTAGAGGAGACTATCAGGGGCAAAATTCTCCCAAGAGCTTTGAGAGGAAATTAGGAGGATGCGTTTGCTTGCGAATGAGACAGAGTTTTAAGAGACCAAGATTGAAGATCGTGGGATAGCGGTGACATTTGATGTCCGCATCTCCCCATTCCGTCATCTGTCAGTCATGAAGTCGGACGTCAGATTGGAGAAAGGGTGAGGGCAGAATACGCGAGAAAAAGTGAAATTGGTCCAGAAGGAAGGAGATAAAAATGAGAGGTCGACTCAGGAAGGAATAAAAGCGAAGGGTAGAGAGATGGATTTATTTATTTTTTGAGTTTTGCTTGGAAGGATTCCAAAGTCGTAAGGGTGTCTTCAATTCGAACATTCCCGCAAGTATCAAATTCAATTTCCAATCATGAGAAAGAAAGAAATCGTATGAAAATTTGATTTTCGCAAGTAACTTTCTTTTACATTTCCAGTATGTCCTTCGAAAACTATTAATTAAACCAATTTAAATACCAAAGTATTTTACTGACCTAAGAATATTAGTTTAACCATATTATTAAAATAAAAGCCATATTTCTCTGAAAATAATTTCCTGTGTTTCCGGATGATATGTGCTAATAATGGTGACAAATTGTGTCAAGAAAATGCTTAATCTTATTTATGGATACTTTTCTTACAGCATTTTTCCCACGGGACTAGCTTTCTTAGAAGAAGATGACGTTTATGATGGATGTATATATAATGGCGACAATCATAAATATCACATTAACATATAACAGATTAACAAATACAATGGTTAAATGGAAGATGGGGCTCTCTAGTCCCAATTTCGCCCGATAAATAAGAAGTTTGTATTGTATTAACAATAATAATAATAAATCGTCTTTATTACATTTAGCACAGAATTACTTTTGCACATTAAGTACTATAGCATAGAAATATATATGGTCAAATAATGTAATAAAACACACAATAGAAATAGGTAAAAATAACAAAGAAGATAAAATCACACTGGAAATCGATATTTGCGTCGTACCCACTTGGAGGAGAAATCTACCAAGAATCGCCTCAAATACGCTTTTCGATGCATTTAAGGAAGTAATACGGGACGTTGAGGTAGCAATACAAAAAGGGAGCGTCTAATTTTAAGATACCTAAATTAGGTGGACGATTTCAAATACGTTAACTGATGCAAGTAACGAAAATTCTAGTCGATGAACCAATGTATCAATGGACGGCTTTTTGGAATGGAGTAAAAGGATTTCGGAAATTTTCGAGAATCTAAGGATGAAAATGCATGAGCTGGCATGAAGCCAGGGATTGGGAATGGGTAGAGCAAGAAATAACTGAGGGAAGAGGAATAACGTATTCGTAAATTTATAGGAAAGAAAGATCAAGAATGAAAAGGATAGGTAAGTCGCCTTTTCGTGGATCGCTGTGAAATAAAATGAGATGTTGTTATTATTATTCACAACTTCTGTCACCTGTCATTCACTTGATAGTAGCAACAGGAAAGCTAAAAAGGAACTCTTAAGTGGAAAATTGGCAAAGAAAAGAGAGCAGGGGAATGTGGAGATCATCCATCACTTGGGATGGTATCCCAGTTGCCTAAGATGTTTTAGACGTTACCAATTGATGAGTGGCAGCCCTCAAAGCAATTGCGTAGGAAAGGCAACGCGACCCATTTCTCGAACTGGATTTTTCACGAAGACAGAAAATAACAAAGTTAAGCAGGAAAATTGAATAAAAATTTGTTTCCCTCCACTTTTCCCGAGCAACAGAGATTAAGATGTTTATAGTTCGCAATGTTGAGCTGTAGTACGCTAATCATCTATAATATTCTGTTAAGTATTAAAATATATAATTTTGAGCTTTTGGAGTATTTTTATCCCGTTCAGTGCTTGTACTGACATTAGGAAATAATCTGAGAAAAGCATGTTAAAT
This sequence comes from Ladona fulva, assembly GCA_000376725.2. Lineage (NCBI taxonomy): Eukaryota > Metazoa > Arthropoda > Insecta > Odonata > Libellulidae > Ladona > Ladona fulva. The sequence goes on from KZ308885.1 coordinate 149,084, forward strand.
ATAGGGTATCTTAAAATGATAGATGGGTAGATTTCGAAGCAGATTTGTTGTTCGTAATGATAATAAAAACTCTTCTTTGTATGAGAATTAAGTATTAGTAACGGAAAATTTTTTCTTACATATCTTTACCAAATCTTACTACGCTTCAGCATAAAAAATTTCTATGAACTCTCCCTGTGTATTATAACATACAAATAATCCAAATAAATAATTAACGACTTCATTTTAAATCTAATTTTCGAATAAAAAGCGGAAATAAATGAATGGAAAAAACGAAAGTTTAATTCAAAATCTCTGGGATCTATACACGAATATAGGTATGTCGTACGTACAAAATATCAAATAGACAATATCTAAGAAGATAAAGTTGCAGGTAATGGAGACATAGATAAAGTTAATAATCTCTAGGAAGCTTTAGAAAATGCCACCTGGCAGTCTAAACAGGATGACAAAAAAATATAATCATTGCATAAAATTTCTTCATAATGTATTTCTTTACTTAGGTGTACCATTAAGAATAAAATGACCAATTCCGCTTCTGAATATTCTGTAGTTATTGAGAAATACCCCATAGCCTTGTAGCGATCTCTTTTAGAACGCTACTGAGGTAACGCATTCACTTGAAAGATAAAAATTAGTCCGAATTTCTTCCGATAAATACCTTTCAGGTGAACGTAACCTAAGCCATAATCGATAATTCAGGTTCTTAAAAGGTAATTCTTTGGTCTGAATTTTCGAAGGGCTGAATGTTTGACAAAAACACGTCCTCCTTTGCAAGAGGACGGAATTTCAAATCCCCTAGAGAACACCGCTCAAAACGTGTTTGAAGAGTTAGTCTCTCGGGGTCTTAAGACTTCTCTTTTGGGGCTTCCTCGATTCTCCAGAGGATTGTGCCAGTGTGACTCCGCAGCGTTGGAGCATTCGAAACAAAATTGGGTCGACGATTTTTCGAGGAGGATTGAGAGGGGAAAATGCTCCAACATTATTTCTCTCGTCCATTTCCGACTACTCAGGATATTCGATTTCGAACGATTAGACAATCCCTCGCTTAGTCTCATTTTACGTTCACAATTCTACATTTTTATGACAGAAAAACGACAACTTAAGCCTACTATGGCCATTCCATCGTCGAAAAAGTATTCTCCTTTTAAAGCTCGAATGAGGACCTGAATGCTATTCCATCTAGTTTAATGAAGGTAAAAAAGCTTGTGCTCGAACCGCAAGCCCAAATTGCCCGCATGCTGGTGTCGCAAACGCAAAAATGGCAATGCGGGCATTACTGCAGAGAGATATATTGTTTGGCTCTCTGAATATTTTAAAGAACTAAAGCTATACTCCCATCTCACGATATCATCGGATATTCTTTGATTACATTGGGAGTACGTTTTCGGCATTAAGTCCTGACGTAAGAATTATTACCGCGGAAATAATTCCACATTAGTTTGTAATGCGAACGGCAATAAATACGTATTTGTCTGATGGACACACCACAGAAAAAGGCTCTCAAACTTATAACTAATTGAAAAGTTGTGGAGAAGAAATTACGCACAAAATTTGGGTCAGCATAGCTGAACGTAACTATTCTTAGCAAGCCATGAAAAATCGAAGCACAATAAAAAGATTTGTATTTAATCTCGAATAATGTAGTAAATTACAAAATATTTAGATTAGATTTGCCAATGAAGCATCCTTCGAGAAAAGTCATAAAAAAATAATACATGATATCACACTCGCTACATCGAAAGCTCCCTTTTACAGAAAATTTTATTAAGGGTAAAATCCACAGAAAGCACAATATTTTCAATTCTTCGTAAAAAGAGAGCTGATATTAAAATATTGAGAAGATATCCTATGAGATTGGTTAATTTTGAAATGGCAAGCGCATAAATATCGTCGGGAAAGCGTTTGCTTTTATTCTGCGCAAAGAAAGTAGCTGAAGAGCCTGTCTGTATACCCAATACATCAAGCGCTTTCATGAAATTAACCAGGTAAGCGCTGTGATCAAATTTCTTTCGTCAATACCTTTCTTTGGTGCGAACTATAAATATTTGCTTTCAACGTTTAGCTAAAATTATAGTGATATCGATAAATAGCTCCTATCGGCAATTCAGCCGCATTCCTCTAAGGTTAAATAAAACACGACACGTCAACGGCAACAAGTTGACTTTATGGAAACAATAGAATGCCTATTAATGGTTTCTCTGTTTACAGTACACAAAAGTTTGCCTTAATCAGCTGAGAAATCCTCTTTAACGTAAAATATTCTTTGTTCATTAATGAGAATATTATGAACCAGCATAGAACTTGGGAACATATATAAAAACAGCACAATACCTCGAATAACGCGAACTCGAACTTCTGGAAGAAACTGTGCATTCTTGATCAAAAAACAAACGGAAACAACGCCAGAAACTAGTCATATCGCTCATGTGATAGAAGTCGTCAATCTTGCCAAGCAATTAGATTTGGATGTCGAAGATGATAATATCAACGAGCTGCTGAATTCACATATCCAGAAGCTGACAATCGATGGGTGCATAAAGGACCGTGAGCAACATGTTACTGAATAATCGGACACTTCCATTAGAAAAGCACATGGCGATGACTTGCTTGACAGAGCCTCTCGACTAAATATTAGAAAACATCGACTCCAACGTGTTACACGTGGCAGGAACGTGTTATAACTACAATGTAGGAATTAATACCTAAATGAAACTAAAAAACGAAAACTAACGAAATAAAACAGAAACTACGAAGAAACTCTGCGTAAAAATAGAAGAAATTTTGGGTAAGACAGGTTTGTTAGATTTTATAATAGAGTCCAACGACATCGAAATAACCTCTTTTAACGTAACTCATTATCGTTTAAATATTTTGTATTAATACGTAACAACAACTGCAAATTCTTATTTTTAATCTATGTATAAATAAATATATACAAATACATAAAATATAAAACTCTAATTTCTGTCTAAACTAGTGTTGTTATTAGCCCTTGATACCAATCAAACAAAATTTAATTTATTCATATGCAAAGATGTATTCCTATTTAAGCGATTTCGGCATACGCGATTTCCGTCGGTCTCCGCTATAGCGTTAATTGGGAATTACAGTGTAGGTTTACAAATCAAGAATATCAGTCAACTGAATTAATTTTCAACGATTATTTAATAAATATCTATTGCGAATAGGTTAATATTTAACTGAATCAATTTTCAACAATTATTAAATAAACATCTATTGCGAATAGACATGAAAACTTTCAGTAAGTTAGCTCGACTTCAATTCTTACGTGCAGCAAACGGTAGCCTTGTATGAGATGCGAATTCTCTTGTCTAAACTTGATCTACTTATGTGACATCGTCATCGGTGGGTAACCAGGTGCGAGAGCAAGTCTACGAAACACACTTTACGAATCGGAAGTACTTTGGATTCATCGCAAAGGGAGATGCAGAATATGATTTAGCTAAGCAATATTATGGCCCAATTGTTTCAGCAATCATGAAGAATGAAGTAATGCTAATATGACTTTTCTAAAGATAATTTTTCTAAATCTGAGCAGCTCTCGAGTGACTTCTTCTTGGAAAGTTTTATTTGGGATAATTGATCTTCATGGTAATATTTCAGCACGTTTGGGATTAACACATTAAGAATCGTGAAATCCTTCAGCCTGAAAAATCTTCACTCTCATTTTTCTGCATCACCGAACAGTAATATTACGAGCACTTATCCCCTCTCTATCATTAACCTCTTGATCCCTTTCTCCCGCCTTTCCACTCTCTAGTTACCATTTCCCAACTTCCTCTCAACGTACACTCCAACCTACTATAGGTCTCCAACAGCTCGCTTCATACTTTCCATAGCGTTCCTGCCCCCACAATTGCGACACCTTCCGGAGTAGTTTCCCGTGTTCCGATCCGTACTTCTTCCACATTGTTTCCAGGTAGTTTCAACCGTAAAAAAAATCCTTCATCTTCCGCTACTCTCGCTCCGAAGATATTTTGACCCACAATTTTATCTTTTGCAGATTTTTTTTCCAACCTGGTTTTGTTACATGGCAGTAGCGTTAATGAATTCTACGAAGGATGTCCAATTTATGAAAGAAGTTGTTTATCAATAAAATGAAGATGATTATTTCGAAAGATGATTGTGAAAATGAATTAAATAAGTAATTTGACAACTTCCATACATTACAGCTTGTTAAATGCTGTCAATGAAGCAATACGTGTTGCAACTTTTAAAGTTGCTTACTTTTTACAATACCTTAACTGACTGTCTTCGCTTCAATGTCATCATAAAGGAGATCGATTAGAGCCAGAAGAACCGGACAAATCTTGCAAACTTGCACATTAACTTGAGACAAGTTTCATAAGAAGGAAATTCCATAAAGATTCACATTCTTATTGTTGACTAGATTTCGGCTTCGAATTATGATAACTTGGATTAGGTTGAAATTTTTTGTTTTCGATAACCTTTCCCATTGGACTAAACTAAGAAACTAGATGTTATTTTCTCTTATGTAAAAATATGTATACAATATTTAATCCGAATTCCATTTTCTCCGTTGAGAATTCACGGGCACTTCAGCAAGTCTATATCTATAAAGCAGAAATTCTGTGGGTCTGTGTGTTTGTTTGAACGTTTGTCAGAGATTGGAGTCCACACCGTTTGTCCGATTTGCGTCAAAATATGCACTTGTTCTCTGAGGTCCGGAAGGAAGTACTGTCACCTTTTCACTCGATAAATTTGCTGGGTTAGAACCAAGATCGTTCAGGTAGATTTCCATAAGAAATACATGTAAAGTTCAACTTTATCGGTTACAGACTTTATATCTTCTGCAAAATTAAATTAGAATAAATAGTCGTATGAAATCGAAATAAGTACCAAAAGAAGGGAAATTGAATGAAAATTCTTAGTTTGGCCATAGAATTTAGCTTTAGATTCGTAATTGCGAGAATTTTAATACACTAGAGCAGGATTTCCCAAAGTGTGTTCCGCGGAACACTGGTGTTCCACGAAGAGTTTGTAAGCGTTCCATGGAAATTTACAAAGAATGATAATTCTTGTATGAATTTCAGTTCTGAATGAAATTATAACATGTTAAAAAATCAGGGGCTCTTGATTTTATGAGAAGATTGTATTTTTAGTAAACCCTTGACTCTTACTTTAATGAAATCAATTATTGCTAATATTTACTGACAGAAAAAGTAACCTAGTTGTTCCGCTGATATCATAGAATGTGCGTGATTTCAAAAAGGGCATCAGGGGGCATCGTTGGACTAGTAGCAAAATGAGTCAAAGAGATCGTAAAATGTTTGCCTCAAGGAAAAAAATATTTTGAAAGATTTTCAATTCTATTCGTACTGTATTTCGTGAAAATTTTCGAGTACGTTGAATCAAAGTTAAAAAATGATAATAACAGTGATGGAACTTCCTAAATTATTCCAAGCGTGATGAAGACTTAGGATGTAGAGAGGAATCTATCTTACTAAGGACATTTTCCCTAGAAAAATGGTCCCCGTTAGTTTAGAGATTTCCTTTACGCTAAGAAAAATTATGTACCGTTCTCATATTCTACAAATTTCAACATAAAAATGGAAATTATTTCGAACTACGGCTTTTAAATACTTACGACTCAGAAAGGATCGTTCAATCGATATAAAAATTATCCATTTTTTGAACTAATTTAGAGTAAATACAGCTTGTAATTGAATTGAAGAAATTCCCTCATTTCTACATCTACATGTACATATGTATGTACCATGCAAGCCGCCTTTCGGCGTGTGGCAGAGGATGCATACACCACGACTCTACTTCCCTAATCGATTACTTCCGCGAATCATTCGCGGAAATAAATGAATTTTGAATTGATTCGTTTTAGCATCTATCTCTCTGATTTTCCTCTCAGAATCAGAACGTCCAATGTAACAGGAAATTTCTGGCACAAATTTAAGTTATCCAATGCTGCGTATACCATAATCGGCATACGTATTTGTAGTAAATGCCAATACGAAAGTAAGGTATGCATCGCTCCTTTTGAACGTGCCTCTTTAAGGATTTCCCCTCATCTAACCCAATCTTTCCATCTCCATCTTCACCCAGCATATTCCTCGTAAGGGATGCCTCCTTTGTTTTAAGCTTCTTAGACGTTCCCATGGGTGAGGAGATGGGAACACTATTGCGAAACATCCCGTCGCTGCTACTTGGCGTGGCGTTTCATCTCCCGAGGTGATTACTCCCCCCTCTTTGCCTCTCTTACCACAACTCCATAGAGCTTACACGTTGCCTTGCTCTCCCACTCCTCTCCCTACTATCTCATCCATATTTCTCCTAACATTGCAAAAATCTCAAGCTGCCGTCGCATCTGGCATTGGCGGAATGGTAATCAGGGCGCATGCGTTTGTTGTGATCGTGCTCGTTTCTTATGCATATGCATTCGACGATAAGGTAAAAGCCGCACCATCTGTCGTGCGTATACAGGCGGGAAAAGTAGGCAGCAGCAATAAAATCGCGCAGCTACTGAGAGTACGCAACTTCGCACATATCAAACTGAATAAAATGGAGGCTATTTTCCTAAACTACATCATCTTTTTAGGTAATAAAATCGATAAACCGTTAAGATTCTCTGTTGCGTAAAAAAGTTGAGAATTCTGTGTTGATGTATTATTCTGAATATATATAAAAATGTCGGAATTCATTGCGTTGGAAATCAATTTATCATCCTTATTCATCATCCGCATTCCTCTTCAGTGGACATAAATGAGCTTTCGTCTCGTAAATTTGAAAAAATTCTATCATCCCCTCAATCCGACTCCTTGAACTGAACTATTGATTCGATAAAAAATCCTTTTATCTTATAGTTACCTTAAAGAGCTTTCCATTTAAGATATTTGAGTATTTCCAACAATTAATAACACGAAAATTAGTATCATTTCAGTCTCGCGGCTTTTCAGTAAGAGTAAAAGAGGTGAGATCCAAGAAAATTTCAAGAATTATATTAGAATATTTCTGATAACTACAAAATATTTTCTAAACCTAAAAAATATTTCCCACTATGACTTCCTTACATCTACAAAACTGAAACCTAAACCTTCCTCAGTTGAATGTAAAGCGTGACACAAAACAGAAATAACTCCATGTAATTATTTAAGGAAACATTTGGAGAAAAGTAGACGAAAGAGGTATGCATTCACAGTTGCTCTTTGCTCATTTGTCCGACCGAAAGCATGCTAATCACTCTTACGACTGTCTCATTCCACCCTTTGATAATAAAAGTGAGCGAAGTAAGATATGCCTCGTGGGCGTGATACGTCTTGTTTCATCCGGTGTGGCGTGTTTGTCCCGAATTTTAAATGCTGACTCCCATCGAAAACAACTTTTATGAGATTATCTCGCATTGCGTGTCTACCTTTCCGACCCGAAACTTAATGTCGTCGGCGGAAATCATAATTCGACTAAGTGCACCCATATAACATTAAGAGAAAATCCGAGAAAGGACAGAGCCATGTTTGACTCTTACTAGGCGATGTAGTGAAATTAAGGAGCTCATTTGTGTTATATAGAGAGGGTTTTCGGATTATTTGAAGAGAAATGTTTAGATAATAATGAGAGAGAGTGAGACTTGCATAAGGAAAAAGAGAGAGACGTTCCATAAAAGAAGTGCTGTAAAACCTTCATAATACGCAATATATCTTCGAAGATTAAAACAGATCACCATGATTAACCCAGGAGAATCCATGTACAACTATAACCTAACTCTCGATAAATAGAATGCACTTTCACCGTTGGCGTGTTGTTATTCCTTGCTTAAACTCGCTTAATCCCAAGAAGTGGTCACCACATCTAATGAACAGAACAAATCATAAAAGAGCATAATGATTTTACAGTTATAGTTTTTCGTTACGACGGTAATAAATGCTTGGTTAGGTGTTTATAAACAGTTATTTAAAACCAACTCATTCGGCATTTCTGCGCAATCCGAAGGTATACTGCCCGGTTTTCATTTTCACAAGGATCCGCGCCTGTAGCTAGGCAGCCAGAATTGCTTCTCATTCTCTACGTAAAACTTTCACACGACATTCTACGTCATGAAGGAAATACATCTCATCTTTGATGGATCAGATTTCTTGTAGACAGAACGACAGCAATTCTAAATGACTGGTCTAAATTCTACCTGGCCTCTTTCCGTAATATTTTTCTGTTGATAATAATAAATTTACGGAATAATCTGATTTTGATAGAGAACAAGGTGATTGACTTACGTTTAAAGTCTAAGGTAAGTTTTTTCGAAGCCGAAAATGCTGAACGTATTTGATAATAATATCGTGAAGCAATGTCGCACTATCTGAAGAGAGCTACCGTGTTTACATATAAAAATAACCTCGTTTTCCACCAATATGTTGAGTTCTCTCTCATCATCATACTGAGATTAAATTTATATCCCATTCATTAAATCTGCGTGATATTAATCGAAATATTAACTTGATGTACACTAAGGAAAAGTTTAAGAGCAATCTCTTTTGGTCTCTTGGTGAAGCACACTTTTTACGCTTATGTTTTAAAGGTTATCGATTTAAATATTTAGATAATACTGCTCTTTTCCGTCAGATCTTTTAAATAAAAAAACAGAGAAGGTTATTTTATTATTTGACATGAAAAACTTGAGGAATCTGGTCCGAAAATATTCAAGTAATTCATGAAATCTCCCCAATGATGCGAATTCATAATCAATCAATTATTTCTAGAAATAATATCAGGGTTCAGTTCTTAGGCACTAAATTTAGGCACTAAAATTTATTTTAATAAATACCAATACTTGTCGCAATAACAATATAAGAAGTTATGAAACATTGTTACAGTTGAATAGCAACTGAGACTATGATTATTAAAATTNAAATTATTACCTTGTAATAAATTAAGACTCAGTAACGAGTTCAATCGAACGGGTGACTCAGAAACACGTTTCTATTAATGCATTTCCAACTGAAATAAAGGAGAAGCGGAAATGACAAAAGGCAATGGACGAGCTAAGAGGAACGTGGCAGAGATAAGAACCTCTCAACCATAAAAGAGAAAATAACTCAAATTTACTATTTGAAGGGAAGGGATTGAGTTGCTTTCTTACGCACGCAGTTTTTATATCCGTGTTTACGTTACAGGATGCTTTCGTCCTCTGACTCTCCCTTTAAAGTAAAAAACTATTCTTATTCAGTCCATGATAGAGCCATGAGAATCTATGGCGCCTACACGCTGTTTATCCGTCTGCGCTAGCTTAGTCATTGAAAAGCCATCGTAAAAGGTGGAAAGAAATAGCCAACAGGACCCTCAGCAGAGTAAATAAGTCACCAGCGTAATGTTTTTTCAAATTTGATTGCCTTCCATTGTGTACTATTCGCGAGTGAAGTTGATATATAACGTTTAACTCGTAAAGAAAAATAATGGCTAATCATGAAAACTATCTAATCATTTACTTTTCTAGTACTATTCATTTATAAGTCAGATCGGTTTTTAAACATCATTGGTCATAATGTATTTATTATTGCCACAGAGTTTATTTCCAACTTTCTCGAAAAATTCTCTAAAAGAAATGAAAAAAATATTATATCGAAATAGTAACTTACATTATAATTTAATTGTACACGATAAGTCGGAATGTTGTAGAAGACTGTACTTGTTGTTGTTGTTGAAGAAGTATTGTATAGAAGAATATTTTTAAACACTTCAACGTAATCACTCTTTACGTCGATTCAAAAATATTAAGAGTAGCATAAGTAAGAAAATGAAATTTCTATCTGTTCTCTGTCCTGCATATTTTCTTACACTTTCTACAGCTTAGAGTGCTAATATGATATCAATACTTAGCTCTAATAATATAACACGATTTATCAAAATATAATAAGGAAAAAATACAAAAATTTTACTCCTGATTTTTTATGACTAACGTTAAACACACAATTAGAAAACCGGTGCCTTGAAAGAGAGAGGAATGAATGAAAGAGATTTGACCAGTACATCCGAGTTAAAAATTAAAGTGAAGAACGAAATTGAACTTCACGAAACATTTCTTTTGATTACACGTTGCCCACTTGGCTATTTCGGGCTTCCGAATAGCCAAGTGGGCAACGTGTTTACATTCGGTGAAGACGATCCCGGGTTCGATTCCCGGTGGGTACCCACGTGCGAAATTACTTCACCTGGCGAAGCACTTTCAACAACACTACTGGAAGACCCTCTTTCTAATCTAGTTCTCATTCTATAAATCAATGCTTCCGAGGAATTCTTCCGGAAGCTGTCATCCGTTAATGCCTTAGCGAGAAGTAAAAAAAATTTAATTAGGCATGAAATGTGAGGTATGCGATCTGTAAACCCAAACACTTCCGAGAATATGGTGATGTGAACGATTCCCCACTATGAAATGATAGCCTGTTATTTTATGCTAACGATACCACAAGTTACAAAATTATTAAACTAAAATTTCTGATAATGCCCCCAAAACTTTACAATATAGATATCTAAGCAAATTTAAAAATGTACTACTTAATGCTCTCATTAAAGTTGTATATTTTCCTCCTTGCCTTATCGCAACTACATTTTTAAATCCTTTGAGAAGATGTGTTCTGATTTATTTGTCAAGTTTTCATACATAACTCCTTTCTCTTTTCAGTTTTCAAGTTGATATCGAGGTAGCTGCTTCATAGTAAGTAAGCGAAGTTCTTATATAAAACTATATTTTTTTTGGCTTACTTTATTTCTAACACAAGCATGAATATTCTATAAGTGCAAACATTGTGCTAAATAACTAATCCGAGATTACTCTGGCAAAGTAAGCAGAAGAAGCTGACCGGTCGGAAAAGCGTGACGCAGACCATCAGTAGAGGCAATCTTAAGCTCTGAACCCGCAGACAAAAGTTGGGGATCAGGGAAGACTACTTTCCCATTTTTTTAGAATAGTAGGCTAAAATTGGGCCTTTATGTGTTGAAGGGGTTTGTCGACCTCTGGCCTAGGTCAAGCGGGCTTATGACCCTCTTAGCCCTGCCTGAAATCTCGAACCCGGGGATAAAAGCAAATTTGCATCTTATCTTCCACACGTTTATAGCACATGTTGCCCTTTTTCCTATACCTGGAGACGAGATATCTCAGGAAATAAAGATGCAAATTGAATCTTTTTATGAGATGGTAGATAAGGAGCACCAAATGACCCAGATTATTCGTAGTTGCTTTCCAGGATTGTGGAGTTCTTCCCTTAACAGTGTGAGAGAGACGCGGCACGGTAGTTCAGTGGTTAGAATACCTGCTCGGAAAGTGGGAGACCTGGGTTCGAGTCCAAGTCGTGTCGCTATTTTTCACACTTGTTATTCGTTTTAAAATTAGCTGAATTTCACGCAATGAAAGCTCATAAGGAAAGCCTCACTTCATATTCTTTACAAAGAGTGGCCTTGTTTTGGAAAAGACATTACTTGGAGGAATGGTGAGCTGCCTATGAAATGGTTAAGGTCAGATTATTAGGAAATCTGAATTCTATCCCGAATTTTCACCTGAGAGTTGTCCATTATTATTGGCTTTATTTAACACGGAAACTGAATTAAAATTAAAAATAAATTCGGCTTTCTAAGCGACACATTCAATCAACTACTTTACCTCCTGATTTAACAATATTTTATCATCCCTGAACCTCTGTGTTGAGCTCTGATTCATAAATTCTTATTAGTACTCATCAATCCGGTTTTAAGCGTAGGTTGCCAAATTGAAATTAACGTCTAACATGGTATTGACAGTGGGATCGGTTACTTGAAATAAAAATCTATGAATGAAAATATCTTGCAATGCATTGATTATCAGTCGAACACCTTCTGAAAAGAGCTGCCGAATGCAGGAAATTAGTGACGATATAGAATGTTAATTGGGAGAACGTAGGTATCGAGTAACTAAACATTAGGCAAGTTAAACCTAAGAATTACGTTCACCTGAATCAATCAAACCGTTGACATTCTAACGCTACGAACATCGAGAAAATGGCCCAACACCAGGGTAAGTTTAAATTATCCTTGAGAAAGAAAATTCTTTAGCAATCCAAAACTCACATAAACTACAAATATTTCAAATTCAATTGGTAGCAAGAAATCTGGCATTTGAATTAATTCGTTTGGATATAAGTTTCAGGTTCCCTCTAGCCCCGTTAAAAGAAGTCACGCTACTTCATTGACGCAAATTCCTCAGAAATGGCTTTGTATCGCTGCGAAGTAATTATCACGAGATGACTGCTTCACGGCGATAAATGATAGCAGAATTAGAATCTACGATAACAGTCAGTTTCGATTATAGATACCTCAGTAAGTGGAGGCGCGAAACATTAGTGATCCGAATGAAGAAAACTCTCGATCCATTCATGGCGTAAACACATTCTCCGGACGAAATGCAGATCAGCGGTTTAATTAGCGATCCTCTCGACGGTCTTTCACTGCGTCTTCTCCCCCAGTTGCTTCCGGTGAGTGCCTTCCTTTCCCCCTCTCTGCACTCCACGCTGTTTACTTCGATCGAGTAAACACGCGCCAGTTGCGCGTCTTTTGTTCTTCGTGGCGCAGGTGTGGGCGGACAGGGCTCAAGGGGCTGACAAGAGATCCACTTTCAGGTGTTCCAAAGAATGCCGTCGTTTCCCTTGGCCGTTTCTGTCTCAACTCCATAACGATTTCGTGGAGGAGCTATAAAACTGAAGGAAATTACGTTTAATGTCCCATGTGCTCTGCAGTAGTGGTTCCTAGTTCAGCGAGCAGTAAGTAAGCTCGGTGAACTGCACAGTTCCCATGTGATTCTAACTTTATATCACATTCGGACTTCACTCTCCAGCATACGCATTTCATCGTTTAATATACATTATTCTAGGCTATAATAATTTCTACTCTTACTTACACCGTTCTCTTCCCGATCGATCTGAATTCATATCGAGGCTTATAAGTGCTTAGTTTAGTTCTCCCCGAACTTTGAAACTTTGAGTTTACGGGTATACGGCGGAGGAAATATGGGTGGAGGTCACTTCTCTAGGGTGTCACTTACATCGTTTTTCATGTAAAGTGATTCACTCAATTTGAAAATAACAACTTAAATGTTTTGAGGTAAAAGTTCCACAAAAAATATCTATGCTATTTTAACGAAGATTCTTTCTAAGACTCGTCATCAGTTTCACCTATTATAACACTCTTTCATTCTGCAACGAGTAATAGATCGAGTTCAGTGCATATAACATTGACTGGAAGTTCATTATTATGTTAGAAATTGTGTGCATAGAAATAAATCGAAGAAATTATACAAACTCTTATTACATTAATTCTTGAATGAATTATTTGTTTATCTTTTCCCTCTCGAAAATATTTTGTGAATTTCAGATTCTATACCTTTTATAAAATGTAATGTTTTCAGAAAAATATTCATTTAAAACTACATTTTATTTCTCTCTGTTGATATTATACGAATTAATGTTAACAAGTAACTGAAAATATATTTCTCCTAAATCGAGCAATGAGATACATTTAGGTCACATTTTAAAAGTCTTGAAAAAAATTAATTTGGTTTCACGTGAGCCATGAATTTTGGTTGATACTAGAAAGACAAAGTAACTAAATTTAAAATGTTCATCAAGTAAAGCTCCAACTGTCTCGAGACTTCATTTCCCTATTTTTTTATTCGACTAAGTTTCCATCACTTAAAATTATTAATCATTGCCGCTAATCGCCTAAATCGGCTCTGTGAATCAAAAAACGAAAATTCTCCCAGTACAGCACAGCATTTCATCATCAAATACCATGCGTCTAAAAATAGACAAATGATAAATTATACACCTATGGTTAAAATACAGGTAACCTTTGATGAAGGAATTTACAAAGTTGTGGAGAAATATTAATGAAGTCCACGGGTTTTTAACTGCCAACAGTGTCTATCGGAACCGCGATATTCTGCTTGTCATCCAAAAAAATCACGACACAAACACGAATTTAAATGACTAAGACGAAGTCGCAGTCACCTTGCTCGGCAAACTTATATCGAAACGAGCACATCCCAACGATTCGGAATAGGTAAGCAAACAAACCTCACGCAGCATTTCGGAGTAAATTTACAGCGCTGGAAAAACGATGAGGAAAGAATTTTTAGATCATCATTCCCGTTTCAGGCGCCAAAAATTTCAACTCCCTTGCGAAATCGGCACTCCGAAAGCCCCTTTTAGTGCTCTCTGGGTTTGGGGGCAATTAAATATTACTGAGATAACCGCGCCCATCTTGATAGCACGCCATCAACTGTAATTTCAATTTACTAGGATCTAGAAAAAGGAGGTTGGTCCGATTAACTCAGTATGTTTTCTTAATAACCGAGCGAGAAAATCGCCTTGAGCAAGTGAGAGGGACGTAGGGAAGGTAACGATTTAAGGGATTTCGGATATTGAGGACTCGCACATGCTCTTACAGATTCTTGACTTTACCGCAGCGTATGTTTTATTTCTGCCGAAAATACTTAAGGCGCAATAACGTGAACAAGAAGTGAAGTGAACCCCCCTTTACACCAAGCAACTCCGCAATAGTGTTACCAAAAGTGAGAGTAAAATATGCACACGTTAAGTGAAATCGTATAATCACTTAAAGGAATAATTTAACGAGCTTGATAAAATAAAATTAATTCATAAATGAAACAAAATTTACAAGTGGATTCGATTAATTAAAAACCTACTTTTCTGTTAATATATTGTTCAATAATGTCCATCAATAAAAACAAACCACCGCTTCTTTCCATTACCAATTATGAAACAAGGGGGACTAGGTATAGGGGCTGAGCTGCCGGTCCAAATATCCGTGACCCGAGCTGAACTGGGAGCCCTTGTTGGAAATTTTATTTAGTTAAATTTGAGGAAAGGAAATTGGTAAAATTTCCAGGCCCGGAACACCTCTCCAAGCCCATAAAAAAGGTGTTATCGTTTTCTTGCTATAATTGCTAAATAGCCCTTTGAATTCCGATAGCTTCACTCTTTCTTTGGTAATCGCTTTCCTTCCTAAGCCTATGTAAAAAAATGTCATCTTTTCATAGTTATGTATCTTTGCTATCCAACAATTGTTTGATCCATGCTAGTGCTTTGAGCCATGGTAAGGGTTATTTTCTTCAAACATTCAAATGGTGGGTGCTTTTTCATGTTGAGGAATACTTGTGCGAATGCATCTAAACTCACTATTTATTACCTACGCCCATTTCCTCTAAAAATGTCGGACGCGGCTCGCTGCAAAGTACATCTGAAAACCCATCCCATATTTATACGTAAATACACAATGAAAAGAAAGGGTATAGAACAGGTATGGGTGAGGAGGTCGAGGATGTTGCAAGCGTTTGAGAGAGAGCTGGGAGTATTCTCATGCAGAACCCATACAGATGAGAAAAATAGAGGGGAAAGAGAAAAGCAGTAAGCGCTGCAAAGAGAGGTATGAGACTGGCGAACGAGGAAGTGGGACGGAAGAGAAAAGGATACTCAGGCTCGATAAAGTCCCTTTCATCCAATGGAAATGCTCTGTTAGTCATTTTTTAATCAGAAAGAATGGACGCCCGAAGCGCATACTCGGAGGAACGAGATGTTTTTGGCAGTCGCTCAATGGTTTCCCTTGAAATCTCTTGTTGCTTTCCCGCATTAATACATTCTCATCCAAGAGCGGAAAATCGCGAGGCAACGGTTCATTGATCGGCTGCTCATTTTTCGATAACTAATGGATTTCCCATTGAAGTATTAGAGCGATTTCATGTTTAATTGACCAAAGTCTCTAGACAAACACCTTACTACTTCCTCAAGGTCGCAAAGTCTATATATCAACAAGGAAATGTAGTTTATAACTGCTCAGGTTCATATGATAAAATAAAGAATTAAACTTTGCATATTAAACCAAATAATATACTTATTTTGAGGAATTTCCAGAATTTAATTCTTAATAACTGAAAAATTCCAAGAGTTCAAGCCGTCTACGATCTCTTTAATCATCTGCTTTCTTATTCATTAATAATTTTCTGGAATAAAATCGAAATTAAGAATTGTTTTAATTCCGTGTTCTAGACTTCAACTCCCGAAATAAAAAAAAACAGATATTTTATGATCCGCACATTAGCACAAATTTTGGGTAATAAGAGATGTCAATTTAGGTAAAAAAAATAAAAAATATCTATCGACAGCAGCTTCTCCACGATGCATGTATATACAATACCACTTCACAAAACACGAGTTATTTACACTGTACTAGAATTTGAACACAGATAATTTCGCATAGCTTTATGAAGCGTTATTAGATTTTTTTCTCTTAGATATATCTTACGAGGGGGTGTTATCCTAAACGATTAGATCTGTGAAGCAATAACTATTGCGGAATATATTTAGAAGTTTTGGATAGAGAGCATCAGAAACGCAAAACGTTTTCACCAAGTTAATTCCGTATAAATAATTCAACAGTGAAGAAAATCTACCTATATAACTTTAACTACCTCGAAGTTATTATGCTAACAAAATTCTATGAAAAAATAATCAAATTATAAACACTCCAACTTCAACTTTATTGATTGCACGAGGTACTAGAATCTAATTATGCCAACAGAATCAACATGTTCTCTTCAAGGATTTTACATGGTGCCTATTTCCCTTTAAAGCCTTACTTTGCATGTATGGGAGCATCCTGGACGTATTTATCCTTTCTTGTTCTGAAGATAAAATCACGAATGCTTTGCACAGCCGTATCGGAGAAAAGAATCTCCTTTCTAAACGAGCGTAGTTTATTCTAAGTGAGTTTTTCCTCTTAAACACGAGAAGAATTACGTTTAACACGCTTTGCGGACTTCGAGCTATTTTTATGGCATTTTAGCTCGAGGCATAACCTGCGACGCAAGTCAGTTCATGAACAGTCAAAAACATGAGCATTCTGCATTCCACGAGTTTTTATTTTTAGCGAAACTTAAGTTTTTAACTGTCAACACCCGCAAAATGCCAACGAATACTGGTTTTTCGGTATTCGATTTAGATCCAATTACTCTATACTTTGAAACATAGTTTCTGAATGAACATAGAACTGAATTCGCACAAAGTTTCTCTAGAATAACTACTTCCACATTAAGGCACTATTCAGCTTTTATTGACATTCCCAAATTTAGAGATTCAGGGTAGCAAAACCTAAAAACTCAATTTTGTAATGTATTCTATGGAATTTATGATTAAATGTGCCGAGTGACTATTTTTAGTCTACCTATTAATTTGTACAAACATTGGAAATCACTCTCTAAAATTAATCACATTTATTATAGCGTCGAACATAAAGCATTGCTGCATAAGTTTAAATGATGGAATATTTGAGAATCCTCTCTTGAATTTGTACCCAACAAGAATAATTCTCTAAAAATAGCCAAATAAGCCGAACCAGTAAGCTATAAGAAAATGGTTATTTGTTACGCACAGAGAGTTACAAACAGATTTCCTCGAGCCCTAAATAACAATCGGCAAAATTATTACCTTGTAATAAATTAAGACTCAGTAACGAGTTCAATCGAACGGGTGACTCAGAAACACGTTTCTATTAATGCATTTCCAACTGAAATAAAGGAGAAGCGGAAATATAAAGGCAATGGACGAGCTATGAGGAACGTGGCAGAGATAAGAACCTCTCAACCATAAAAGAGAAAATAACTCAAATTTACTATTTGAAGGGAAGGGATTGAGTTGCTTTCTTACGCACGCAGTTTTTATATTCGTGTTTACGTTACAGGATGCTTTCGTCCTCTGACTCTCCCTTTAAAGTAAAAAACTATTCTTATTCAGTCCATGATAGAGCCATGAGAATCTATGGCGCCTACACGCTGTTTATCCGTCTGCGCTAGCTTAGTCATTGAAAAGCCATCGTAAAAGGTGGAAAGAAATAGCCAACAGGACCCTCAGCAGAGTAAGTAATAAGTCACCAGCGTAATGTTTTTTCAAATTTGATTGCCTTGCATTTTGTACAATTCGCGAGTGAAGTTGGTACATAACGTTTAACTTGTAAAGAAAAATAATGGCTAATCAGTGCTTAAGAATGTTCACTGACTAATATCCTAAACATTAAATTATTTTTTTGGATTTTGAAAGCTTTAACTTAAAGTTTTGGTTCTAAATTTGAGAGCAGTAGTTGATTTCTGCCCTCTCTGTGCAGTTCCCATATAGCTAAATATCCAACCGCCAGCTGCATTTGTGTATTGAAAGGTATGATAATCAACAGCTGGACAACCAAAGAATAAGTTGAGGCGCGGATAACATCCCGGCAAGTCTGGTGAATCCCGCCAAAATTGGGACGTGTGGCAACCCAACATTAATGAGAATTAAAGCCTGAAGGTAGTCTGAAAAGATATATTGCCATACTATCAGTTCATACTTCAGACTATTCCTTCGATTTCAAGATTCAATTGACAATGTATAATTTCATTCTTCTTTTCATTGCAACGTAGTAGGTCAGTGATCTTATAGGACAGAATTACTAAAAGATTCACTAGTTTATGGAAGTTGTATATTATGGAAGTTATTATATACTATAGCAATCCGTACTGTATGTGTCGTACAAGTTATGTTGTCGGTTGCAAACACCTGAATGTGTGGCACACAATTATTAAAGGGTGCCTCAATAATGTACCCAAAAAGCGAATTGTAGGCGAGATAAATTCACAAATGCGTAGCAGAGAACTTACAATAGCTACCAATATTATAAACAAACCAATGGAAAATAATGTAATAATCTGATCGACAAATTATGTTATCTGTTCAAATATTTGAAGTCTATCTAATTGTGACACATTCGTCCTCTATCCACGACGGGGATACTTTCGACCAATACTTCTAATACTCATGATTAATGCAATGATTTCGTTTTCAGAATATTTTAAACCACATACGAACTTGAAAAAAACGTTTGATTGCCTCTTCCCATCCGCAAAAGTTGACCTTTTTGGTGATCAATCTGAGTGAAAAGACATAGAAACTCAGCAAATACCAGAAGAAAAGCCTTGAAAATCGCTCGAATCGGGCGATGTCTGCCGATTTGACTCGGGCCGAAACAAACGTCAGATGTTCGGAGTAGCAAATGGCAAAGGCGGCTCAACAAGGGACTCGAACAGGAAACAGAAGTCAGGAGCCCTCCAAAACCTCTTTCACTGGTGGCGAAAACGTAAGTGCTGATTCTTGCTCCGCGTGGAAATTCTCGTGGAAAGTGACTCCAATTTAGCAGAGCAATTGAAAACAAGTGACACGCAAAGTGACAGCTTTGACGGGCTGGTGTGAAGGGGAGGAAATTTCGGAGAAGAGAAAGGGAAATGTACCCAAAATTCATTCAAGAAACATACTTTGCTACCGCGAGCAACAATGCGCCAGACATTCTATAATACTTTTTCTCATTCTTGCCTATTTGATGGTTAAAATAAATTACATGTTTCTTTAACGATAAATAACTCAAAAAATGGCATAGAGAAGCAAATGATTTTGCATATTATGAACTATCGTATTCTGAAACTAAAGAAGAAATTAAAGCTGCTTCTGAAACTCTGATCAATAAAGAAAATTGCATTTGCTCCGCAGAGTCGCGGGGATTGAAAATTACTTTTTTGATAGCGAATAGTTCTTTAAGGCTGATTTCCTTCCTTTATAGCCCTATTAACACCACGTATGAGTTCTTCTGGTAATGAATTTTGTAAATGAGAAAATTGAACTTAGTATTTTCCCATTTATTAAATGGCGTTCCGCGGAATATCGTGTAATCGTATTGAATTTGGTTTTTGTGTGCCGATTTCTACGTTCGGATGCGGGACTATTAAGGCTGTTAAGTTTATGCACAATACTTAGATTTGCTGAAACTCTAAGGAGGAGGAGAATCATAATAAACTTACCAAAAGACTGTTTGGTCCCTAACTATCACAAATACGATTGAGGATACATCTACAATTGATGGCTAGAAAACTGCTCACTCCTTTTCACTATAATTTTGACTGACCTCTTTCCCTGACAGCTTCCGGAGATACTGAGTTGAAACAGTACGGGGTGAAAGAGAAATAAAAAAAAGAGAAATACGCGTCATGGTAGTGGTTAGAATACCTATCAGGAAAGTGGGAGAACTGGGTTCAGATCCCAGTCATGTCACTATTTTTCACATCCCTTCATCCTTGGGATATCGAATCCCGTATGAATATAAAGGATTAAATCGGGAAATGATACAGCTGTATACATCAAATAATTACGCTATTTTATATTTATTATTAGTCGCATTTAATTTTAGCATATGAAGGACTGCTTGAGTATCAAAGACGTTCCTAACTCAATGAAAGACTGCCCTCTCGTTCAAGACTATGTAGATAAATTTTGACTGAAAATTTTTCGACGCTGTCCCTTCAGTGTTATATATAATTTAATATAAACAACTATTATAATATTATTATAGTAAGCTATAAGAAAATGGTTATTTGTTACGCACAGAGAGTTACAAACAGATTTCCNAGAATAGATTAGAATAAATAAGGTATAAGTTCTTTATTAAGGAGAAATTGAGACTAAAAAGTCTCTTTTCCCATTCAACCAATCGTCAGGGATATTATTGAAAACATAAATAATCGTATGCTTGTAAATAGAAATAGGGAAGAAAACTTAAGGACTTGTGGATGTAAAAATATTAGAATAAATGTATTTCTTCTTCGTTCATCCGTCACTTTTCAAGCAACACAAAACGTAATATCTTGCTTATTTAGTCGTCTAACCTTACTTAAAGTATAATGTTATGCATACATTAAAATTCTTCAAATTTCCGGACATTAAATAAGGGTACAAATTCTTAGAGTCACATACAACTGGAATTATCATTGCATAAATCTTTGTTAGAATTTTCCATCAAGAGTTTTCAAGTACAACGGGTTCCTTGAAGTCCGTCACGATCGATTGCAAATAACTCAGAATTCTGCAGAAATGCATGCGGTTAACGCAAGCGTCTCCTACGATCTAAGAGTTCGAACGGAACAACCTTCAAAAACAAATTACACTGAGTTTATTCCTGTACTTCCGTTGATTTGAATAGAGGAAACTACCGCCTATTCTAGGATAAGATAAGGTTTCTGAATCAGGATTATGGGGGAAACCAGAGGATAAATCAGCCACATTTCTAACGCATTGAACCATTTTGTTGCACTTCTCAAGTAAATAAGAACATACTTGAGAAGGCATGGTGATTTTCGGAGAGACCCTGTTTTCGGGATCGTTAACATAATGGAACTTTTAAAATTATTTTCATCTGAACGATCGTGAGCGACTTAAGTTGAGTACGCAAATTTAATTCATGATGTGGCATTCATTTTGCGGTCGAGGAGTAACTGCCCTCGTTCCCAGTCATTGAACATTCTTTGTGCATAGCAATGTGACGCATTCCACGTCGTTTAGAACTGTCCGAAAGTAAAAGCTTAGAGGCGATAAAAAGGGACGCAATATGCCACCGGAAGTTACGGAGTGTGGTTCATTACTCGCTGCCTGGCGATAAGAGGCAACCCAGGAGGCAAGAATTCCCATGCATAAAACCACACTCATAACTCGAATCGGCCTCAAAGTTCCCTTTCCGTGCAAAGTAAGCGATTCCTATATACGAGTGTTAAATCTATCCGATGCCTTCTCTTCCTCAAAGATAAAGCGTTCTAGAGAATACCGCGTGGGAATAGTTTGTAAATTCGCCATCGTTTCGCCGGAAATTGTAATAATGGAACGCGGTCGTGAGGTTCATTGCGCGAGCGTTAAATTGATGGGGTCATTCAGGGGTCGTGAGTTACCCACACTGCCATTATGGTCAACTCTTTTGCGGAGAATTTGAGTTTTTTTCACCACACTTAAAGATTTATCGTACTTCAGAATTGTATGTACAATGGACCGCACTTAGCGGCAATTCGGAGAACTTTACTGAGTAACAACTGCAGTGCTTTCTGGCCGAAAAGACGCGTTAGATATCTTAGAAAAAACAGTTAACTTGTTTGATTTTTGTATAATTTTTAAAAAGATAATAGGATTGCTACAAGTCAAAACCAGCAGCCAACATGTGAATTATTCATCTTCGCCACCAATAAAATTGTCATCGCTGCCCTTAAATCAACAATCAGTTGTTTTGGCACTAAACAACACTTTTTTCAAATTAAATTTGTATTTCTTTCCTATCAAAGGCATTGCTTATTCTTCGTTTCCAAAAAGAAATATTTTACTTTGGTCACGCTTTTAACTCGCTACAGTGATTTTCATGCTTTAGCACAGCGATTCCAAGTATGATATTCGAAATAATCTGAAGTAATCCGTGAGTGTAAATGTTTGTTCTAATCGATTTGGACTTCAACCTCTTTATATCAAGTAATTTTGTTATATTTACCTGTTAATTCAATCGATTTAAGCTCTTTAATTCTAAACTCTTACAAATTAATTTATCCATCTAATAGCATATGATATACAAGGAGACAAAAAGTGTCCCACTTAAGTTTAGGAACTGCTGCCTTACTGTATACTCCATATCGTTGGCCGTCTGACGGCTTCAAGCTCAAAAGCAAAACTTTGAGAAACTCTCACTTTTGAGGAATATGATAAAATAAACATAACAAATCTCGATAGAAGGCTTCTCTAATCTTGAACATATTCCCTTCTAAACTCTTGTACATATTCCCTTTTAAAACCTACACCCTCAGCTTGTAAAATACGAGTCGATTTTAAGTTACTCCTCAGAAAAGAGTGCCTCCTACAGGCCGGGAAATGCTGTAATTACGAACCAAGAATCAAGTCTCCAAGTAATTGCAGCAGTATCGAAGCATCTCATTTCATTCACACACAACCAAATTCAGGTAGATTTGGATAACACGAAGTTCTGATTTCTATCTTAAATGTAGCCAACAAGCTGCTAGTCTATTTTATATTTATTTATTTATTTATTTGAAGATACTCTGCGATTTGGCCATCAGGCCAGGTGGCAGAGGTGGAGGGAAATATAGCAATTGAGCATTGGATTGCCTGGCATTCGCCCAAGGACGGGAGGGAAAACCCTCCAAAAACCTCCCGTAGGCAATATAATACATGTTAATCAACTATTAAACCTCTGTACAACTCCTGAGAATTCATAGGTCCCTTACGAAATGTAGTAAATTCCTAAAATTTCCTCATAAACTACCCGAAAACTACATCGTAAAAGGAAAGTCCACCAGAATTTATTGACTCGTGTAGCAAAGAAACCAACGTTGAAAACATTACCCTGAAAGAAGCAGCGAAAAACCTGACATTCTAAAGCGCTAATGTAAGTAGCCATAAGTGGGCGCCGCAATTTTTTTCCCTCCTCAAGATAATCAAAATAAAGGGTGCCCCTGCCTCCAGTCTTTCTCGGTCATGCCCTCTTTTTGTTTCCGCAGACCTTCCGGTGTTCTCTTAATTAATGACCGGAGGAGACTAAAAATAGCATAGAAGCTCAACTTCCTTTAAATATGGCGATGAAAATAGAACTTCTCACGCTGATTTCCATAAAAGAAGCCACAATGCGGGATAATCAATCTGATGAAATTAGGTTATAATATAATTAATCATGAGATATAAATATAGAGGAGAAAGGAGAAAATAGCATCTGTAATTTCACAATCGCCCTAATGAATGTTGCTTGGAATCCTAGGGAAATCTTTTAAATAATTTTTCTAAATTTCCTTCTTCGAAGAAAATGAATTACTTGTGTTACTATTGATTGCCGACGAGATAAACATTGATATATGTACGCTTCTCACGAGGATAAATGAAAAGATAGCTTCACAAGGGAATGGTTCTAAATAGAGAAAAGGCATAAGTAATCGATAATACACATCTTCTGTGGATCGTAAAGTAGTTTAGGTGTAGGAAGATTTCCTTTGAGGTATTTTGTTCCAGTTTTTATATTTTTGTTTTTGTTGTTTTGCTATTCCATTTGTTTACAAAAGAGACTAGCGATTGTATGACTAGCGAAATCAACTAGCGATTAACAGAAGCGAATCACGTGCAAAAGGATCATTACTTCGCGTTCGAGAGAGTTTGCTGGCATTCAAATTAGTTTATGAGAGGTCTTTCTCCCTTTTCAAACAAAAACGTTGCATGAAGAAGAATCAATCCATAATTCATAGAATTAATCAAGATTTTCGATTCTGTAATAATTATCTTCATTCCTTCCGGTAACCCCCCCTCCCCACGCCCGTCGTTTTGCTTCCATTTGCAATTAAAGGTCATTCAAATAAATTATGTTATTCATCACACAACCTCACATAAAAGTATTTCTCGCTCATATAATAAGTTTTCTACCTCGCCCAAGAAATCCTAAAAAGCATTTTGAATAACGATTTACAATCCTAATACATATTTTCAACTCCTAATGAGGCTCGATGCCTTTTATGTAAACTCCTGAGACGACTATTATCCACTTCAATAGACTCTTAAGTAATTGTGAGTTATTTTGAGGTCATGATTTTTCAGATTTCTACCACTCAAATATACACTCAGTACTTAAAACCTTGAAAGAAGCTACTATGTAAAAGTTGAGGAATATCACACTCAGTTTTCCTAAATATAATTCCAATACTCGCATATGAAATTATCATTTAAGAACTAAATTTTCTGCAACATAATCCTACATTTGAACAATAAATCGAAGGGGAAAACGAAATAACGACCACAGCTTCTGTGTATCCATAAGTCACAATTTATGCGAACTTGAATTTTATTTTAGATTGGAAGAAGAAAATTTTTCAGTATGAGGATGAGAAAACTCCATAGAAAATAAGAACAGCCAAAGAAAAGTAGATAATTCATTGTTTGACACTTGGTCGTTGGATATAGAGAAGCGGAACGTATGATTTCCGCAAAAATGGGGAATCACAACACAGTCGGTAAGGGCATAAAATAATAAGAGAAAAATGAAGATATAGAACGCGAGTTTACACTCATAATATCTTTATTAGTGTTCCACCTGGTGGAATGATGGTGAGAAGAACTGATAGAAAGGCATAAAAAGACGCTAGTTGTTTGAAATATTCTCTTTTCTATGCTCGTCCGAAAGAACTCCAGGTGCACATCTTTTGAATTAATACCGATCCCTTAGCATACTGAAAATTGGGATTCCTTCCGGTGTTGACACAGTTGCGTTGAAATGGGTGTGGTCTTTGCCAACTCCGATCACCTGCCTGCCCTCTACTTTCTCTCTTTTAATTCCTTCGTCCCAACCTTTCCCTCATTATCAGGCGAGATTCCTAAACTGCTTCAGCACATCTGCTTACTAACGCGTTGGTGACTTCCTTTTCATAAGAAAATAATGAGGATTCTCCCATTTTCTCAGAAATTGTACAGCGCTCATACGATTCTAACACGATTTTCTTTCGTTCTGAACTTTCAAAGAAAATTGGGTTCGCCAACAAGCGTAAGCAAAATCTTCGACTCCTGTTGGATTTCAAAATCTACATAAAGTGGTATGTACCATGGTTAACGACACACTTGGCTAACGACGAGTACCTGAGAGCAAATCTCTTGGGTAACGACGCAGTCTTTGGTTTACGACGCCTTCTGGTGAAGTTTGACAAATAAATACCTTTTATGACTATTCATTTTATTAATGATAATTTTGCTGTTGAAAATATGACAATAAATTATATTAACCATATTTTAATGACGTTTAAATGAATTTTATCTGCATATTTGACATGCAGTATGGTTGTGGAAAATTGCGCCTTGGATAGCGACGGTTTTGCTTAACGACGACTATCTTGGAAAGGATTACCGTCGTTAACCTAGGTGCATACATACCACTTCATTTACGTTTATCAGCGGGCCATTTCATTATCTGAGCATAGAAATTAGAATAAGTCACCTAGTGAAAGTATTTTGATTAAAAATTCGTAAGCTAAAATTTACGTTTTCGATATTTCCATAATCCTTCAACCTAGTATTAAATTGCGAATACACCTAGATATCTTAATATTTACTTATTTTTTGCAATTTTTATACATAATTTCACAAAAATTTAATAACATGAATTCTTAAGGATTTTATATTTTAGTTTTGCTAATGCTTATTTTTAAATTAATTAATTTATCTTGTAAAGTGCCAAAGAAACGGAATATCTTTAGAACGAGTTTGTAAGACGATAATTGAAGAAAGATTCTAATGGCATTCAACCAACACTTTTCAGCCCAGCAATCAAACCTTTCTCATTTAAATGAGATTTAAAAAATACGTCAAAATATATTTTAAATGCATTTTTCTACTATTAATACAACCTGTAGTTAAATATAAAACTGTACTGAGCTACGCTAATTATACATAAAACGGTAATTTAGCTGATTTGAGACCCCTTGCTCTATAATTATGATTAATACAAATAAACCTAAAATAGATCAAAATGAGGTTATTTTACTGAATTCAATAAGTTAAATTTTAATGGGATATATAATGTTTACAGTAGATAAAATTTAACATAAGTTTTAATGAGTTAAATAAGATGAAATAAGATTTCATTGTTCAATTTATAATTTATACCGTATTGCTTTGCCTTTGGAGGAAAACTATGACGAATGGTCCAGGTGGGCCTTACTTTGCCAAAGATATCACATGCGATGTTCCAAATATAACTCAACTTCTTCGAATCCCGCAATTCTAGGAAATTTCATAAACTGGAGATCAAAGGAATTCACAAGAATGTATGATCGAATTAGTGAGAAACAGGAAAAAATCCATAAATTTATATCTCACATATATAAATCGTTTCTCAGGTCCTAAATGAGTTTTTATCTCAACCCTGTAATGGTGAAGTTAATCCCTAAAAAGAGAAGATGGGTAAAGCAGGAACTATGACGCCGATTTTCAACACCGAGGAAACATCTTCCCTTACTTCATTAACCTTACGTTCATAAGATGAAAACTTGAGAAAGTTTGCATCCCTACCACTGCCCGTTCTTAGGATGTCAGCAATCCGGTTGGGAGCGAAGAATCGGATTATGGAGTTTTTTTTTAGAATTTAATTTCCTAGTTTAAAGAAAAGTTAGAGATTATCATAATGCTATATCAAAAGCTCTCTTTTTTACTCAACTACAAATCAGATAAAGATACCGAAATCCACAGGGGGCAAATGATAGAAATTATCACTGATTTCGCGTTCACTATACGTATCTTTACGTAGGTACCGGTATAATGGTTATTTTACTTTTTACTAAATATTTTTAGCGATGAAAATTAATTTTTCTGGAGTTAGCTCTGCTCAGCGGTACCCGCAAGTCAGAAGTAACCAATTTACAAATTGGAGTACGGGAGACTCCCTAAACCAGAGTTCATGCTACGAGCTTTCGTATGTATGTACTACTGCAGACACAGGTGTTCCACGGAAACTTTACAGCTTTTCAATGGAAACTTGAAATCGTTCTATATCCTGCAACGGCGACAGGAAATTCAAATATGTTTGACGCATGAATGCTCAACGTGTTTTAAAAAATTAAGTATTCAGTGAATAAAATAACATTGATTAAAAATTGTGAAATTTTTCATTGATTACGTGTTACTACCTACCCCACAAAACAAACAAGGTACTCCGTTAACAATTCAGGATTTACAAAGTGTTTCATTGCAGGAAAATTTTAGAAAACCCTGCTCTAAGCGATGAGAACAGGGAATGTATTTAGAAGTGACTTGACGTGAACCGCTGACGCCTTGAAAAATCTGAAAAAAGGAATAAGCGGCAGTGAAAAAGTCATATGTGACTGAGGATCGAATCTGGAAAGACTTTAGAAAAGCATCGTGTAAAATTTTCGCGTCCAAATTTATTTCTCTTCCAAGACTTCCAACTATCCTTAATCAAGACCACCGATAAATGATAAAGGAATAAAACTGCGTTTCATTTTTCTTTTCAAGAACGAATTCCTACGGAGATATTTCTTACGGAGCATAGTTTGCACGTGTTCAAAACAGGTAATTTATTTTATTTCCATCGATCGACGGCGAAAAGAATTGGGAATCCGAAGGAATTCGTAATAACCCCCATCTCCTACTCCAGTTGTCCTAGTTTTTCACTCGGACGTTCAAACAGCTTTGACTGCGAATCTTTTTTACCCGCTCTCGCGGATGTTGTGGATAACTCCGAGTGTACCCCTACGCAAACTCCGGCAAGGATATTAGCGCAACTTTTAATCCTATAGAGGATGAACAAAGAAAATTAAGGGAAATTCTTCTCGGCACGTGCACAGTAGTGGTGAGAGAAAAAAAGGCGATCGCCGAAGGAAGGTGAGGGTCACTCAGTATTCTACGCATCTTTCAAAAAGTTGAAAGAGATAAACAACAGAAGATTAAATAGTATGAGTAAAATACCAGCCAGGCTTTTTTTTCACTGGTTAGTGTGTAGTAAAAGTGTTTCGAGAAAGGAATAGTTAATTATTTTAAGCAAATTTTTGCTTTCCAGGGATCGGATCCCTAGATGAAAGAGGGGTTCAAATATTTCAGTAAATTTTTATAAAGATTGATCGATTATTCGATATATAATTATTTCTTTGACGGAAACTGGAAGACATCCATTTTAATAACTATTATCATTGATGACAAACATACACAATCATTCCCAAACCAGAGAAATCCGATTTACCATGCTCGAACCCGAGACCTATAGGTTGTAGCGATATCACGCTAACCACCACGCCACCACTGCCGAATGATAGAATTAACAAGAAAGATTTTCTATCAGAGTAAAAATAATCTTTATTTGGGAGGTAAAATTAACATGTATGTTTAAACAACTTTTAAATCACCAAAATCTACAAAACAAATCAAAACCGATTTCGTAGCATAGCTACATCATTAGATGATCAGAAAGTTTGCACAAACTATATCTGATGACATAGTTAAGCTATGAAATTGGTGGGATATAAAATTTGGTTGAGAGTCAACAAGAGATGACGAGAAAGAGACAAAAACCAGATAAGTGCCAAATAAATTTCACGAGCATTGTACTGACCAAACTTTGGAATGATGCTGACAGTACGTGACTACAGTTACTGCCTCAAAAATAATATTTTTTTAAAATCTTTGGTTAGTTTAATTACATTTACAATGAACACATTTGCCATGTGCACAGAAACATAAAGAAAACGTTGAGGGAACTGGAAGGAATACATATAGTACCTTTCTTCTTTATTTATGTTGATTTATAACTTCCGAAATACTCGTAATTAAGTCACATTATAAGACAACTATCAGAGCAGTTTGCATAGACTGAGCGATAAACCTAAAGGCGTAAAATATTTCTGGCGTTATAATTGAGAAATTAATCCACTCTAAATGAATATATCAGTCATTTAGCATAATCGTAAAATGAAAGATTAAACGGACGCTTATTGCGACCTAAATACAGCCACTCAGTTGCAATTTGAGTTTAATCAATTTGCTCTTTTGATGACTCTGCTATCAATAAAGCCATAAATTAATTGATTCCATTCATCTTTCAACGTATCGAATTCTTGATAACAATGTTGAGACACTTGGAAAACTGTTCCAACAATGTTATCAACTTCCAACGAAAAACGGACATGAAAAAACACTTCCACTTACAAGAAAATCTTCCACTTTCCGGGCTGATGCTTTGTTCGATTAAGCTATCGAGTCTAAAAGATTTTTTTCGAGCTAGTTCTGGGTGACTTTTTAGGCAAGGACGAAGTGGTTTCGTCCGACTAAGCGGCATTGTTTACGGCCACCGTCCTCATTGAGGAACCGGCCATACAAAGTGGTGGAAAAGAGAACCCCCTTAAGGATAACACAAGGGAAAGAGTAAAGGTGACTTAGCACATAAAGGTGAGCACCTAGGAAAGATTCCGAAGAAAAACGCTTGATGTCGAGCATCTCTCGAAAATTCTCGAGCATTCTCCTCCAGAAAGAAAGATTCCGGGTTCAAGTCCCGGTCCTGACAAACTTTTTTGCGGCCATTTTTCCTTATGGCACGGAAAGTTGTCTCTGCCACTTCCCTAATGTTATCAGGCCTTCGATACAAGCACGTGACAGATGTGCTAGCTAGAGCTGTAAATATATTTCACAAAAAATATCCAAATTTTTACAGTGATTAATCTATTCTATTAATTCTATTTTATGAAATCCATTCTATTCTAAGAACATGAATTAATTCTCTTCCTGTTGGATCCATTTTTGCTCACGTAACCTTTCATAAAGGGATTATGAAGATAAAGCCTTACTATCAGATTTACGCTATTTTGTATTAAAGTTTTCCTTCCTCGTTGTAAATCATTGCCACGAAGGCAAAGGATTAGACGATTCATCAGATTTTCTGGTTTCAATATAAAACATTTTGACAGCGTAAAGGAAAATTTCTTCGTCTTATGCTGTTTATTATGATATTTTTGGTTAAGAAGCGATGTGATATGAATAATCTGCGCAATTTTATTATTTTTACTTTGGAATTACAAAAATATTTACGGAGAGTTTTCCGAGTGGTAGCTCTATTACATAGAACATGTCCCCTAAAAATGTCAAATGTGAGTTCAATTACATTTCATGTCAAAATTTTTCACTTTAGTTTACCCATAGGCGCAGGACTACAACTGATTTTTCACTTTAGCACCTGGTATTATAAGGGCTGTAGGAATTAAAGTGAAGATTACAATTAATCTTCTACGTATGTGATTGGGTAACATGGATCTTAACTATATTCTTTACTTTGACGCTAACAAATCATTATAATACCGGACCCTAAAGCGAATATGTCTATTTTAGGTATAAATTATAATACCGGGCCATATGGTAAAATCGGTGATCTTTGGTAAAGCAATTTTTTTCATAATTAGCATAAAAAATGTGGTACATAAGTCACTGAAATTATATTGATTCACTATAACGTGTACACTGGTACTAATTGTGGCTTGGTTTCCGTATACAACATCATTTTATAATACGCCATATGTTTAATCTCTCTGTATTAAAGTTTTATCGCTTGCTAAATAATAAACGACAATTTTGTATATTTCGGAATCCTTCAAGAACTAACAAAAGCCCTTCTGCGTAAATTATTCTTATCGTTGTATGAACATAATTTTATTTTTTACAGCATCTACGTTTATTAATTTAATACTTCTTTCCTGTTAATTAAACGACGAGATGTACTACTTTATAGATGCCTAAATATTGAAAATACTATAAAATTTAATACAAACTATGTATTTGCTTTAATACGGTGAGTGTACGAGAAAGTCGTATTGAGATTAAAGCCAAAAGAAGGACGCGATTTATTTATTGTGA
Organism: Ladona fulva; assembly: GCA_000376725.2. Taxonomy (NCBI): domain Eukaryota; kingdom Metazoa; phylum Arthropoda; class Insecta; order Odonata; family Libellulidae; genus Ladona; species Ladona fulva. The sequence goes on from KZ308885.1 coordinate 180,385, forward strand.
TTTATTTTTTTTAACACTGATAAGTTTTATGAACTCAATTACTTTATATATTATAATCACAGTGAAACTAGGAAGCATTGTCTGATGATGGTGTAAATTTGCACCGAAACCTTGGTTATAAATAAATCCTGTGGAAAGCAAACCTATTATTTCTTCTTCGATTTTAGGAAGAATTAACGAATTCTTTCTGGGAACAAATCTACGAAAATGCTCACCTGTTAAGTAGAAGAAGACTATAAATTCATAATCTCTGATAACTTTATTAACCATTCATACGTAAACGGTCAACATACTTAGGACAACGTAACACGCTATGAATTTTTTCTCCGAAGAAGGACCGCAATAGTTTTGAAATATTTAGAACTGAAAAACGCTGATCGCAGTTTGAGTAACTAAAATAAAAACAATCGTGGTCAGTCCTCCAACAGCTCGCCTAAATGCTGTAATATATATGCCTTTCAGTCAGGATTTTTTCTGAGTTATGCAAACTTCCTCTGTTTTCCTCAGTAAAAAACATTTTTTCCGGGCCACGGCAAAAGATAACGTTATCTGGATGAGCTGGAATCTAAAATGATACAAGCGGCAATTCATTCTCGACTAATAGCTGATACAGCTATAAGCTCCGAAATCTGAAACTTAAAATTGATTTGAAATCTTTGCAAGGCAGGACTTCCAAATTATTAATTAGAGCGAAAATAAGAACATAAAAATTATGTAAGTGGAATCGTCAGTGATCCATTGCGATAATAAACATTAAGGAAAGTAAGTTCAATACAGAACAGAACAGAAATAACCACTGATGCAAACAGAGCTTACAGAACGTAATGATCTCACGATTTGAGCGTAAATCATGGTAACTGCGTCTGGCTCAGAGACGGAAAAAGGCTGCCTTGATCTCTTTCATGGCTAAGCAGAATCACTAAGAGACAAATGGTCACCATAATCTCATTATTTTTACGCTTTAACCAGGGAAACTACAGAAATTAGTATATTTCGCGATATATAAGCTCATATTACGTCTGACTTCAGAAATAAATCCAAAAATGTACAGCCTAACACTCTTAAGGTTATTCAGCGACTAAAGATTCTCCAAAATTGAGTCATGTATCAAAATGTATAGTTTAATTGAGGATCGATGTTTCCGACACTAAGATAGGGCTACAGTAAATTTCAATCGTTTACTTTATTTATTACAAAAGTCAAAACAGTGAGCCGTGTGGGTTTTGGAACATCATATCTAATCTTGCTGCTTTTCCCATATAATTCTAAAATCTGTAATGCTGACAATTCTAATTGAACCAATTGCAATTTACTTCCACCCACACCTAAGTCATAATATACTCCATCCGCAAATCACGTATCTTCGAGGTAAGCGTTATAAGGGAACAACTAATCAAATGGGCTCTAAATATCAGCGATCTTTCGTTTGTTACAGTAAGAATGGTCAGATATTGTCCCTCAGATGTAATATATTCATTTCAGAGATAGCTTGATTTACAGTGTTGCCCTAATTAAAAAAACTCTCGGTTTTCACATTTACGATTAATAGGTACTATAGATGGCTCAGTCGTTCGCTAGCTGCTATTAACTTAACGGCTTAAAAACAAACTGGAAAAGAGTTCCTTCATGTGGAGTCCGCACTTCCTCTTCCGTTACCCTCGCCTTCGCTCCTTTTAGCGGCTGCAAAGGCGAAGCTACTTCCCGCCTTATCTATCAGCCGAGAAGAGATAAGGAAATATGCGAGTTGCCTATCTCACTCATTCCTTGCGGTGCGAGACGACCTCTATCTTCGCCCTTCTCGCCTCAGTTGTTTGTTGCTCCGGAAAAGCAATGTCAGAGCGAGGAAAAATAACAAACCGCGGAGGACACAGTTTAAATGTAACTAGACATGCGGAATGCGGAAGCATTACCGCACACCCGAAAAGCGCTGTCACGTGGTGATCCATTATTACGATGTGATCCTGTCGACATCATCTCTCGAGATCTTCGCCTCCATCGAGACTATCGATTCGACGTAAAATCCCCCACCGCCTTTGTTGTGGCTCCCCGAAAATATGCCCAGAATATTCTGGTGGTGTCCTTCGCTTCGGAAACGCAATTTCGTGAGTGAACTGCGCCTTTTTTGTGCACTGCGGCGATTTTCTTTCACCTCGCGGCGATGCGGTCGGAACGAGGGCGAAATATACGAAGAGAGCAAAGATTTGGTGAGTGTGTCAGAAGGCGCTCTGCCGAGTGACAACGGAAGGAGAGATTCTTCATCTCCTCGACACTTATGGATGGACGTGGCACCGGATACATTTTAACATCACGGAAGGTTGTTTCCTTCGACAAAGTACTACAATATTTGCATTCTGTGGTGGAATGAGAATTGACTCGAGAAAACTGTTCTGAAAACGATTCTGAACAACACGATTTCCAAAAGGTGAGGGAAGGAGAGGATAAAAGCGACCTGCCGGTGGCGGCGCGGGCGAAAACCAGAGCGAAAAGGCGGGGTCGCGATTGCGGCCGAAAAACAGCGATATGGATGCGGCTCAACAAAACAAAATCCGAAGGCTTTTACAGCGCAAGAGCGCCACTATTCGTGGTGGTTAATTATCTTCCTCGACGGCTAAGGTCATCTCGCACTTTCGGGATCCCACAGGTAATCGAACCCGGAACCGCCATCTCCACCGGCGCAAGCGCAAATCGTTCGCCTAAGCGGAGCCTGGCACTGTTTATTATACGCCACGCCAATAAAATTCCGCTCGGAAAAAGATAGGAGAGGCTCACCTTACGAAGCCGAAAGTGTTTCCCGCCTCCTGGTTTACGTCGAGGAAAAATCCTTCTTTTATCTTCGCCCGATTCTTGCTTCTTCGCCGAAGCACGGCACCCCAAAAATAACCGCGGCGGGAAGTTGCGGAGGCGTAGGGAAGCACCGGGAGCGATGTCGCGCACACCCAAACGGAAAGAAGGCAGGCAGACGACTGCTTCGATCCAGAGGCAGACCGCTCGCTCTTCTTTCCTCTACCCCTCCGTCTCCCACCCACACTCTCACCCTCCCCTTCCCACGGCTTCCTGAAGTCCCTCGTCCTGGATCATTACTCCAACGCCCTGCGCACGCGCAGGCTATTTTGTCGTAAAAAGTTGCCTTTTTCTCCCCATCCTCAACGTCCCCTCCACACTTCACGCCCCCCCGCAAGGCGCTATACTCCCATCTTCGCTTCCCATCCTCGCTAATCTTTTTTTCCACCGCCCCACCTTTGTTTTATTCCTTCCCTTTTCACCCCGTCCTCCCTGCAAATCCTCTTCGCTAGCAACCCCTTCGCTCTTTTCCCTTGTCCAGCCCTCTCCGCTTCACGGTTAATCCGAGACCCGCCCCCACCTGCAATCTCACCTAGATTCTGCGCCAGTTATCGCACGTGTACCTACACCTTTTTTCCCCGTGATACCGAGCTCCGCATCCATCGTGTCTAACCTCTCTAGCTTCTTTCCTTACTTTATTTCATTCCTTGCTCTTTTTCATTCCTTACATCTTTCTTTCATTCACCTTTTATTTCCGTACATCAATCTCTTTTCCCTTCTTCCTCCTCATCCATCTCTCTTTCATTCTCTGTTCTTCTCACCTCTCCTTGAAAACTCTCATCTCTCTTTCCTCTCCACATCCGGTATAGAGGCGTTTCCTGATGAAATCCTTCCTTAATCCAATTTAACTTCATGCCTCTATCTAATACCAAGATTAAATTTAAGAACGGACTTAATGTCCTTCACCGTGTCGTTCCCTGATTTGCTTCTACGATCTTTCCCTCATTCCATTTATTCGTGGTTACATTTACTATCCAGGAATTAAATTCATAATAAAATTTTCTCACAGGGGTTGGAGAATTATAAGACTCAATTTGTTCTTGGATATATTTGTTTCTTTTTATGCACCATTTCATTAGTACATCTATCTGAGGTTTCCAAGTTCCATGAAAAAGTTTCATTTAACTCCATAATTCTTTTAGAAGTTTAAATGTAAGAGGGGATTTTATGTTCCCATTCACACCATCCATAAAAAATAGCTGTTCCCTCAGTTTGCCTGACGCCCTCGACTCCATAAAGCGGGGAGGTTATCGCTTGCGGGCCCATTGTGGAAAGACTTATAAAGTCTCAACATTTTCCTTTAATTTCCTTGCTTGCCTCTTCTCTCTCACTCTTGCTATCGGAGTGGCTCCTTTAAAACCTGTCTTTTAATAACTAAATTACTCTCAGTCTCCAAAATCTACCTCTAAATCTAGCTCTAGCTCTCCCTTTGAAGATTAAGAGTGAAAGGGGACGAAAGACTTGTGCTTCTACTTTCATTATAATCTTCCGTAATTCTGTTGTCTCCCTCTTCATCTCTCCTCAATACCCTTCACTTTCTCTCTCATTTACACCATCTTCACCTCTTTACTTCTCTTTCTGTCTCAATACCCCCTTTTCTGATTCCATTCTCTTTCATTTCCTCATCCTCCACTTCCATTCCCCACTACTTCCACGCACTCCGATAGCCACCCAGGGCTTTTCGGAAAAGCTTTCGAAGAGGACCAATGGATCGAAGTTATCGCTTAATTCGGAGGATTGATGTTTATTTTTTACGCCCGTTCCGCCGTAGCGCACGTGACCCTGTCTCCCTTCCCCATCCCTTCCAAGGAGGAAGCTGGGCCACTTGCACGGCTTTCGCTTTCCTCTCCCTTCCCTTGTTTTCCTCGCGGTTTCATTCGTTTCACTGATTCACGCTAAAGGAAAGGAGCGAGAAAGCAAATCCTGGGGAACAGAGCCCCTGCGCCCGCGCGCGGCGGCGGTATGCGTGAGGGTGGAATTGATGCGCTCGTTCTCTGGTCAGCGAACGAGGAAAGGCTACCGTGGGTCACTGAATAGAGGGCAAACAATAAAAGAGGGTCCGGATGCGAAAGATTTTGGGTTCCCTTCCCAAAAGGAATACTGCAAGAGCTACCAAGGAAGTGGGTTGCTAATGTTATTCGACAAATAAAATAATTCGAAGGTGATGACTAGGAGGTTTTATAAATGATAAATATTACTTGGTTATTATTTACCAACTCGCTGCTTATTTACCACGTTCCATCAACAGCCATCATGGGCGAATTACGGTTAGAACTATAACAGCGGACATGAATGCCCGAACCAGAATTAGAACCAGGGACCTGCTAGGGTATTGCTAGGGTATTGCTAGGGTAACTCACTAACCCCTACAACACCGTAGCCAGCATTAGGCAGCAAGATTGTGAGCAATGGAAATGACAAGAAAAAGATAGTATGTACTCGTATAGTAAGCCCAGGCAAAGAGGGGATTCTACCCGAAGGATCAATTGCTAAGGGGTGCCAGCTTTGATGTAACGCAATGGTTTATAAAAATGTATACATGTATCGAGAGTTCATCCTCATCGCTCTGAAACATGGATTATAAAAGCAACAGAGAATAGATTAACAGAAACAATGATAATGGAGTGCTACAGAAGAATGATGAAAATAAAACGGATAGAACAAGTAACCAAAAAAAGTATTTTGATGAGCTCACGAAGGGAGAAATCAACTTCTGCCAAAAGACGACGAAAATTGATCAAGCACATTTTAATGCAAAATAATCCACTGAAGACTGTCTTAGAAGGTATGATGGAAGAGAAAAATTACAAATGAAGACCTAAGTTAGTTTACGAGAGACAGAGAACGGTGGGAGTTAAGGATAACAGTTATTAGGGAACGCAGTGATACTACCATAAAATCTCGAATTACGGGATAGAATGGCTTTGAGAGCTGGAACAAATCAACAAACCTTGCATCTTTATCCCATTATGGTGTTATATGATGTGAATAGAGATCTTCCTTAGGTCAAGAGGACGGTTATTTCTGATAGAGCTATTGGCATTTATAAAACAAATCAAAATTTTGGTAATGGGGGCACTGTCCTTGATAAATAGTTTTAGGTTTATTAAGTCATTCCCAGTCCTAAATTAGGTACTTCTTATTTTATAAGCTTCCGTGCATTTCAACTCGAATAGCAAAATACAGAATTTTGGATCTCTACAGAACTCCCGGAGCATAGTTAATGGCAATGGGGTCTAAATATATTTTATAGCGAAAAACTATTAAATACTAACAAATTGTTATCTTATATATCTTTGTTTAAATATACTTTCCTATTCTCAAGGAATTCCACGAAGCTAGGTTTGGTTCCTCTGAAAATATAAGGAATGCAGNATGTTTAGCTACTTTACAAAAGCCAGTCACAAATACGAACAGTTACATCAAAAATATCGAAACCTTTGAAGATTCATTCCTAGTGTCAGAATGTCTTAAATATTTCCATGAAAGTGGTTCTAAGTGAAACTAAGGAATCTCCAAATGCTATATGAATTCTTATAATTTCGAAATTCACAGATAGGCCGTACTATGAAAATAAATTATTAGACATACATAAAAAGTATAGAAGAAGTCGTAATGCATTCTTCATACATGTATCTATATATGAGCTTGATTATTACGAGTATAACAATAATACCCTTTAAACGTCATTGTGCTTTATAATAGTGGAAAAATAGTTGTCCCTCCTCAACTGAAATCTTTACAACATAGTATTGGTTAATAGATAAATTTGTGCTCTTAAATCTTGGAAATCTGACGTATTCATCCTCTCACAAAGAAAGATAAGCAATAAAAATCAGAAGCTTCGATTCTTTCCTTGGTATAACGAAATTGGATGAGTTTATAATTAAACTGTAAATTAAATCTATGTGAGTGACACTTGTTAACTATATTAATAATTTACAATAATTATAACATAGATATAAAATGATGGAGTGTATGAGATAAAATTACAAAAAGTGGCCAAAATATTACGAAGGTATATAAAGTTTAAATTAAAGTTGCAAAAGCCATCGACGGTGACGTAATGAAAGGTCGGAGCTCGAGGTAAAGTTTCTCTAAACGTCAAAGTAAATTGATAAAGAGAAGAGAGAGCAGTCTAGTCGTGTTGAGCTTCTTCCAAGTTTGAAGGAGTACATAGTGAGTTATGTCCACATATATTATGAAAGAAAGAGAAAACTTTGCGTACAGGTAAACTACTAATCTTACGGTACTTATGAAAAAAACTTTGATACATAGTTGTCATTTATATAGCTCATATTAACAATAATATCGCTTGCAATTCAGTTTTTAAGCAATTGCTTTGCATAAAATGCATGTGATAGCAACTGTACTTGATTTGTACGTACCTCACCAAGATAAAATATAATCAGTATATTTTTATTAATCAGAATATTGCTAAACTTTTGACAGCCGAAATAAATCCTTCACAGCAGGCGACCGTACAACAAAAATTAGATGCATTGGATGGCAGTGAATTGGATTTCACCCTCCGGTTTTTGTAAGGAGAAAATGTTATTTTTAAAGAAATCAAATGGTGTAAATAGTGGGCCTAAAAAGAGGGCCCTCACCGCAGGAAAAAAAACGAATACACAAACTATTTCGATGGAGTATTCTAGACGTAACATAAAAAGTGTAGGATAACATTCTATTGACATTTAACGATCACAACATTTTTTTAAATCGAGACTTACTAGCTTTATCTGTCTTCACTTATTTTTTATTCACAAAGATCATTGAAAGATTGCAAGCCCATTGAGTGAATGATATAGTCCGAAAATTTTGTTGAAACTGGATTTGTTCACGCAAAAGAAAAAACGTAAATCTTATTTTAAAGAAACGAATATCGTGAAAATCTAGATAACAGAAGAAAGAATATATACGTTTTTCTGGTATTCATATAATCATGTCTGTGATAAAAAAATAATACGGGTGATTTGTAAGATACGACTGTATCTTCAACTCTCCACTAGAGTTAAATATTTATTTTAATTGAAAATCTTACAGCCTTGATTTCTTGCCCAGGTAATATTTTAAACGATATCTCGAAGTTCCAATTTATATCAATTCTTCCGAACATTACTCAAAGATGATTATTTATTCTTAACTACCAAAAAAGAATGGATTGAAGATAAATTACTATTCTCAATTGAGAATGAAAAAATGACTCATTTTAAATAATTATTCCAAATGCGCGGCTAAAGAACCGACATTTTGAGAGTAATGGAGAGAAGGTAGAGAGGAGAATGATCAAGATAACTGAAGAGGAAAAAATATTGTAGATATTAATATGAATGAACTTATGTCTACGTCCGATAGGAAATGTAAGCGATTTGAAGGAGAATACCTGTCGACAGAGGGACAAATTAACTGTGGACCGAATTACTTACAATGTTTAAAAACTGGAAACATTAGGAGAGTCAAGATTGGTGGGAAAATGACTACATTGAGACGTATGTAAACGGCATATCAATCTCCACGTCAGAAGCGAATTTATCGGCTAAAACCTCAGTAGAAGTAATTCAATGAAACGGAAACTTATAGAGAGGAAAAAATGAAACTGAAAGTAAAAAAGAATTCCGACACGTGGGTACACAAGAAAGACAACACAGAAGAGAAGAAGGGAGGTTGTGGGATGGAAGTAATTGGGGAATGAATGACCTTTTGCGGTAAACGAAAGTTTTTTCCTCGGTGTACGCAGCTATCGATTATTCCTGAGAGCATACAGTTCGTGTTAGTCCTGTGAAAAAAAAAGTGAGGGAACATCCGATAACTGATTAACCACTGTTGATGGAAATCGATTCTCAATTCATCGACACTTGGATTGGCCATTATTTCACGCAAGAAATTTTCAGAGGACATAAGAGACTTGCGAGATTGTCTCGGGACTCGTTATAGTAAATAAATAGAAGAGACGTAAAATTGAAACTTCAGTTTATACATAAAATATCTCGGATTAGATAAATTTCTATTCTACCGGCTCGCTCTCAATGCAGATGACTTGCAAAATTGTAAACAATGAAATTATAACTCCCCACTTCCCCACTAGCCTAAATTTGAAAGCATGAAATCTTTATAGGAGGTACATACGTAATTCGTCCATTTACAGTGTGTGCCACTTAGGACCTTCCTATAATCCATTACCGGTAGCAGGGAGAGATTTTTAAATGGTAACAAGAACTCAATGCAATGCAAACTGATGAATGGAGCCACAGATTAAAAAGAGGAACAAATTTTAAATGCATGACATTGGCAATAGCCGAACGATAAATATTAAATCAGCTTTTACAAAAAAAGAATCCAATGATGAAGAACTGGCAATAAAAAGAGAAATTAAGGAGAAAAAACTAAATAAATATATATAACACATAAAAACATGCAGGGTTGTAAAGAGGGCGGATCGGTAGGGGTACATGCTTAGGGCAAAAATTATGAAGGGTGCAGAATAGAGGTAATTTTTCGAAAGAGAAATGCCGGAAAACTTTCCGCGTCTTTTGCATCCCCTCAAATTTCAAATTATTTTTTTTTATTTGTGATCATCCACTGAAAGTGGATCCATCAATCCATTGAATATGAAAGTGGATGGATTTATTGTTTTCGCTTAAAAACTGCTATCACGTGGAATGATTATGAGAATAAACTAGAATTTACCGAAAAACAAACCAGATTGAAACACTACCCGTCTTTGTTAAAAGTATAATCAGAGAGAAACTTCATTCTTCTTCTATTTCTTTCTTTATTTCTTCAGGAATATGTCTGATAACACTGTTTTTACTCTTTAAAATATCTTTTTAAAGGGAAAAGCTTTTGTTGCATTTTGTAGTGATATCTTAGTGAGCCATAAATTACCCTATCAAGGGCGAAAAAATCGTAACTACGTCTTTGCGTCCATGTTTAGCTACTTTACAAAAGCCAGTCACAAATACGAACAGTTACATCAAAAATATCGAAACCTTTGAAGATTCATTCCTAGTGTCAGAATGTCTTAAATATTTCCATGAAAGTGGTTCTAAGTGAAACTAAGGAATCTCCAAATGCTATATGAATTCTTATAATTTCGAAATTCACAGATGGGCCGTACTATGAAAATAAATTATTAGACATACATAAAAAGTATAGAAGAAGTCGTAATGCATTCTTCATACATGTATCTATATATGAGCTTGATTATTACGAGTATAACAATAATACCCTTTAAACGTCATTGTGCTTTATAATAGTGGAAAAATAGTTGTCCCTCCTCAACTGAAATCTTTACAACATAGTATTGGTTAATAGATAAATTTGTGCTCTTAAATCTTGGAAATCTGACGTATTCATCCTCTCACAAAGAAATATAAGCAATACACATTTAAAGCTAATATTTTAAGTCAGAACTCTTTTTCTTCAAATTCCTTAAGGCATGTTTCTTTTTAAAAAGGATATGAAGTTTAGATTATTTTTATGAATTAAATTCTAATTCTATTCTAACTCTATTGAAATCCTCTATTCTAATGTAGAATGATATTTTTTGAATGAATTAATGGAGAAAGTCAATGTCTCAATTGATTG
>KZ308885.1:195788-213216 GCA_000376725.2 Ladona fulva
ATAAGATCTCTAGGAAAGACTATCATCTGCCAAATAAAAATCGTACAAAACGAAGTGTTAAACCTTCATTGAAAATGGTGCTAAATAGGGAGAAACCTGACAAAAATCTACAATTGTAAGAGTTTTTCTCTAAAAATGGGATATCTCTTACAATGCTACGATTTATACCAACTTATGCTTCCATTTCTCACGTTTCCTAGACTCGGTCAAGTTTAAAATTCATACCAAGCGTATTAATATTACATCTTCCGTAAATAAAATTTTGTTAGGTTTAGGTCATGACTACAGATTTCGTCTACATTGTGTACGTACATACTGTTTCAACAATGTCTAATTGTAAATGCATTACTTTTTAATATTATAATATAAAATGTATCGTTTGTAAATTTTATTTATTACTTTCGAATTTTTTCTGTTAAGTTTTTATTTCTCATTCTCTCCGTTCAATTATGATGTGAAAAGAGTCTTACTCTTTTCTTAAATATCTATCTCGTACCTTAAGAGATAATTGAGGGATGTCATCCAGCAAGTTAGTATTTACCTTCAATTTTAATTTTCTTTGACGGAAATTTTATGAAAACTTTCGTGTGAGAATCTTTTAGATATTATTACCAGCTAATATAACAGTACATATTTCTTATATCCACCTTACAAGAAAGTTTTCGAGAAAAAATCCAGTACACGTAAGAAGTTTTTGTAGATGAAATTGTTTTTAAATTGACATAGTGAAGTGAAAATAAAATCCAAAAGATGATATCTTGAGCCTTCCTTTCGTTTCCCAACAGCTGTTTAGCTTTTTTGCCTTGAACGTGTTGAGACAAGGAAGGCGCCGTAATCCCATTTGAATAGAATGGAAGCACCGCTGGCAACCAGGGCAACATTCTCTTTTCTTATATCCTTCTTCGGTATAGATTTTTCGTAAAATTTTCGTGGCGATCCGCGTTTAAGGAAACATATTAACATACCGAAATAAAAATATTACCGCCTAATAGAACGTCGAGTGACATTTTAAGAATACGTTTTATTTCGATTACATACTTTAAAAGCTTAACGAATAAGCTTACCAAAGCTTTTGATTGAAAAAAATCGTTGGCAATATGGAAAATGCTTAAAAATGGAACGTTACCCAGTAGAAAGAAAATTATAGCTTACTTGTCCATAAAGTATTCAATGGCTGGGTGGGTCCTCAAACCCTCTATCATTAGCTATAAAATGCTAAAAGAGGGATCCTTAGAGACTTATGAGGCTTACCAGACAAGTTAGTTTTCCTTTGCTTTCGACACCGAGATACAATTCTATAAAAGGAACTGGTCAACGTAAGTGCGGTACACTTACAACCACAGAATAACACGTAGAATTCAATCGGTAGTGAACTAAACGAATCCTATTATCCAACATCATCAACGTACCTCAGTAACTATCTTATTACCACGGCCATGAACGAGACTAAAACAAAAGAAAACGAAAGATGAATTTTTCTCTATACTTAACCAATATACGAAAAAATCATTTCAGCAAGATATGGTTGTCGGTAAAATTGTTTCTTTATGCTTGCAAACATACATGGTTTTAAGTAACAATTGAAGTAAATTAACTATGATAGGAGAATGGATCTTCAAAAAATTCCATAAGTGAAGTTGATATAAAATAATAATGAATACACAAAGCTTTTATAATAGCGGACACCAGGATTCACAATTTGTGCCTCAAATTTGAAAAATTGTGATTCCTGTCGGCAGAATTATGTCATTTATTTTTCTATTCTGTTTAACCGGCAACATTTGTAAAAATTACACGAAAATGTAAAGGATAAAGGGTTTAAAATGGTTGACAATGTCCAGCGAAAAGAATTTCTCATGAATCCAAGCTATAGATATAAAAAAAATTTACCGTTACTCACCTGGAGATATGGCTTTTGAGATACATAATAATCAAATCAAACATTTGAAAGATGGGAATGATACGGACGTGTTTGTATGAAACTGCAAATAAAAGATACACCTTCTCTTTACGCAGAAATTGGTTGCAAAATTTTTTTTCTATCACATTTTGCTTGCGTCTTTAAAATTTTATAGTTTAAAATCTCTACGAACTCTGTTTGAATATCACATCAATGCCTATTCTATTTAATCATTAAAATTTCTGGTCCTTACCCAGGCTATCCAGAAGCTCAATTCACCTTTTTTAACTCACCAGAGTTTACTGGCTCCTAAATTGAACGATACATCTGATTTCTAAATTTTTTTACTTGTTTACCGATTTCTCAATATCAGAGAATATTCTAGAAATAAAAAATTGGCCAGAGATTAAAAGAAATAGAATTCAATAAAAAGACCGGAAATTAAAGTTTCGTATTCTGCGGAGAATATATAGAGGTAGTTGATGAAAAATCACGTTCCCGTTAGTGAAGACTTGAGAATTTCATTCGATCAGAGAGCTGACTATGTATTGCTGTCAGAATAAAACTGTATTTCAGAAGAGGGGGGGAGTGAGAAAGAGGGAAGCGGAAACTTTAACAACACGTGATGATAATTAAGTTAGAGGATACTCAGTTATTCAACATCCTTTCTATGGGTTCTCCACTTCCCTTTCTCCGAAAATCCTGTACAATGTGACCTCCTGAGAGACAGCGGTCTGGAATTCATGATTGTATTTGTATGGGTTCTCAAACGTTATCGATTTCGATCGATGTGAGCGAATAGCAGAAAAAATGCTGTGACCTCTGTGTGCTACATGAGCTACCAAAAGAGCTTTCGAATCTTCGAGAAAAGAAACCATTTTTGAAGTCGGAAATTCTGCAGCATCCAACAGGTCTCATTGAATAATTGAGAGTTTATTAATACATATTATCAACTCAGAAGTTGTAAATATCCATTCTTCACCTTAAATTCACAAAGGAGACACGTGGAATATTTTTCTACCGTATATATTTGACTTTTGAGAATTTTTCTGCATATATTGCGCATACATTCACAGGTGTTTACACCCCCTGCCACACGCCGGAAGGCGGCTTGCAGGGTACTTATGTAGATGTGCATTTCTATAATCAACTTAATAACCGTCAATTCCATCACATCTCTCTGTTTACTTGCATGCGTCCTGCTGCATGGAAAATAACCAAAGTACTTCGTTGCTCGATGTCTAAAACTTATAAGTAATTGATAAAAGAAATATTTATTCACTAATTTTCTTTGAGTACGAATGTACGAAGGGTGTGAGGTCAACCAGTCCTTTGAACAATGAACTTATATATGACTCCTTTCATACATCTACATCTACATAATTACCCTGCAAGCCGTCTTCCGGCGTGTGGCAGGGGGTGTAAACACCAAGAGTAGAATTACTTCTTTAATTTATTATTATCGCGTATCGTTCGCGGAAAAAAAGAGTCCCTAAAACGACTTGTCCTCGCATCTATTTCTCTTATTTTACGCTCACTGTCGGATCNAAACTGATGAATGGAGCCACAGATTAAAAAGAGGAACAAATTTTAAATGCATGACATTGGCAATAGCCGAACGATAAATATTAAATCAGCTTTTACAAAAAAAGAATCCAATGATGAAGAACTGGCAATAAAAAGAGAAATTAAGGAGAAAAAACTAAATAAATATATATAACACATAAAAACATGCAGGGTTGTAAAGAGGGCGGATCGGTAGGGGTACATGCTTAGGGCAAAAATTATGAAGGGTGCAGAATAGAGGTAATTTTTCGAAAGAGAAATGCCGGAAAACTTTCCGCGTCTTTTGCATCCCCTCAAATTTCAAATTATTTTTTTTTATTTGTGATCATCCACTGAAAGTGGATCCATCAATCCATTGAATATGAAAGTGGATGGATTTATTGTTTTCGCTTAAAAACTGCTATCACGTGGAATGATTATGAGAATAAACTAGAATTTACCGAAAAACAAACCAGATTGAAACACTACCCGTCTTTGTTAAAAGTATAATCAGAGAGAAACTTCATTCTTCTTCTATTTCTTTCTTTATTTCTTCAGGAATATGTCTGATAACACTGTTTTTACTCTTTAAAATATCTTTTTAAAGGGAAAAGCTTTTGTTGCATTTTGTAGTGATATCTTAGTGAGCCATAAATTACCCTATCAAGGGCGAAAAAATCGTAACTACGTCTTTGCGTCTATGTTTAGCTACTTTACAAAAGCCAGTCACAAATACGAACAGTTACATCAAAAATATCGAAACCTTTGAAGATTCATTCCTAGTGTCAGAATGTCTTAAATATTTCCATGAAAGTGGTTCTAAGTGAAACTAAGGAATCTCCAAATGCTATATGAATTCTTATAATTTCGAAATTCACAGATAGGCCGTACTATGAAAATAAATTATTAGACATACATAAAAAGTATAGAAGAAGTCGTAATGCATTCTTCATACATGTATCTATATATGAGCTTGATTATTACGAGTATAACAATAATACCCTTTAAACGTCATTGTGCTTTATAATAGTGGAAAAATAGTTGTCCCTCCTCAACTGAAATCTTTACAACATAGTATTGGTTAATAGATAAATTTGTGCTCTTAAATCTTGGAAATCTGACGTATTCATCCTCTCACAAAGAAATATAAGCAATACACATTTAAAGCTAATATTTTAAGTCAGAACTCTTTTTCTTCAAATTCCTTAAGGCATGTTTCTTTTTAAAAAGGATATGAAGTTTAGATTATTTTTATGAATTAAATTCTAATTCTATTCTAACTCTATTGAAATCCTCTATTCTAATGTAGAATGATATTTTTTGAATGAATTAATGGAGAAAGTCAATGTCTCAATTGATTGAGACATTGACTTTCTGGGTTAAATGTAGTGGTTCCCTAAAATATGACCGGATATTTTTTGTATCAGATTAATGAATCAAAGAATGTTAAAGAAATGTCGGTGGAGACTTCTTATGCTTTAAAAAAATTTGCTCGTCTTATTAATAATCAGTTGCAAACATTCGTGAGTGTATCAAGTGGCAGACATTTCTGTAAGTATTAATCAAGTCACTGACTTTTACTGGCTTGGGAATGAGTATTCATAAATATAAATGTGTACTTAACTCAATGAAATGAAACTGGAGACAAGTGTAAGAATATAATCTAGCCATAAGTTTGCGCGAAACTGAGATTCTGAACGAGAGAACCGAAAAACCATTGGTGCCAGCCTATTGACAGGTTTCCTACTGATAATATGTACATCAATAAATTCGGATTTCATCGGGGATCGGAATAGAATTATTCTTGGCATGCTTAGATAAGCATGAAACGTGACCAATATGATCGATTGATTTTTCTTCTATAATCTCCGTCAAGGTGTAACATCTGAATACTTTGAGAAATAAGAATCTTTTCGTCGCATATCCACTCCCATTTACGTAAAAGCTTCCCGTGACCTTTTCGCTGAAGTATACGGGTCCATCTCTGGGCTTGAAGATTTCCGCCTATTGATACAAAAAGAAAAATCTTGAATCCGTCAGTTGCAAGGGTAAGAAGATCGATCGCCTCTCATTTTTTACTCCTTGAAGGCTAGAGGAGAAAATAGCAGATGAAATCCACTGTAAGTTGTTCCGAGTGAAATCTTTTTCCGTCTCTAAAAATTACGATACTAAAGATGGAAATATCTTATACACTAAATGAGCAGTTATCTTTCTGAAAGTCCACTTATAATGGACTTTCAAATAAATATTTAAAAATTCAAATAAATTTTATAAATGTCCACTTACCATTTGTATATAGGGGAAATAACGCTTGATTAATTATTATGGGATTAGGTAGACAAAAATTTGAATCAATAATATGAAACGACTTGTTCATACGCAACGTTTCTTACATAACGGCAATTTATCCTGTATAAGCTGAGTATAAGATACGATACTGTGGAGTACATGAAATGGTAAGGAAAATTAAAATAAATTTGCGGCGCTATAAATTTTTGAGACTTGATACTGATATAAAATACTATTGGAAGTATTTTAAGGTGAAATTTTCCAATAAACTATTATTATTACTGTATTTATTAAATTAAAATGAACATGCTTCTCTCATTTCAATGGAAAATCAATCGTTGCAAAATTACTTAGTGAAATGCTGTCTGTGACAGATTTATTTGTATTCGTATATCTTCATCCAACATCATTTATTTTAAGATGAACAGCTTTCATTTGTATTACGAGCATATATTTACATACATATAGATGGACGATGGACAACTCAAATATAAAATAATCAAATTAGCACAATCTATTTTGTAATTCTGAGAGTACTCAAAATTATATGTAAATTAACCCTTTATAACTCTTTCCGTAACACAAACAAGATTTATAAACATAAGATCTCTAGGAAAGACTATCATCTGCCAAATAAAAATCGTACAAAACGAAGTGTTAAACCTTCATTGAAAATGGTGCTAAATAGGGAGAAACCTGACAAAAATCTACAATTGTAAGAGTTTTTCTCTAAAAATGGGATATCTCTTACAATGCTACGATTTATACCAACTTATGCTTCCATTTCTCACGTTTCCTAGACTCGGTCAAGTTTAAAATTCATACCAAGCGTACTAATATTACATCTTCCGTAAATAAAATTTTGTTAGGTTTAGGTCATGACTACAGATTTCGTCTACATTGTGTACGTACATACTGTTTCAACAATGTCTAATTGTAAATGCATTACTTTTTAATATTATAATATAAAATGTATCGTTTGTAAATTTTATTTATTACTTTCGAATTTTTTCTGTTAAGTTTTTATTTCTCATTCTCTCCGTTCAATTATGATGTGAAAAGAGTCTTACTCTTTTCTTAAATATCTATCTCGTACCTTAAGAGATAATTGAGGGATGTCATCCAGCAAGTTAGTATTTACCTTCAATTTTAATTTTCTTTGACGGAAATTTTATGAAAACTTTCGTGTGAGAATCTTTTAGATATTATTACCAGCTAATATAACAGTACATATTTCTTATATCCACCTTACAAGAAAGTTTTCGAGAAAAAATCCAGTACACGTAAGAAGTTTTTGTAGATGAAATTGTTTTTAAATTGACATAGTGAAGTGAAAATAAAATCCAAAAGATGATATCTTGAGCCTTCCTTTCGTTTCCCAACAGCTGTTTAGCTTTTTTGCCTTGAACGTGTTGAGACAAGGAAGGCGCCGTAATCCCATTTGAATAGAATGGAAGCACCGCTGGCAACCAGGGCAACATTCTCTTTTCTTATATCCTTCTTCGGTATAGATTTTTCGTAAAATTTTCGTGGCGATCCGCGTTTAAGGAAACATATTAACATACCGAAATAAAAATATTACCGCCTAATAGAACGTCGAGTGACATTTTAAGAATACGTTTTATTTCGATTACATACTTTAAAAGCTTAACGAATAAGCTTACCAAAGCTTTTGATTGAAAAAAATCGTTGGCAATATGGAAAATGCTTAAAAATGGAACGTTACCCAGTAGAAAGAAAATTATAGCTTACTTGTCCATAAAGTATTCAATGGCTGGGTGGGTCCTCAAACCCTCTATCATTAGCTATAAAATGCTAAAAGAGGGATCCTTAGAGACTTATGAGGCTTACCAGACAAGTTAGTTTTCCTTTGCTTTCGACACCGAGATACAATTCTATAAAAGGAACTGGTCAACGTAAGTGCGGTACACTTACAACCACAGAATAACACGTAGAATTCAATCGGTAGTGAACTAAACGAATCCTATTATCCAACATCATCAACGTACTTCAGTAACTATCTTATTATCACGGCCATGAACGAGACTAAAACAAAAGAAAACGAAAGATGAATTTTTCTCTATACTTAACCAATATACGAAAAAATCATTTCAGCAAGATATGGTTGTCGGTAAAATTGTTTCTTTATGCTTGCAAACATACATGGTTTTAAGTAACAATTGAAGTAAATTAACTATGATAGGAGAATGGATCTTCAAAAAATTCCATAAGTGAAGTTGATATAAAATCATAATGAATACACAAAGCTTTTATAATAGCGGACACCAGGATTCACAATTTGTGCCTCAAATTTGAAAAATTGTGATTCCTGTCGGCAGAATTATGTCATTTATTTTTCTATTCTGTTTAACCGGCAACATTTGTAAAAATTACACGAAAATGTATAGGATAAAGGGTTTAAAATGGTTGACAATGTCCAGCGAAAAGAATTTCTCATGAATCCAAGCTATAGATATAAAAAAAATTTACCGTTACTCACCTGGAGATATGGCTTTTGAGATACATAATAATCAAATCAAACATTTGAAAGATGGGAATGATACGGACGTGTTTGTATGAAACTGCAAATAAAAGATACACCTTCTCTTTACGCAGAAATTGGTTGCAAAAATTTTTTTCTATTACATTTTGCTTGCGTCTTTAAAATTTTATAGTTTAAAATCTCTACGAACTCTGTTTGAATATCACATCAATGCCTATTCTATTTAATCATTAAAATTTCTGGTCCTTACCCAGGCTATCCAGAAGCTCAATTCACCTTTTTTAACTCACCAGAGTTTACTGGCTCCTAAATTGAACGATACATCTGATTTCTAAATTTTTTTACTTGTTTACCGATTTCTCAATATCAGAGAATATTCTAGAAATAAAAAATTGGCCAGAGATTAAAAGAAATAGAATTCAATAAAAAGACCGGAAATTAAAGTTTCGTATTCTGCGGAGAATATATAGAGGTAGTTGATGAAAAATCACGTTCCCGCTAGTGAAGACTTGAGAATTTCATTCGATCAGAGAGCTGACTATGTATTGCTGTCAGAATAAAACTGTATTTCAGAAGAGGGGGGGAGTGAGAAAGAGGGAAGCGGAAACTTTAACAACACGTGATGATAATTAAGTTAGAGGATACTCAGTTATTCAACATCCTTTCTATGGGTTCTCCACTTCCCTTTCTCCGAAAATCCTGTACAATGTGACCTCCTGAGAGACAGCGGTCTGGAATTCATGATTGTATTTGTATGGGTTCTCAAACGTTATCGATTTCGATCGATGTGAGCGAATAGCGGAAAAAATGCTGTGACCTCTGTGTGCTACATGAGCTACCAAAAGAGCTTTCGAATCTTCGAGAAAAGAAACCATTTTTGAAGTCGGAAATTCTGCAGCATCCAACAGGTCTCATTGAATAATTGAGAGTTTATTAATACATATTATCAACTCAGAAGTTGTAAATATCCATTCTTCACCTTAAATTCACAAAGGAGACACGTGGAATATTTTTCTACCGTATATATTTGACTTTTGAGAATTTTTCTGCATATAATGCGCATACATTCACATACATTTCTATAATCAACTTAATAACCGTCAATTCCATCACATCTCTCTGTTTACTTGCATGCGTCCTGCTGCATGGAAAATAACCAAAGTACTTCGTTGCTCGATGTCTAAAACTTATAAGTAATTGATAAAAGAAATATTTATTCACTAATTTTCTTTGAGTACGAATGTACGAAGGGTGTGAGGTCAACCAGTCCTTTGAACAATGAACTTATATATGACTCCTTTCATACATCTACATCTACATAAGTACCCTGCAAGCCGCCTTCCGGCGTGTGGCAGGGGGTGTAAACACCAAGAGTAGAATTACTTCTTTAATTTATTATTATCGCGTATCGTTCGCGGAAAAAAAGAGTCCCTAAAACGACTTGTCCTCGCATCTATTTCTCTTATTTTACGCTCACTGTCGGATCGGGCAAAGTAGCAGGGGGGTCGCATAATATCAATTACGTCATCCGAAAATGTATTTCCTCTGAATTTATCTAACAATCGCAGCCTAGCTTCTAATCTCCTTTCTTTCAAGGATTCCCAACCTGCGTCTGTGAGCATTTGCGTTACACTTGCTTCTCTATCGTAGCACTTTTTAACAAAACGTATCGCCTTACGCTGCACTTTCTCGAGTTCGCGAGAGTTCGTTTCATCCGCTGGGTCCCATATACTCGCCGCATATTCCAGATGGGGCCTAACTAACGTAAAATAGCATCGCTCTCTAACCTTTTCATCGCATCTACCTACAATACGCTTTATAAAACCGAGCTTTTTAGTTGCTTTACCGCATATTTTTCGAATGTGTGTGCTCCAGTTTAAGTTATTGGTTAGGGTGATTCCAAGATATTCTACTGAGTCGACTACATTTAAATTCGTTCCACTAATTTTGTACGGGCGGTTCTGACTCAATTGTTTCCTTTCGAAGAAATTTACTACAGAGCATTTATAAGTTCATATGCCTGAATATGTTACATTGCAGCTGCAGCTGCAATGTAACAAGAATTATTTTCCAAAAAAGTAGTAGTAAACTATTACTGTCGCAACTTTAAAATCTCAGGAAAGTCTATCAAACCACCTACCTACTAACTCCATCTACCTACTAATCTAACAACTAATCTTACAAGTCCAACAATTATGGAATTGCATATATTATTTTAGAAATAGAAATCAATATGAATTTTTCAATTTCCTTTGTTCCTTATTAGAAATTATGGAGAAATAAGGCTGAAAATTTCTATAAAGAATATTTTTTCAAGGAATTAATGAACAAGGGAGGAATTTATATTGAAATATTCTCGAGGCTTGCGCAGAAAATGAAGAACCCTAGGGAGGCTATGAATTAGATTGAAGTTTCGCTGGAATATCAATGAGAAGAAAATTGAAAAGTAATTAACTATTCGTAACTTTGTTGGAGAGCAGAAAAATTTTATAGATATTATTTAATTTTGGTGTGAAGGCTTACTCTACTTCGTTGGTTATATCATCGCAAGAAAACATCCGATCATAGCGAATACCGTTTAATTTTGTTAAAAACTGGATGGTGATAATATTAAAACGTTATGCAATTTCACTCAGTTCAATGCAATTTCTCTCAATATTTCGTGCTGTGATAATTCACTATAACATAATCGTTCATTCATCAAACGAAACCATCTGTGTCGCACAGGATGAATATCACAATCACGTACCTTTGCTATATATGAATCACGCATTCTTCTATTACACAAGAAGAATGTACCTCAATATACCTGTTTTTATAAAATCAGATTGACACGTAAAAAAATTGTGATTTTGAAAGTATACTGTGCAAGAAATTAAAACATTTAAACCCCTTTGCAAAATACACAAGAAAATGTATTGGTCCTTGATTAAACTTCAAATGAAAGAGACATAACTGGACTTTCCAAATTTTTACATAAACATATCTTTCTCTAAGTGACAAAGAATTATTCAATCCGTTTAAGATAACGAAATCGTTAAAATGAATACATTTAAGAAGGAACGAATCCATTTAGTGTTATAAAAATTCAAAATTTCTCATTTAGCTCTAATTAGCTGGTTGCGAAAAATTATTTTATATAACAAAACAGACTGACGGTTCATATGGAAACTTAGAACTTCCAGACTTTTACTGCTGTAATTGAAACGTAAAATGATGAGGACAAAGTGAGAGTTGCCCATCTCGCACCACCATTTTAAAAGCTGTTACATATGACTTAAGGATCATCAAATGGGTGTATTTAGAGCTTAATGTAGTCCCTAGTCCTAAATTTAATTACGGCCTTCGTTGCAGAAACAATTGTTAGACAGGAGTTTTAAGAAAAGGAATGCCTTTCCAGTTATGTTTTAGATTTTCATAGGAAGAAAATGAGTTTCATTTCCTCAAATTTTGTTATAATATCCTTTAAGGTTTTATTTAGAACTATTAACATTACGGTATGTTTAGGTCACGGAAATTATTCTTTTGAAAATGACAGTAGTTCCCAAATCGCACTACGTTACAGTGGGCTGGACTACCGTGGACTACAATATATAACTTTAAAAAAAAGGGGTGCCATTTGGGATACACGGGCTGCTATTTGAGAAACCAGTTGTCTAAGTTGCAAAGTTTGCAAGTATTTTAAACGATGGAATATTATAAACTGAAGCATTGTCATTTTCTTTAAACTGAGGTCATATTTTTCCCAAACATGCTATTTAGGCAGCCTTACCATACTCCTTGTGAAGCGACTGAATCGAAAGATCTCATAACAAAACTGAATATTAGTTAAAGCATAACTGTGGGAATTTTTTGAATTTATATCATTAGCTGATTAGATAATTTCTTTAACATATCCGAAACATGCGGAAAGGAAAGTCACTGTCACATCATTTTCATTCGTATGAAATATCTTCAAAAAGATCAAACGATAAAATGGCTAATGAAAGCTTTGGAAGAAAATGTAATTTATAGCTTAGCACAAGAAATATGATGGATGTCAGAAAAGGTGACAGAAATTTTCATCGAGGCCTTTCAGAGTAGCACCAAAAAGAACGATGGGGAGCAACAAGTGGCAAGGAAGAGAAGCATTCTGAAGATAAAATGAAGACTTAATCCTGAAAAGGGGGTGAATTTATTCCGGTCATGTAATTGAAGGC
This sequence comes from Ladona fulva, assembly GCA_000376725.2. NCBI lineage: Eukaryota > Metazoa > Arthropoda > Insecta > Odonata > Libellulidae > Ladona > Ladona fulva. Next base: position 208,225 of record KZ308885.1, read on the forward strand.
TGTTTTAGGTTTTCCAAGTCTCTCAATCGATGCCTTTCTCTCCAAAAACTTGATCTTTCCTTGCTTCAGATGAAAATAACCCACAAAAGCCTACATTTGAAGAGTTTATTTACTTTACCGACCTGAATTTGGTGAATGGCTACCATACTATTGAAGAGAAATTTACCTTTCGAAACTTCGGGCCCTGCGATACTAAAGAATACGAGAGCTTCAGTTCCCTCGATAATTGTGAAAGGGTGTTTACTGATAAGTTATTATTCTGCAAATAGATTAACAATCGCTACTATTATTTGAATAGTTATATCACCTTAATGTTAAAATATTCTTTCTCAATTGGGGGTATACATTTGAAACTTTGCTATGGACGATGATAAGCGGCTTATCAACATAAAAAGAAATTTTATTTGCGCACTATGATAGTTATCTCTGCTAATATTTTTCAGTTTCAATTATACCCTTCGCTTTGTCTATATATAATGAAAATCATGAGTGTAGCCAGAATTTCCTCGAAGGAGGGGGAGAGGCTTTTTTTTAACCTGCCAATTCCACGCTCTCTTCTTTCGCAAATTTCTCGACACTTATTCCTCGTTTTACTGGAAGGCGGATCTAATGGGGCGTCCGGACGCCTAGGAAACCCCCCTGGCTACACCTGCGTATAAAGAGGGTTGATTTTCATGAAGCACGATGGCGAAAGATATTATTGGAAAAACTCGAAAATAGAGGAATCTATGGAAAAGCCAAATAAAGGGGAAAATTCTCTACTTGTAACGGCTTTTCGTCGATCCTTACAAAATCGAGAAAAACTAATGAATCCACATTATGACCTGTGTCGTAATTCCTTCGTTTCAATTATCAAAGTGGTTTCACTAGCTAAAATTAGATCATCTAGCTTGGCATTTCTACGTGAACTCTTTCCTTAGAAGAATGAGAAGCGATGATAGAGGATGTCTTTCTCAACCAATATCAGAGAGGAAAGCAGTTTTAGCCTCGTAGATCGATATTTACAGATAATCTAAAATTCAAGTGTCTCACAGAAAATTTTTGTTATCATTCTCTACTTAATAAAAAGACAATGGATACGTCTCTCTTTGTCGCTTCGTGTGGAGTGTATGTTTACCATAAACAACAAAAAATATTAAAGAGGGAAAATGTGAATAATTCTAAACAAAAGATATATTTAGGAACAGTTATCTATTTTGTCTATTCATAGTTTTAATTCCCAGCATAGTTTAAATATGCAGAGATAATTCAACATCAGTTGTATACTTCTACTTCATTTGCCTTACAATTACGTCCAACATGTCTCCCAGGTAATCATTTCCTTACTTTGTAGGGACCGTAGGGACGTAAATAAAGTCTCCACTCAAATGTTCTAGTCCGCTGCCTATTTCCACCCATCTTCATTCAATTTGCACGCATAACTCTTAAATCTTCAATTTTAAGTCTCTTTATTAGATTATTTTATTTACTTTTATGAAAATTCTTCTTCCTTTACTTCCAGGTATGCCTGCGTCATATAATATTGTTCTAAATATATGCCACTAACAGCAAAAACTACACGGAAATGGCTGAGAAGCTGCATGCAACTCACGGACCACAGATAGAACCGATAGAACCACTACTATTTTAAGTGCCGCCCAAATAATTAGTCGAAGACCTTCTATTTATCGAAATATTTGTCCTTAGCTTTAGTTTTCACAAATGCATATATTATTTTGCTTATTATGGACTGTGTAGTGTGGTTTCATGACTCATTTCTTTTAAATTAAGAAATTCAGACTAATTGCAACTTAAAACTCCTCTTTGGCAATAGTGGCGCAGCTTCGTAAACAAAGCGTCCGCAGTAATGTTTTTGCCACCCTAAGTTGGAAAAAGATAGAGGAAACTGTGCTTCTGACAAAGTCATCGATACTTTTCATTTAATACCGATGTTAAGTTTACAGTGTAGAACGTTACGATTTTCTAATTCTTATGCATTTTGGTTTCTCATGCAGCCGTTTGAAATTATGTACATATATACATTGATGAAGGAAACCAAGAAAACATCTTCCGTCTTGGACAAAGACTACCTAGCTGGTTTTAATCAGTCTTTAAATAGTTTCACGATTAGCGATCTGAAAGTTTTATGGCAATTTCAAGCTAAATAAGCCTAATAGACATTTGCTATATTCATCATTGAGTGTATCTACCACGATACAAGTTCCGGTTACATTATTCCAAGATTGAAACATAAACTTCTAATAATTTTCAAAAATTGCCCAACGGGGAACCGTATTCATAAACGAAGACTATCGAAGAGAAAGCATCATCCGGCCGAGGGTTCAATGTCTCCTTAGAATAAAGAGTCTGTTGAGGTTATACGTCAGAGAATAGAAACCGCTCCATTTCGAGGCTAATTCCACGAAAGATAGCAGATTTCCAAGAAAGGATTAAGGGATGGAGGCCTCGGACGCACGAAGTAGAAGCAATGACGCAGGTAAAAGCATTTCCTACAGGGAAGAGGTGAGCTGCTGCACGGCGTCGAAATTCAGCGTGAAAGATGTTGAACACGGAAAAAGATACAAAACTCCTGTCCTCCTATGTGGAATTCCATGACCTTCGGGAGTAGCGAGAAATATTGTCTGATGAATGTTCCATGTGCTAAATTAAACTCAATATATGTATAATTTCCTCGTTATTTATGATTAATTGCCGAAAATTTGTTCCATTTGTTGTTGAGATAGTTTTATTTTTTAATATAACTTCAAAACTTGATGTGTATAACTGAGTTTATAGGCGAAAAAATTGAGTAATAAGAACGTATGGCTCACCAAAATTATATGTAAAAACATACAAGGAAAGTACATGGAAAGGCATGCCCACTTTCGTCAGGAATTTAATTAGAAAATTTTACTGGCTAAGGGAGACCCGAGAGAGCAATTAAGTAGTCCAATCTTTCTCATTTTTAAACTCCAAGAATCTGCACATAGATTATTTTAGTTTGATTATTTGGTTTGATATCATTTGATCTCTACTAATCTGGTTATGGAGATCTCCAATCTCGTTAAATCCAATGCCACCCATTATATCTAACTTGTAAAACATTATTACAACAACTTCTGCTCATTAAAAATAATTAGATTGGTCAAAAATTATAGATAAAAATATATTCAACTTTGAAACATTAATTCACAATTAAAAATCCCCACAAAACATAGTTAATACTGGGAAAAAGGAAATTTTGACTCATCTGTTATTAACACAGAAATTTAAAACACTTTAATAAATTTAAGAATACAATTCCTCCATCCATGAACAAGCTTGGTTATTGAAATATATATATTGGGTTATTCTCAGAACAGTAGTTTCTCCTGATTTCTCGAACTGGTTGCAGCATAAGCTCTCATCCACCTGCCTAACTGCTAGAGGATCGTTATAAATCTCTATATTGTAAAAAGTTTTTGTACAGCTTGGTAAAACTAGTAAATTTGCTAATTGTTGGCATATAATTACAGTCTATATTGAACTTTTTACTTTTTTATGAGAATTATGGTTTAGTCCAGCTGAGGAGTGGTTGATACAGCTTTAGGAGAATATAAAAGTATAAACATTAACTGGTAAACAATCACTGAGGAACAAACACATTTGCAAACATTTTGAGGATGTGACTCCATGGCTATGTAGCAGCATAAATATATCAGTAAAAGGCACTCATGAGGAAATGCACTAACATAATAGCTGTGGCAACAACCGTAATACTGTAGCACAAACTGATGAGATGGTTCAAAAATGGCACAAAGGTTTCATCTCAGTGACAATGATCATACAAGAGCTATCAGTCATTTTGAGGAAGGTTAATGTGTGGTTGCATGTATGGTGGGAATATCAAAATGCATTATTTCCAAACTGAAAAAGTTCCCTTCATCAAAGAAACAGCTATACTTGTACTTAGATGTGGTTGTGGTAAGAGTACAAGAGCTCATCAGGATTGCTATAATGGCCAGTTGGTCAGAAGGAATAGACTTGCCACTTCTCCACAAATTGCTAGTGTGTTAGCCTGAGCATCAGGAGTTCATTTGCCCCACTGAACGATATCATGACAAAATAGTACAGCTGGGTTTTATGCTAGGAAGCCCATTAAAAGTGTTTCAATATTCCCCATCCACTGCAAAGTCAGATTACAGAGTTGTACTGCACATCTTGACTGAGACAGAGGGAACAGGTCCAATGTCATGTCATGAGTCATGGTTCTGAGTATCTACTTTTCTGGTCATCAATTGGAACTGAAAAGGTGAGAATGAGGAACACAATACCATTCAACTTTGTGTTCATGGATGACAATTCACATCCATGTGAAACGGCCCAAGTTGAAGAGACACAGGAGCATGAGAATATCTACTGCATGGACTGGCCACCATATTAACTACATATAAACAAGGAGAGGCACATGGTACACATGCTTGAATTTCAATGAAGAAATGAAAGAGAAAAAGTCTGCTGTAGCCAAGAATTGAACCCAGGTCCCCCACTTTCCAGGCAGGTGCTCTGACTTGTAAACTACCACGACAGAACAATCTCTCCTCCTATTTCTTCAATATTCACTAAATAATAATAATGTTATTGATCCTAGGACAAACAAGTATGTATAGGACAAGTAAAGGTACATAAGAATCACTTTCTAAGTCATTCTTCTAAAATATTCCTGCAGAGAATAAAAACATTTACATCTACATAAGTACCCTGCAAGCCGCCTTCCGGCGTGTGGGATCATTTACTGAGTATATAACAAAACATTATGCTAAATTTTCTGGGTATCAGCTATCTCTTTAATTCTGAGTGAGATTTTTAAAACAGGATCAATGAAGTGAATCGAAGAATAAAACTAGGATGGAGTGCTTTCGGAAGAAACAACCATATTCTTAAGTCAAAAATGCCAATGGTCTTGAAGAGAAAGGTCTTCAACCAATGCATTCTACCAGTTTTGACATATGGAAGTGAAACATGGGTGTTAAA
>KZ308885.1:224874-236926 GCA_000376725.2 Ladona fulva
CTTCCTCCATCTTGCTTACCATCCTTTTATTCAATATCCTTAGCATTATTTTGGCAGCATGTGATATTAGACTTATTGTCCGATGTTCTTCACATTTTGTAGTACCCTTTTTCTTGGGTATTGGCACCATGACAGTCTTCAGGAAGTCTTCCGGCCACTCTCCTGTTTCATATATTTTATTACATAGGCCTATTACATTTTCTACTCCTTTATCGTTAAGATTCTTCATTAACTCTGCTGGTAACTCATCAACTCCTGGTGCCTTTCCTCTCTTTATTTCTTTTAAAGCCTGTCTTACTTCACTTTCCAATATTCTGTATCCCATTGAACATTCATTCACTTCTTCTTCATCTTCCACAACCTATACTACAGGACTACATTAAATAAACCAAAAGCTTCTACCTCTAAAAAAATTACTTAACTGATAAGAAGAATTACTTTTGCAAAATTTTAAAATTTCTTATTTCATTTTCTCACATATACTTTCGTAATACCACAATATTTAATTCCTGAATGATAACTTTTTTATGCTTACCCATAGAGGTATCATAGCTGGGAAATTGAAAGGAGTGATGCCAGCTGTAACTCCCAATGGAAGGCGGTATGAAATAGTGTCCATATCTTTAGCAATACCAGACAAGGTTTCACCCAGTTGGAGAGATGTAATACTACAACAATGTTCAACAACTTGGAGTCCCCTGAGAACATCTCCTTCAGCATCAGCAAGGGTCTTTCCTTGTTCAGTGGTTATATTTTTTGCTAACTCTTTCTGAAATACAAATTAAGCATTTAATATATGTATAATAATGACAATAACTCAATACTTCATATTATTATTTGGTATAAATCTATTGGTCCATATGTTGAGGAATGATTTGAACTATGTCATAAAAGAAATTGCATCAAGAATTGGATATGACATTTACAGAGAAACCAAAACCTACTTAGATGGCTTAAGAAACTAAACAAAAAACAAATATCTAAACCAGATATTGTCATAACAGATAAATATTTGCAAAACCAAGAGGGATAAATTTCTAACTTTGCCTGTGATAGTTTTAAAGTAAATTTTAAATTCAAAACTCAAAAGTAATTGAATAACAATAAAAAAATATATCAAGGACACCCTAAGCAAATTCTTGCGTATAATGTGAGATTGCTGGGGTTCCACTGTCAATAGCTATAGTGCATAAATATGACATTTTTTAAAACAATCAGGCAACGCTATAATATGGGGCGTAAAAATATTTTAAAATATGATATATAGATCTGGTACTTAAGATGATTATATTTTTTCTTTACCATGTTATCCTTAATGATACTCTGGTAGCGGAACATCACTTGTTGTCTTCCAAGAATAGATGTTTGGGACCAAGATTTGAAAGCCGCTTTTGCTGATTCCACCGCTGCGTTCATCTCATCTTGCGTGGCTTTAGGAACACGGGTGACTACCTAAAAGAACGAGACATAAATTTGACTTTCATGATGAATTTATTTATTGATTTAAGAAGATATATCATACAGTACCTCGTTGGTAGCTGGGTTATGAAGATCGATCCATTCTTTCGTTTTAGATTCGACAAATTGGCCATTGATGAAAAGTTTTGTTGTAGGTGCTGCGCTACTACTGTTATACCTAACGAAGGGCTGAAATGGATCCGTAATTAGACAAAGTAATTACTAATCAAAATCAATTAGTTAACAGGCTGTCATTAGACAGAAATAGTTTGAAACGACAAATTCCATTGCTTCCTACTTTCGTAATCTCCAGGATATAATGACTAATAATTAAAGTTAAATAATGTCCAAAAGTCGATTGAAAGCAACAAACTTTCACGATCAAGGCAGTAGAATAACGTGCCTATATTTTTCGACTGCGCAGATTACTAGTAATGCACAGAAGTAGAATGTATCTTTGTAAATATTAATACGACCTTTTATTCTCATTCAAAGCGATTTTACTCTGTAAGAATAACACTATTTTTACCTGACATTTGTGCCGCAAAATTCTAAGAGCCATGATGCTGTGTCTTCATAAACCCGACGTGATTCGTTTGTCAGCCAGGAATGAGCTCCTGCCGATAGTACGAACCACAGACTGGTGGACTCTCATGCTTTCATTTTAAAGAATTAAGTTTTCAAATTTGTGGAAGTACCCAATTAAATTATCATGATGTGTAAGTTTTAATCATTTGACTAGACGATGTGTAAATGTTACGTAATTGTTAACATGCGATCGATAACGTAAAGCATTCGAGTAGTTTTCACGCTATTTTTACATTCCGGGACCGAGGCGTGACGTTTGCCATCATATATCTTTCAGTTGGGTTCTCATCATTTCTGCTCGTTACAATACATAAGGTACTTTAACTACAAGTACCGTGGAATTCAGTGACTATGACGAAGGTATAGTTAGATTTCGTAGAGATACATGATCACGTAATAACATGTTTGATTAAGAAGACGCCTCTGTCTGACCTTGGGAAAGCGATCTTTGGAATGACCTTGCTTCCACGCGAACCCCAAATCTACGAACAAGGCGTGATCAACGTTATCAATTTATTACCAGCGCGCACAATAATAACGTAATTTCATCAGTTATAAGTAGGAAACGCATCAAGGGAAGAATAGATATTCCTCCTCTTTCATCTGCAACACGTCCCCCTACGAAATTAGGCCGTTAAGGCACTCCCCTAAACAAATTTTAGCAATCTTTTATAGTCCTGTGAACCTTGATCAACCAATAATAAATGACGTAGTCACAATTTAGCCCGCTATTCGCTACGAAACTGAACAAGAGACCATCGCCACGCGAAATATTAACGAAGGATTAGAAAAAGATATGTTTGATCATTTACGTAATTTCTGACCGTAAGTAATATTTTTATTTAAAAAAATGACCATTGGTTTCTTCAGAATTATATCTTGATCATAGTTTTAAAATTGAGAAATTCAGATCCAGTATTGTTTGTCACAGTATGGCGTCATTGGATACCGGGAAGGTTGAAGAAGGTATTGTTTCCAAAAGAGCTTGGTTGCAAGATTAGCATCTTCGATATCCTTTTCTTCTTAGTTGTTTGCTATACTTAATTTCCTGCTAATGTAGGACGGAGAAGATATTTTCCACCGGGTGATATTTCTAATTAACTGACCTTTCGTTTGCAGATTCCTACACTGAGTTTGATGAAAATTTGTTAAGCCTCGAAAAACTGGATAGAGCATCGCCAGAATTATGGCCAGATCAAAGTAAGTTACTCATTCATGCGTATTTAATTATTAGCGTTTTCTCTTTCATTGCGGGAGCATAAATTCTCAATTCCGTTAACTTTAGTTCCAGGTGTGTCTGAATTTGTTTCTCTTCACGACTCAGCACCCAAAGAAGCTACCCAGCCATGGGCACAACGACTTGACAACGAAGACATAAACCTCCTTCATCGTAAGATCCTTCGATTAATGTTTCAAAATTCAACTTAATTCTGTCGTAACTTATGTCTTATATTTCATTCTCTTTGGATTTAATTTGTATGTTTTTCTATACTTCAGAGTTTGGAAGTCTCACGGCTGCAGGATTAATAGATGAAGTGAAAAAATTACATAATTTCGCATTTGAGCTCGGACTTGAAGAGGCAAAAGAAATGACAAGAGGAAAGTATTTAAATATCCTAACAAAAAGGCGCCGATGACGTTTTAAGTTCCGTATAAGCTCAAAAATCATTATTGTTTTAATCATATATTACAATTCTTGTATTATTCTTATGCACTATGCAAAATAAATAAAATTTCAATTACTCTTCGTGTTTCTTTATCATTCTACACTCCTGACGTGGTATCTAAGATTTAATGTATTTTCTAATTGATATTGCAGAGTAATCATATGATTATGAGTTTATTGATAACTTATTTACGGATACTTTCTAAAATTTTTAAGATATATTAGCTGTGTGATCCAATTATCGCTTTAAAGCATGATTCCAGTTAATACTTGCCTACAAAGCAAGTGTTGATATTGTCAACATTCTAAAATATGATGTAAGTGATAAGGAATTATTTTATTGCTGTTTTCACTGTAAGGCTATTTGGATTTTTTTTGTTGTAAATGATATCTAAAGCATACTCTCTCTAAGAATGACAATAAACATGCTGTGTAATTGGTTTTCAATCTAAGTCGGCTTCCACTTTCAGATATGAAGACTGAAATTGAAAATGGCTGATTATGATGATATATACATATATATATTAAGCATGAGGTAAAGAAATCCAAAACGAAGAAAAAATCAAAGATTTACTTTCCACAGAATTTATTTATGCAACCATAGTTTTGGTGCAAATTTACACCATCATCAGGCCTGATGCTGGTGTAAATTTGCACCGAAACCATGGTCGCATAAATAAATTGTGGAAAGTAAATCTTTGATTTTTTCTTCGTTTCTTAAAATGAAATTCCACCAGATTTCACTTAGTACTTAACTTTTATAGATTATACACTGATGATAATTCATGTTTGATATCTTCAAATAACTCAGAAAGCCTCATTGCTGAATCTAATACATCCAAGACATTCTCAACTGGTTCAACTCCAATTCTTTTTAGCTATAAATTGCAATAAATCTGTTTATCTCCTTTTTCATACCAAGAAATCTTCTCCTTCTTCCCCCTTTTTAAAAATGAACGATTCAAGCATATCTCAATGCTCTTCTATCCACTTTCTGAGCATTCATACATCTGGAAATTTAGATTGGACTCAGCACATTGATGCAGTCATGAAAAAATAGGTTACATACATACTTATGTAGGTTGTCCTCAATCATTTCAATTAATATTCTGAAACTTGTTTATTGTGGAAAATACGAGGGTAGGTGAAAATTTCTCAGCCTGACACAGAGAATTAATGATTTTGCAGCTTTGAGATTGTGGTAGTTAAGTATTGTTAAATATTAAGGAGGCTGAGTGATGAGGTCCATTTAAAGAAAGTGTGAATTAATGATTCTGAAGATGATGTCATCTTTGTAGCAGGTGTTGTGATGGTGGGAAGAAAAAATTGTTGGGAAAGACTGAGGACATTCTTTTACAATTGTTCTACAGTTCAGGATATAGATTGTAGATATGGATTAGAAGGATAAGAATTTTTAGAGAGCAAAAGTAGGGTTTCCCATGAGTACAATGAGATATAACAGAGATTCATTAGATAGCTTGCTTTTGCAGTGAATTAGCTTTACCGGGATAGTTTGCACTGCCTCAAAATATAGTTGCATAGGATGCATAAGAATTTACGAGGGTAAGGTGAAAATTTCTCAGCCTGACACAGAGATGGCGTTCCAATCAGCAAAAATTTATGATCCCTGCCTGGGTGCACATGTCATTAGTTCGTAAGACAAGTTTCAATTTGTTCTATCAAATAGTTTGTTTACACGTATTGTATTGTTGCAGTAAACGTCTTTCGTTTGTGTGAAAATATCCATCTACGGCCCTCTCAACTTCTTCATTGGAAGCAAAGCGCTTCCCAGAAAATAATTTCTTCAAGCTTGGGAACAAATGGAAGTCTGAGGGTGCTAAATCATGATAATAGGGGGGATGGCCGAGCAAATCGTACCGCAAATCCCGTAGTTTTCCCATCGCCAACGCACCTTTGTGAGCAGGTGCGTTGTCCTGGTGAAAGATTATTTTTTTCTTCTTCAAGCCAGGCCTCTTCTCGTGAATTTTGGCACCCAGCTGGTCAAGAAGGTTGGAGTAATATTCGCCTGAAATTGTTCTGCCTTTTTCAAGGTAATCAATTAACAGGATCCCTTTCGCATCCCAAAACACACTGACCATGACCTTCCGGCAGATGCGATCGATTTCACTTTCTTGAACCACCGGTTTCCACCCACTGTTTCGTTTCTGGCATGTAGTGGTGGACCCATGTCTCATCCATGGTGACAAATCACCGCACAAAATCGGTTGGTGCCCTCTTGAATCGGTCCAAACATTGCTGCGAAAATAGCTTGCGCATTTGCTTTTGATTGGCATTCAGCAAATGCTGCACCCACCTTGCGCAGAGCTTTTGCATCCCCAATTCTTTGTGCAAGATGTTTTGCACCCTTTCTTCTGATATCCCCATGGCCTCAGCTATCTCACTCACCTTCACTCGCCTATTGTCCAACACGATATCGTGCACCTTTTTGATGATTTCCAGTGTGGTTTCGGTTTTTGGCCGTCCTTCAAGTGGGTCATCTTTGAGGGATGTGTGACCATATTTAAATTCAGCTGTCCACTTTCTAATGGTTGACATTGAAGGTGCAGAGTCCCCGTCCACTTTTGTCAACTTTGGATGAATTTCCTTAGAGTTTAATCCATCCAAAACAAAGAATTTTATGACCGCACGTTATTCAAGTATATGCATTTTAAAGAAAAACACGAAAAAATTCTACTGCAACAATACATGTAAACAAACTACTTGAGAGAACAAGTTCAACCTTGTCTTACGAACTAATGACATGTGCGCCCAGGCAGGGATCATAAATTTTTGCTGATAGGAATGCCATCTCTGAGTCAGGCCGAGAAATTTTCACCTTACCCTCGTAAATTCTTATGCATCCTATGCAACTATATTTTGAGGCAGTGCAAACTATCCCAGTAAAGCTTATTCACTGCAAAAGCAAGCTATCTAATGAATCTCTGTTATATCTCATTGTACTCATGGGAAACCCTACTTTTGCTCTCTAAAAATTCTTATCCTTCTAATCCATATCTACAATCTATATCCTGAACTGTAGAACAATTGTAAAAGAATGTCCTCAGTCTTTCCCAACAATTTTTTCTTCCCACCATCACAACACCTGCTACAAAGATGATGTCATCTTCAGAATCATTAATTCACACTTTCTTTAAATGGACCTCATCACTCAGCCTCCTTAATATTTAACAATACTTAACTACCACTTAATCTCAAAGCTGCAAAATCATTAACTCTCTTTAAAATATATTTGACTAATTTCTGACTGGAAAATAATGTACTATTAATGTTACATATAAATAACATATTTATGAATTCCGAAGTGAAAATGGTCTTCACAATACTTCACATTTTTCTAAACTTTTCTTTATTTAGGTGCCTTATATTGTATTATGTTTTATGATTCCTTTTTAACCATACATAATTATGTCTATCCTTATTATTTTCACATTAGTTTCTTATTCAAATATGACCTGCTCCATGTCATGTAATCTGTAGCCTTATGGAGTCAATCAAATATTGGAATATTATAATTATGTTAATCATTAATTATAAATAGGTAAAAGGAAAAGTTGTGGGAGATATCTATTTGGTTTTCAATCTAAGTCGGCTTCCACTTTCAGGTATGAAGACTGAAATTGAAAATGGCTGATTATGATGATATATACATATATATATTAAGCATGAGGTAAAGAAATCCAAAACGAAGAAAAAATCAAAGATTTACTTTCCACAGAATTTATTTATGCAACCATAGTTTTGGTGCAAATTTACACCATCATCAGGCCTGATGCTGGTGTAAATTTGCACCGAAACCATGGTCGCATAAATAAATTGTGGAAAGTAAATCTTTGATTTTTTCTTCGTTTCTTAAAATGAAATTCCACCAGATTTCACTTAGTACTTAACTTTTATAGATTATACACTGATGATAATTCATGTTTGATATCTTCAAATAACTCAGAAAGCCTCATTGCTGAATCTAATACATCCAAGACATTCTCAACTGGTTCAACTCCAATTCTTTTTAGCTATAAATTGCAATAAATCTGTTTATCTCCTTTTTCATACCAAGAAATCTTCTCCTTCTTCCCCCTTTTTAAAAATGAACGATTCAAGCATATCTCAATGCTCTTCTATCCACTTTCTGAGCATTCATACATCTGGAAATTTAGATTGGACTCAGCACATTGATGCAGTCATGAAAAAATAGGTTACATACATACTTATGTAGGTTGTCCTCAATCATTTCAATTAATATTCTGAAACTTGTTTATTGTGGAAAATACGAGGGTAGGTGAAAATTTCTCAGCCTGACACAGAGAATTAATGATTTTGCAGCTTTGAGATTGTGGTAGTTAAGTATTGTTAAATATTAAGGAGGCTGAGTGATGAGGTCCATTTAAAGAAAGTGTGAATTAATGATTCTGAAGATGATGTCATCTTTGTAGCAGGTGTTGTGATGGTGGGAAGAAAAAATTGTTGGGAAAGACTGAGGACATTCTTTTACAATTGTTCTACAGTTCAGGATATAGATTGTAGATATGGATTAGAAGGATAAGAATTTTTAGAGAGCAAAAGTAGGGTTTCCCATGAGTACAATGAGATATAACAGAGATTCATTAGATAGCTTGCTTTTGCAGTGAATTAGCTTTACCGGGATAGTTTGCACTGCCTCAAAATATNTTTAAAATTATGAAATAGTACTCAGTTTTATTTTCTGTGTATCATTTATTTTCTATAACCATGGTTTTAGCTTGGTCTAAATCATCAGACTTGGAATATTGATAGCAAGCAGTTTAATTATTGTAAAAGTTCAGGGACAAGATGACACATGAGTTAAGGAGAAAAGACAAATTATGGGTAAAAATGCATTTGGTAGTATAGAAAGGAAGGGTTAATTGACAAATTCTATACAGAGCCAGCCATCTACCAAAGGGGACCCTGGAGCAAATGCCTACTTGGCACCCTTCTCTGCAGTAGTATTTTTGAAAGTGGTTTTATGGCTGACATCATTTTGCACAAACAGATCTCCACTGGGGATAGAACAGAGACCACTTTCATTAAAGGTGAACATGCTACCCTCTCATGCTCCATCATGAACATGCTCTCTGAAATCCACCCTTTCTTTGTAATAAGTAATTTTGAATAAATAAAGAAAAAGTTTGGATGTTACAAAATTTCTCACTATTTTTTTGCAATCTGCAAAATAATAAAGTTACCCTCCCATAAACTCAGAGCTCAGATTCTAGGCATCCACAAAAACTTCAGCAAGACTGATACTGATACTATTCTATAATAAATATATCAAATTTTATCGAGACTTTTCCAAGTATGTGGAATCAATACATAGTCCTATTATGTGAATATAAACATTACAGAAACAATTGCAAATAAAAAATATAATATGCATAATATCATAAAAATAACAAATTTATTGATGACAAAAATGTAAGCAATAATGCAATGTAGTACACAGTAAATGATTTTAGATTGGTAATTATGGTTAGAGAACAGCTCATTGAAGCAACTGATAAAAAGTAATCTAGATATAATAGTATTCAGAAAGTGAACAGCACAAGTTGGGAAACGTATTCAAAACATTTGAAATGTCAGCATTAGCACTTCTTCACTCTATAGTTAAATTCTGCAGTCCTGAATGAGTAAATAGTGCACAAAATTGACTGAGAACTACCATGAGGATTATGATACTGTGAAATAAACCTCTTCCAATAGCTTTCACTTTGGAGTGTCAAGCTCTCTCCTAAATACCCACAAATTAAAGGGAAGGAACTAGCAAACTTTCTTGGATAAGAAGGCCAAAATTTGCCCAAAATTATCCATACCGCAATTCAAATTATTCTTCAGTTTTCATCTCATGTAGTATCTTGAAGATTTCAAACGATAAATCCTAAAAATAGAATTTCTGATGGTAGTAAAGCTGGCAAGGGCCCCACTGAATCGATGGAAGGGCCGCATGCGGCTCAGGGGCGTCGGGTTTGAGACCTGTGCATATAAAGCAGTGTAGAATAACTTCGGTTTCAGTCATTAGTGCACACTCCTCGTCACATCTTAGACATGTGCCGGTCTTCAAGTGGAGACGATCGCCTACTTAAGCACGGGGCCAAGGGCGGTCGCCACCCGCAAAGACCGCTCTTTATTTTTTAAATGCTAATAAATGAATGTGAAGCAAGTATTCTAGAGCACGGCTGAGGAGTCTTCTTGTATCAGGAAGTCGTATCTTTGTGTAATGGACATCATTATGCCACACTTGAGTCGAAATACCATTAGAAGTTTAAAACACTCCGTAAGCCGTTTCAAACCTCTAAACTGCCGCGTTCCAATTTGCTTTCCTCTCATAAATATAGCATTAAATAAATAAAAATCCCGAGGAATAGCAGACAGGAAAAAAGTGACAAGACCAGAATCGGAACCCGGGTCTTCGGCTAATCTGAATATTCTGAAGGAATAATAGAGGTAAAATGAATGCATCTATTACCAAAGGCATTATAACAACCTGAACGTTTATAAAATTTCGGCATCGGTCGGGCTTGAGAGAGAAAATATCTATGAACTGGGTTGGGCTCGGGCTCAATAATGAATGGGTCGGACCGGGCCTGGGCCGAAAATTTCGGTCAAGATAGACCTCTAGAGCAGTACTCCGCAACCTTTTCTCACTCATGACACACCAAAATTCTTCCTAGAATTCCGCGGCACACAAAAACTAAAATATGTAGGTATTAAATTGATATTATTTAGTTATAATAATTATTCTATACTACATTTTGAAAAATAGACAATATCATGAAAAATAATTTGTCATTGTGTATTAAATACATAATGAAAAAATGTAAAATGTGAAATACATTGAATTTGACCGCGGTACACCAGTGTGCCACGGCACACCGGTTGCGGGCACTGCTCTAGAGCACAACTATATGCGCAAAATCACCCTTTCCTTTAGCATGTTATTTTNTCATTGTGTATTAAATACATAATGAAAAAATGTAAAATGTGAAATACATTGAATTTGACCGCGGTACACCAGTGTGCCACGGCACACCGGTTGCGGGCACTGCTCTAGAGCACAACTATATGCGCAAAATCACCCTTTCCTTTAGCATGTTATTTTATATTTCTACTATACCTATTTAGAATCGTTATATTATATTGAAGATAATTCTTAAAGGAAAAAAATAACAATCCAATAACCCGTTTTATCAACAAACAAGTCGGTGGCTATCTCCCGAAGATAATTTTCAAAAAGTAATTTCTGCGATGAAAATTTCTAAAAAAAAGATTTTTATCAGGTATAAAGTAGGTACACAGTAAGGTCATTAACCAAACCTTACATTATTCTCACTAATATGACATGTTTCAATAAGGTGAAACTGAATTCCCCCATTGATTGTGATTGCTTTTTTTTATTGAAATGTTTTAAACTTTTACTAATGAATGAGATATATCATAGAATTGGAGAATATGAAGGCAAAAGAATATTCTAATGGTAATAAAAGAGATATCCTTATTTCATTCCCAAATGTATTTTTTAGTGTCAAGCTTTAATCTATAAAATACTATACATTAGTGTTCTTTAGTTTTTTTCCATAATTATAAGCAAATACTATCTGATGACTCCTTTATAAGTTATCCCATTTCAATTATAAAGAAATAATTTCATATTAAGTATGATCTCCTTTTAGAAATTATGCAACATATCACCTTTAGATATCTTCTTGATATGCGTAATAATATCCTTCTTACAATCTAAATATATGTCTGCTTTGAGAACTCCAGCATACCTCAAATATCTGTCACTTTCTTAGTTTATAAATAAATAATTCGATTTATTTGTTTATTGAGGATTGTACCAAGTAAATATGAGAACAAATTTATAGAAAAAATATGATTCACTTAACCAAGTTCAGATGTGGTTTTTAGGAGTATTTTTATTCCACCTTATGTGAGTTTGTGTATGGAACTGTAGATTAAATATTTTAAATATCTGACATAATATTTGTTCAATCTATCTATAATTTCAATTGTGAATAAAATAGCAGACAGTTAAAAGCAGCTTTTTTATTTAAAATTATGAAATAGTACTCAGTTTTATTTTCTGTGTATCATTTATTTTCTATAACCATGGTTTTAGCTTGGTCTAAATCATCAGACTTGGAATATTGATAGCAAGCAGTTTAATTATTGTAAAAGTTCAGGGACAAGATGACACATGAGTTAAGGAGAAAAGACAAATTATGGGTAAAAATGCATTTGGTAGTATAGAAAGGAAGGGTTAATTGACAAATTCTATACAGAGCCAGCCATCTACCAAAGGGGACC